>CAOLHI010001347.1:0-396623 GCA_948474755.1 Ctenosaura bakeri | reverse complement strand
TGGAGAGGTATGAAGATAGAGTTCATTGGGGTGCAGGGAAGAAGCTCAGCACAGTTCGCTGAGGGGAGCTCGCTGAACAAAGCGGCAGCAAGGCGGTCTGGAACTCGCGAGCGATCCGAGGATGGTCTCGGAATCGGGGGGTTTTATAGGGTGAATTGTGTCTGCAGGCCATGCCTTACTCAGTGAAAACAATGCATTTTGTGTGCAGGACAAAGCTTTGGAAAGGTCAGAGTTTTGGCATGATTGGCTTAGGGTCGAATTAATAGTAGTGTAGCCAGTATACAAATGCGGAGTGCTTAGTACAGCTTTGTGAGGCTACCTGCTTAGGGCCGGGAGCCTTTGTTAGTATTGCGCATAAGCAATGAGGTGTTTGCCAGAGAGGTCCCCGAAGCGACGAACCAGCTCTGTCCGGCCTGCCTGGGTGGAGAATGGAATGTCCAGCAATTATCAGCCGCGCCTGTTTACGTGCTTGTCCGGAGGCCTCGCAAACATGTGGAGCAGGGTGGCAAAGGGAGGCCGAATGGTTTGATATCAAAACGATATCAAGTGCTATCTCCGGGTAGGCCTGGACCGCAGTAACAGGTGTTCTAGAGATTCTTTTTTTCTTTTTTGGCACAGGAAACATCTTTTTTTTCTGTGAAAAAACAAATCGTATAAGGTGACGATTCTCCTGCACAGAAAACACTGTTTCCTTTTGTATGTGGGAGACAACAAAAATGTCAACGTTCTATTACTTTAGAGGATATTATTTCCATCCCTAGTGTCTGTTGACCAACATTTTAGTGCATTAACCCTCATTGGTACCTTGTTAGCTATTTAAATACAGTCAATTTTCCATAGGTTTGCCCCAAAACAGCCATGAGCTATTCTGTGCAGAAAATCGTCTGGTAAGCAAGAGTTCCTTACAGTTGCTTAAAGGCATAGGGAGCACTTCGCTAAATCACAAAAAGATCCGTCAGTCTTTGCAAGAACATTTGCAATCAGCAGGACTCAGGTGGGTCTATGGAGAAATTAAACTGTGACATCATTGCCTCATATGATGGTCTAATTTGGCAGCAAGGAAGTTTTCCAGTGAATGATGATAAATTTGTATTGCAAGCCAGGTTCCATCAAGAGTATATCACCTCCATTTTGGCACTGCATGCTTTGTCTTCCTCATTGCCCTTTGCATCAGTCAATTTCTCTGGATGGTCAACATCCACATCCAGCAGCACCACCAACAATCCAAATTGACCTTCCCCTGTGGAACCTACATCGATTGTCCACACCCCATGATTAATCCTTTCATCCATGGCAACTGGAATGTTTTGCAAACACCTGTGACATTTCCAGCCAATGCAAGAATGGAGGCTCACTGATGAGCAATAATTAGCAGCTATTATACTGAGGCTACAGTGCTGGGGTAGAATTGCATTCATTTTGCAATTTGATAAGAACTTATTGAATTTACACTTCCTGAATCAATGTGAGAACCAGAACACAATTTTCCTTTGGTATTTCAGCTTCTCCAAAGTTTGCAACGCAGCTCTCAAAGTGTGTCTATCAGGGATGGTGTGCATAAAAATGCATATATTATTGAAAGAAATATATATAAAAATTCTAAGAAAAAAAATCACTTGCACAAATGCATATATATTGCCTGGAACTTTTTTCTCCAATAGAGAATGGCTTCATAGACTTCAAAGTTGTGGAAGTGGAGTTGTGCATGCAGTGCCTTTGCACATAGATGCACATTGCACATACATGTGTGTTACACATGATGCATGGAATCTCATTGTTCATCCACTTTATGTTTGGTTAGCTTTGTTCAGTTGTCATTCAGTACAAGAGATGTGTGGCACAATTAACTCTGCATGCAAGATGTACATTAGCAATCCTGAATAGACTGTTATATGCAAATCTGCATTTAAAACAGTATATTAAAATGTACACATTAGGAATATTGGCCAAGATTCTAGATCAACTTAGTTATGAAATTATCTTAAGCCCTTTCTGCCCTGCACTGTTCTAGTGCTAATATTCTCCTTTCAACATCCTGTGGAATTCTGGGTTCTGTAGTTTACTGAGGCCAAAGAGCTCTCTGGCTGAGAAGTCTGAAGACCACTCTCTAAACTGCAAACCCCAGGATTCCATTGGATGTAGAAAGTGGAATCAGAGCACTATAACATGTAGCGCGGAAATGGCCTTAGTCTCATAGTTAAGTAGCACTTCTTGTGCCAACCTCTTCAGTCCTGACTTGCTGGGCATCAGCTGCTGCAAGCAATGGAAGTCTGTTCTCTCGTCAATCAGGATGCAGCATGATTGACTTTTCCGCCCCTCCCATAAGTGATGTCTGATGCTGGGAGAAATTATGATAGGGATCCTGCCTCTGACTGTTGAACGGGAGATTGCTCACAGGAGGGGAGCAGAAACATCACTATGCTTTGTCCCAACTAACAGAAAACAGATTCTTGTCACTTGCTGCTGCTGCTGCCTGGTATATCAGGTTCATGGGACTTTTACAATCGCTACATATCCCCTAAGCTATTAAATACGTAGGGATTGTGAATACAAGCCAGTTATGAATGCGTAACTCTAGATTACTCATTCATAGTTGAGATTATGTCCTTTTCCACACCAGGCAAGGGAATCGCCCTGCGCCGCTACTCACTGGACCTTTCGGCTCCCCGGTCCGGTCCACGGCGCTCCGGAGCAGTGCGTGCTCGTCAATATGCATTGCTCCGGCATCCCAAATGGCAGCTTCCGGTTGGTCGAGGGTCTCGACCGACCCCTGAAGCTCTCCAACCCAAGCCTGCTCCTGGGCAGATCATAGGCTTGTATTGGTGCGAGCCTGCAAATCTGCATAAGGGAGCAGGCTCGCAGTGGCGCGCTGCGTGCTTTTGAAAGACCAGAAAAATCAGGTCTTTCAAAAGTACGCTGGAGGACCACTTGGGGTCGTTCCGGACTGGACTGAGGTACGGATCTACCTTAAATAGGTCTGACCCAGTCCAGTCCAAGGTACAGACCTCCTCCTAGGAGGACGGACTGCACTGTTTCAAAAACCCCGTGTGGAAAAGGCCTATGAATTCCAGCCAATGTGCACAAAAACACAGGCACATTTTTTTAAACAGGGGCCATTTCCGCACTAGCCTGTTATAGCGCGATGATTCCACTTTCAACCTCCTCTGGAATCCTGGGGTTTGCAGTTTCGGGAGGGGCCGGCCGGCCCCTCCCGAAACTGCAAACCCCAGGATTCCAGAGAATGTTGAAAGTGGAATCATCCCGCTATAACAGGCTAGTGCGGAAATGGCCAGAATTTTAGGCAATAGTCAGAAACTGGTGTAGCAAAGGGACAGAACAAATTGAAAACAGGGGAAACAAGGAAACCAAAATCAACAGCTTTGTCCACCCCTATTTATAAACGTGTCCTTGGGGGCTGATTCACCCAAGTAGATATTGCATCAGTTCAGCATCTCCTCATTCTACGCCTTGTAATTATTTTCAAATGATTCCGTGAACTGTGATTATGTGTAAAAGCATTCTGCCTGAAATGGCAAGAGGAGATGTGAAATGCTGGGGATTGTTTGATGAATAAATAACAGATTGTTTGGTGAATAAAGTCATCCTTCGTTTTCTTGAGGGTTTTATCATGGATTTCACACTGTAAGAACAGAAAACAATAAACCATATTGCTCTCCGTTATTATACTTTGTGAGCAGGAAGACCCTAGAAGTCTCTTCTAGAGAGAATTCATTTTCATATTGATTTTTTTAAAAATACTGGCAGGCGTATCTTAATTATTTTAAATTATGAATTTTAACAATGAATTTTAAATATGTATTGTTTCTTTTTTAAAAAATATTTTTTATTAATTTTCAAGAAAAAGAAATAAAAATATGTACATCTTTTAGTAATACAACATATAGTGATAGTATCTTCTTACAGCAATTTCACATATGTTCAATATTTCTTACTATCTTCTTTGTAAGAGCTAATAAATATTATTATTCGTTTTATAACATAAACCCTCTATTTGGCATCAATTATATCTTATATGTTGATCCAGCATTCAATTTATCTTGTCTAAGAACTGTATTCTTACATCTTATCATTAGTCTCCTAATTGAATCTAACTCTAGTTTTTAATTTACATTGGAAATATTTACTTTTATTATATTTATTTGTTTGTTTGATGTTTACTTTTTGTCATTTTTTTCTTCTTTCTTTTACATAAACAAGATAGCTTATATTACTCTCTGGTTCAGAAAATAAGATAGTTTTTTTATTTTTTATTTTAAGATGATCTGTCTTTTAACTACTGTTTTAACTGATGATCTGTTTTTTAATTCTTATATGTTAACCTATTATTGTCCCCCACTTTGATCCATGGGAAAAGGAGAGCAATTATTTTTATTAATTAATTTAAATACTTTGACCTGTTTGTTTGTTTTTCTCAGCCTGTACTTGGGCTGTACCACTTCAGGCTGCAAACAGACAGTTATAGTTTAATACCACTGCAATTGTCATGGCTCCATTCAATGGAATCCTGGGATTTGTAGACTGGGGAAGAAGGCTTTGGTATCCTCTTCTGGAGAGCTCTAGTGCTGTAATTCAGGAGAGTAGAGTAGAGTAGTTCTACTCAAAGCGATGGTCCTTGGACCAGAACTAGTCTCTGAGCTATTGGTTGCTGGTCCTGGTAAATCTGCAGGAAAGAAGAAAGAATTGCAAACAATGGGCAAAATTTTGATGCCAGATCCCAGCATAATGGGGGAAAAACTCATAGCTCATATAGTGTAGTAGAAGTATAGTGTCTAGGTCAATTCTGCTTTGGTCAGACACCACCTGGAATAGTATGTCTAGTTCTGGGCTCCACAGTTCAAGAAGGATGTTGACAAGCTGGAACATGTCCAGAGGAGGGTGACTAAAATGATAGAAGGTTTGGAAACCATGAAGCCCTCTGAGAAGCACCTTAGAGAGCTGGATATGTTTAACCTGGAGCTGTCAGGACCCTGGCACTCCAGGACTCAAGCTCTGAGTCTGAACCAGGGGACTTCAAAGCCATGGAGCCTGCTGCACAGCCCACCCCACAGGCTTCCATGGAGCCTGCTGCACAGCCCACTCCAGAGGCTGCCCTGGACACAGAGCCCCAGCAATGGTGCCAGGGGCTGCCTTAGACCCAGAGATTCAAGAGCAGGTGCCTACTTACCAGCAGCATCGGGAGCAAAAGAGTGCTCTCAGAAGGTCAGAGTGTTTAAATAGGAAACACCAAGCAATCAAGCTCCAGCTGAGGTACCACCTGGGTGAGGGCCTGCTTAATAAAAGCACTCACTCAGCCTTGGGTCTTTGTTGGCTGACAACCATCCATTCTGGGTGTGCCTGCTGGGCTTCTGGGGTCCTTGCCTTGCTTCCTGGAACGTTGCCCGACAGGCTGTGGAACAAGCTCTGTGGTACGTGGACTCTATTTGCTGTTTTGCCTGGCTGTGCAGTAACAGTCAGGGATATCTTTGCTGCAAAAGTCTCTTTAATTTACTGCTGCCTTACCTACTTACTGCTGAAGTAAAGCCCTTTGATTTATTGCCTGTCTGCCTTAGCCGGCTCTTGGCTGCCTGCCACGCCTTGGTGCTGACAGGAGCACAGAAGTTTAAGAGGAACATCATAGCTCTGTTTAAATATTTGAAGGGATGTCATATGGAGGAATGGCAAGCCTGTTTTCTACTGCTCCAGAGACTAGGACATGGAGCAATAGCTTCAAACTTCAGGAAAAGGCATTCCATCTAAACGTCAGGAAGAACTTCTGGATGGTAAGAGAAGCTTGATGCTGGAATATGCTGCCTGGGAGTGTGGTGAAGTCTCCTTCTTAGAAGGATTGTAAACAAAGCCTGAATGGCCATTTGATGGGGGTGCTTTGAGACTGTTCCTGCATGGCAAGGGGTTGGACTGGATGGCCTTTGTGGTTTCTTCTAGCTTTATCACTGTATGATTCTATGAAATTGTTCTAACTGAATGTTCAGTTTTAGCATGCTAACATAATTAACCATTTTAAAATTTACTCTTCACTGTCAAAAGTAATTGGTCTTAGCTATGTTCTTTTTTCATTTCTGCTGGACGCTGCCTTAAGACTTCCACTTAGTGAAAGCCAAATAACCAAACAAGTGAGCAAAGAAAGCATAATTGACACTTTCTCAAACCTCATTTTGTTTTCCTTTATTTTTCATATCACATATGCTGTTCTAGCTCTTCCTCTAATTTTTTTTTCTAGTTGATCTTTCAAGCAGTTTGTCGTCCATTCAAGATACACCTATGGTTTTCTCCTGAGAAACTTCTCTGGCTGTTGCATTCCATCCAAGGTTAGATGATTAATGGTTCAATTTCAGCAATTGTTCCAGGTTTCTAACATTCTAGAGGAGGGGAAAAGGTACAGGTTGCTTCCTCTTTTCCTTCAGTAACTTCCCCTTATATTTCTGATAACATATTGGCCAGCATCCTACATCAGGGCAGTGTAGTGTTACTCCACTGGAAAAACCCTCTCCCGGAGTCTACAATTTTGATATTAAAATATGATTCAATGTGCCTGAGAGGTCACCGGATGAGCACGTAGGCAGCAATGGTCAAACAATTGAAAACCAGGTCAGGCCAGTAAAATCCCCCATCACGTGGCCCCAGGAGACCTCAAGCTGGGCAAACCCACAATAAACAAAGGGTCCTCGGCCCCTGAGAAGCCGACTTGAGGGGATTAGTGTGTTTGCCCCAAGTTGAGCAAATATCCTATCAGGCGAGGACCATTTACATGAAGTCACACCACAACCCAATGCAGCTGAAGATCCTGAGACTTTGGCAACACCTTGTAATCTCGTCACACAAAGGAAGTTACCATTATGGAGCTTCTTTCTCATTGCAACACCCATTGTTCTCCCCGGGAAAGGATTAGCCCTCCAGGTACTTTTTCCCCTACAAATAGTCCCAGTTTTGGAGTGTTTCTTTGGATCACTCCTGGTCACCCCAGCAGACCGTTGTTCCATCCATTGAGTGATTCCCTCAGCCCTCTCCGTGCTGAGTCTCACTTCTCCGCTGTTTTTCCCGGACCCAGGACTACAGGAAAAGGTGCAATATTACCCCAGCTACACCCCTTCAACATTCCCCTCCTCTCATTTGCTTCTTAATAGGTCTTGAGTGAGTGAGTGTGTGAGTGATTGCGTTGGTGCGTGAGGCTTTCATTCAATAAAATCATTTATTGGACATTTTTGCTTGGTTTTTGGCTTGGCCTGACCCCATAAAAACTGGCAGAAAAGCCCCTGCTAGGTTACCCTGCCTCTCGCATTGCTATTGCTTATGCTCTGGCTAATTTCCATTCCCCATCACGTGGAGCACATTGAGGTGTCCCCCAAGGGATCCCAGAAATCAGAGTAACAGTAGGATAAACTTCCACATATGGAGTTATGCATTGAGTGTGCTATGCAACACTGGTTCTGAACAGCAGTGTGGTACAAGTGAATGCACATTTGAATGTGTAACTAAGTGCACAACCAAATACGCCTGCACTTCTGGAGACACAATATTTCTGCATGTATGACTCCATGTCTGCAAACTTCAACTGAGTGCAGACATTCTGCATTGGGCAAGAATGCCCAGCCACTTCTGAAGATGCGTAAGACCCTGGCAGGATTCTAGACATTGTATGCTAGTAGAGTAATTGAGCAGAATTACTTGGGGTCAGGTGGTCAGTCTTAATAACATCACAGGGCTGAAAATGGATTCATAGAGGAAGGTTTTTAGCCTTCGTGTATCTATAGTTATCCCCCGCTTTTTGTCAACTTGCTCCATTCTATCAATGTTTGCAAGTCACAGAGCTGTTCTGTTAATTCAACAAGGGATCCTCTCTTTCTTCAGTTCTTCTTGCCTTCTTGCCTGTGGAGGATATTTTGGGACTATTTGTATGCACACACACACACAGCTTGGAAAGCAAGCTGAGAGGGGAAATAAAGGTGCCAAGCCAATTGAGGGACTTTGCAAGCAGCACACACGTGGTCGATCCCAAGCAAGTCACTGTCACCCCTTCATATTTACTATGTGGGTCCCGCTTTTAACCAGTTCCACTTTCTGACACTGCTCTGGTCCCCGACCTGTCAGATAAATGGAGGGAAGCTTGTGTTGTATTTAGTATTTTATTTATTATACTAGTTCCTATATTTATTTAATTAATTAATTAATTAATTAATTTCTATGCCACCGCTTCCAGAAAGGCTTCCTTGATTCTGGAACTCTTCTCAAGCTCCAAACACCTTAATTCAACATGAAGTCTACCACTTTTCTTCTCTCTCTCTTTCAGAACTCAGACCTACTTTTGATTTGTCATTCCCTCACTTCTTCCAGCCTTTCACAACAGGAATTCAGCCTGCTTTGAAGAGTGAACAACACAGACTACAAACAACCTCCAAGGTCCTGCATCAATGTTGCATAATATAAATCCCCACCCATGAAGTTAGCCCCTGATTCTGCTACACTAGCCATGGAATCATAGAATCATAGAGTTAGAAGAGACCCCAGGGGTCATCCAGTCCAATCACCTGTCGCCCTCCTCTGGACACGCTCCAGCTTGTCGATCTCCTTCTTGAATTGAGGTGCCCAGAACTGGACACAGTATGCCAGGTGAGGTCTAACCAGTGCAGGTCTAACCCTTGTGTTGAAAGGCAGCCTTGAATGAAAGCATCCTACATGCAGTCAAATGCACAATGAAAAGTGTATGTGCCTCCATGCGCATGGAGATCATAATGCAATCAATGTACAACACACATTCATGCACAGAGTAGAGTGTAAGACTCTTTCAGCAGGATGTTGTTGTCCCACCATTGGGACAGGAGAAGAACGGGACCCAGATGATGCTTGTACACAATGTTGTCTCAATTCTGTCCTCCTGTCCCCAGGTGGTGCAATCAGGCAATAAATCATTGATAGGTTTTCCTCATCATTGACTGGTGATCATGCAGCCCTCCCAATGCCCTCCCGCAATTACCTGGTGTGTGGAGGGTCAGGAAGTCCAATGGCTGCGTTTCCTGCCCCAGCACAGCCTGGACAGCACCTGTTTGTGCTACAGAAGCAAGAGGCATGGCCATCATACCTCCTGCATTCTCACAGGCAGCCGGCGCAGAGGGGAGCACTCCTGTTGCCCTCCCCTCCTGGAAGAAGCTCTACCGAGATCCCTGTGGGACACCACTGAGATCCGGTAAGCTGCAGAAAGGGCCAAAATCTCCAGCCATGGAGGCACATGTTAATTCAGCTACATTCAGCCCTGGGAAACTGAAGCAAGACACCCAATGTGCAACCAAAGACATAACCAAATGTGCATGCACATGGAGATCACAAGGCAATCAATGTTCAGAAGCAACACTGCTCCAGCAACCTTGAACTGAATGCAGACATTCCACAGCAGGAAAAAACATCCAACCAGTTCCACAGGGGAAGCTACTCCTGTGTTAAGATCCCCAAAAGATGTCATCCCAAGACCCAACAAGGCGGTTTACCTTTAGCTAGATGGCCCACTGTCCCGAGTACTGAACTGAGAGTTTTACTCAATTTCTGTACATTTACCACCCCTCCTTTGTTTGGTACCAGACACCTTTGAGACCTACTGGAAGTCTGTGCTGGTACCCTGAGAACTGGGGGTGGGGGAAATCCTCAAAGGAAGACAGTGGGATTCAAAATAGAATTTGATTTCTCTTGTGAATTCTCTTTCCCTAGCAGTTGCTTAGGCTGCTGAGATGGGAAAATGGAAATGCCCATGTTTGGCTTCATAGCCACTCTGCCCACCAGCCCTGCCACCCTCTACGTAATAACAAAGGAAACTTGATTAACTGACTCACTGTTCCAAGGAGGGGGGAACCATTATTTATATACAGTTGTATACGTACATATAATAGTGGGCTTTTAATTTGAATCGGCTCTTCAGATTGGCTGGCATTTCGGCATCTGAGGGGGCTGTCCTTCATCTGAGCTGTCAGACTGACTCACTGGCTCCTGAGGCTGGCAGGAAAAGGGAGCTGGAAAAATGGGAGAGAAAGAGCAAGAGAGAGGGAAAGGAGGACCGTTGTCGGCACGGAGTGTCACAGGAACTGCAGAGCAAAGGAAAAGCCAGAGCCAAGTTGATTCACAGCTGCACAAAACACACACATGTCCAGGAGAACAAGTAACTGCAGTATCCATTTCACTGAAGTCTAGCACCTAGCTTGACACAATGGCTGGCTGGGTTCCCCAGGAATCTCCCAAGAATGAGATCAAGGCAGCAGCAAGTGAAAAGGTAGGAGAAACCAACATGGCTTCACCTGTGCTAACTTAGAACAATGCTTTCAAAGAAGTAGCCATGTTAGTTTCCCAAGAAGTAGTCGTGTTAATCCCTTGCAACATAAAAAGGAGGAAGAGAGGGGGAGAAAACAGAAACATGGCAGCACCTTAAAGACTAACCAGTTTTTATTTTAATACTAGCGTATATACGCAGCATTGCCTGGGATTTTATTTTTTTAAAGGTAATACTTCTTAGAAAGATTTGAGATCCTGTGTCTCTAATTCTCCAAACTGTCTTGTACAGTACCTGTAACTTTTCCCCATATTCCCCAATCCAATCTGTATTCAGAGTTATTAACCTACAGAGGTTGAGTTCCTGAGGGAATGCAGTGCCCTCCTCCTTGCTGCTAGGCCACATCTCCATAGCAACCAGCCTATTTAAGACAGACACAGTTGACTGAGGCCCAAGAGCTTTCTGGCTGAGAATTCTAAAGGCCCCTCCCCAAACTTCAGACTCCAGGATTCCATAGAATCTTCTTAGGCAGCCAATCATATGAGGTCTTCGTTTGACACAGACAAACAAACTTTGACTTTTATTAGATGAGCATTTGCAGATATAAACCCACTTCTCCAGGTGGAGCTTTTGTTGTGTGCCTTCAAATGGTTTCCTACCTAAGGTGAACTTATTACAGCATTTTCTGGGGCTGAGAGTTTGTGAAGCACCCAAGGTCACCTAGTGGGTTTCCACAGCCAAGTGGGGAATCAAACCCTGGTCTCATAAGCCAATGCTCAAACTTCTGCACCATGCTGACTCTCTCAGAGGCAGTACCACGTGGTATTAAGGTCTCAGGCATAAGGTAGAATTATACAGTTGTGGGAGTGCGATAGAATGCAATGTGGCAAAGAACATGATTTGCATCTCTCTGGATCCTATTACATTCTGTTTCATGCCCACAACTATATAAATATGCTTCATAACTCAGGCTTTAATTTCCCTCTGTACTGTGTTTGAAGAAGTGAGTTTATATCCACAAAAGCTCATGCTAAAATAATAAAAAATAATTTTTAAAAAGCTATTCTTAAATGTGC
This sequence comes from Ctenosaura bakeri, assembly GCA_948474755.1. Classification (NCBI taxonomy): domain Eukaryota; kingdom Metazoa; phylum Chordata; class Lepidosauria; order Squamata; family Iguanidae; genus Ctenosaura; species Ctenosaura bakeri. Next base: position 385,280 of record CAOLHI010001347.1, on the reverse strand, counting down.
TGCCACATTTCTTCTTCTTTTTCTCTCCCCCTCCCTTCCTCCTTTTTAGAACAATACTTGCATCTCTTGAGAACTGAGTGTCTTGGGTTCAGGAACTTTCCTCCAGAAAAACAAGCTGTCATGGTGGTTGCATCCAGCATGTCTCTTCATCCCTGACTCATAAGGATTACCTGCTTTCTAATCTCCTTGTCTCACATAATTTGCCCACAAGCATCTATTATTTAGACAATTAGTGTGTCTGGAAAGACAGGGGTATGCTGCTTTGGGGGTTCACATTGGCTCCCTATGGCACCATGGCACTTCCCACCACCCCTAAAAATGTGTTTTGCCCACATCCCCTAGAGAGCACGGAGGCAATTTTGCCACATTATGTGCCCTCTTTGGATCCCTTAAGGCTCAGGGTGCCATGTTCTACATGAAGGAGATCTCTTTGGATGAAAAAGGGGAAGAAGAGAGCCAGGATGATGGGCCTCAGTTTGAACCAGAGGAGGCTGACAGCCCTGCCATGTAACCAGCAGAATCAGAGCCTGGTCTATTGCAGAAAGCAGTTGCAGATAATGGAATCATAGGACCACAGAGTTGGAAGTGGTTTTGCAGGATCAATGCAGGATCTCCAGCTAAATCATCCTAGCAGGTAGCTGTCCAACCTCTTTCTGAAGACATCCAGAGAAGGAGACCCCCCCCACCTCTCTAGGTAGTTGGGTCCATTGCTGAACCACTCTCACCATCAAGAATTTCCTTCTGTTTAATCAAAATTTACTCTCCTATAGCTTATGGTCCTACCCTTTGGGATGGCAGAGAACAAACCTGCACTTTCCTCTCTGTGGCAGCTCTTCAGGTACTTAAGGAGTGCAATCATATCATCCCTTAATCTTCTCTTCATCAAGAGGAACACAACCAGCTCCTTCAATGTTTGCTGATATGCTTTGTTCTGCATACCTCTTATTTGCTCTTCTCTGAACCCGCTCCAACTCTTCTATATCCTTCTTCAAATGAAAAACCCAAAACTGAATGCAGTACTCCAGATGACACCTGACCAGTGCAGACTATAATGGAACTGTTACTTTCCTCAACTTAGGCCATTTCCGCATGGGGTCACAGTTCTGCAGTAGGGATGGGATGGCAGTGTTACTGTGGTATAGGCCTCCTTGGAGACATCCCTAGATATCATTTTCATATCATAATTTGGCTCTCTTCCACCACCCCTCTCCAAGTGTTTGAGAGGCCCCTGGAAAAGCACAGAACTAGGCTCGGCCACTAATTGCTGGACATTCCATTCTCCACCCAGGCAGGCCAGAAACGGCCAGATCAATGCTTTAGGAGACCTCTCTGCAGACACCTTCATTATGTATGCACACTGTTTTACAAAGAACTCCCTGCCCCAAGCAGGCACCCTGGCAAGCTGAATACTCAAATGCCCAGCACTGAGCATTTGCATACTGGCCAACTCTTTGTCAGTTCGGACTTAACTCAATCATGCTAACTTCTGACCTTTCCCAAGCTTTGTCTCGCTCCCAAAAAGCATTGTTCTCACCGAGTAAGGCATAGCCTGCAGTCACATTTCTCCCTATAAAAACCCCTGATTCCGAGACCATTCTCGGATCGCTCTTGAGTTCCATCCAGCCTTGCCGCCGCTTTGCTTGGTGAGCTTCCCCTCAGTTCCAGTAGCTGAGACTGCTCAACCTGAGATCGCTCCTGAGTTCCAGACCGCCTTGCTACCACTTTGCTTGGTGAGCTCCCCCTCAGCTCCACATGCTGCCATCGAACTCCAGCATCGCTCTCTATCTTCTTTCCGGGCTCCAGGAACAGGTTTCGTATCACCCAAATCAACTATCCCTCTGAAAATCCCACTATCATACTCAGTCCTTTATTTTCCTTAGTTATCTGTGTGCATGTGTTGCTTACATTGTGTGCTTGTATTTAATAAAGATCATTCATTATTTCCAACACAGTTTGCTTCTTGACTTGGCCTGACCCCGTAAACATTGGGTTACAAGATCCTCCTGCGTTACCCTGCCTCTCATAGTGCCAACCAGTGCTCTTGACTAATTTTCCCATGTTTTGTAATTGTAAGATTATTTAGATGTTCCTCCCAGGACCCCCAGTAAACAGGGTAACAGCAGCAATCCATGGGTTGTGCTTTTGCATGACATCATTGTGGTCCTGCTGCTATCCCATCCCCACCTGTCATGATCATGGGATATTCACTTCACAGAATAAATCCGTTAAGCACTCATGATTGTGCAACTCTCCCATCCTTCCAGGCCATGTGGAAGGAATGGAAGCATGATGGAGGCACTTCTCCAGTGCAGCATGAGAAAGAGCCCAGCTGAACTGCGGAATGCAGGTGCGTGTTGATTGCGCTCCCTTTCACAGGAAGCTGGCCAGGTGAAAAGAGGAGCAACTGAGATCATGACAGGAGCACAGTGGGATCAGGTAAGGTGTGGAAATTGCAATAGAAACTAGGAGGAGGAGCAGAGGTACTTCACCCTGTTAAGTGATGTAAATTAAAGCACTGGGAGCAAAAGGTCAGGAAACACCCTGCTCCGCCTTAAATATAGGAAGCTGAACTAATGAGGCCAACTAGGCTGATTAAGTGCTGGCTATAAATTAGCACACCCCAGGCCATTCTCTTGCTGCAGAACAATGTCTTCCAAACCTCAATGCAACCCTGCCTGATACATCTCACTTCCTGATATTTGGTACATAATTTTGGACTAGTCTTTCTGATAGCTCTCCTCAGGTATTTTGACTCTTGCTTGGGACCACTTTCTCCCTTTGAACCATGGACTGTCTGGATCCTGCTTCTGCTTGTCAACTAGTATAAGCCTTGGGACTCGACTGCCAGCTCTTGTAGACTGTTGGTGTACTCACCTGGCAACTCCCCAGCTTTAAACAGCCCACAGAGGGCTTCCTCTTGTTAGACCTGGTCACTTCCTTTTGAGATCAGGGGAAAAAGAAAAACTACCCTCAAGTCTAAAATGGCTCAGTCCCCCCGCCTCCAGATTTTAGCAAAATTGTCCCCACACCCTTGGGAGAATTTCTGAGCAAAAATTTTAAAAATGTATATTTTTCCAAAAGTTGAGAGAGGGGTCTGAGAGTCCCTAAGGGCCACAAACATCTTTGAGGGCCATACTTTACCCTTTTCTGTAATAATATGCAAATCTTGACTTGGTTCATTTTCTTAAGGTAAATAGGACACTGCAAAAACTGCATTCCTCACTCTCCACAAATTTGAGGTTGTGTGGGGTAGAATCAACCTTGAAAAGACTTTGTGCATTTTCCAGAGTGGCTTTTGTGTATTTCTACAAAATGTGCAAAACAGAAAAATACAATTGGTGTCATTTTGTGGCAGAGACCAGTAGAATTAATAGCATTGGGCGACTGGTGTGTGTCTTTCTGATATATCACTCTGCCCTTTTGTACTCATTCTGTTTGGACCCAGCTTTACAAAGGGGAAAGGACTGACAAATTCTGGAACAGGATGTCAAATTCTTCTCCTGTATGATTTTTTAAACATCTTTGGCCTGATGAAGAATCCAATGGAGCTTCAAAAGCTTGCATGATGTACTTTGTGCATTTCAGCTGGCCATAAAAGGTAGCACTCTTTTATGGATTTTAGATTCTATTGTAAATTCTAAACAGGTTGTCTCACAATTAATTAGTATAGGTGGGGAAGGCTATTTGAAAATATTTGAAAATGGCAGAATAATGTCTTTCTTGAGTGTCAGGAGATGAAAAGAATTCTGGACTGATATAAGAATCTTAGCAATTCAGGATATATTCCACGAATATTTGCACACGGTTGCTTTGTGCATAAAACAGCATTTCTGTTCAGGAAACAGCATTTTCTACACAGAATCTATTGCAAGTGAAAATATCACCAAAATATTTTCACTTGCAATAGGTTCTTTAGAATTCAGATTAAAACCCGGAGCAACTTAATCATCCCCTAGGCATGGACCCAACCAGCAGCTGCAGCATACATGTGCATAAAGAAATGCATGCATGTGCGCACGCACACACACTTATATATACACACTACATAGGGAGAGAAGATTCTACAGAACTTTTCTTTAAAAGAAGAAATCGTTGACTTTATTCACATACAAAAAACAACCGTAACAGAATAGCAAAATAGTGAAAGGCAATAAAAAGGAGCAACATGAAAAAAAGAAAGGAAAGGAAAAGTTTAGAAGAAAAAGAACACTACACAAAGATCACACACTTCCTTCAACTTCTTGACAACAGTTGTTAACAAGGACCAGTATGCTTCCCCTCTTGAAATATTTTCCTCTTATATATAATCATATTTTCCTCTTATGTATAATCACATATCTCAGAACTTCAGAGATTAATATATGCTGTATATAAAAACCGGATTCTACCTCATTGCTAAATCTTTCTTTCACATATAATATGTAAGGTCAACAAATTTTTAGATAAGATTGTATGGATTGTATTTCAAGCAACACATTAATTTATCTATTTTAGCTAATTCCATCATTCTCTCTAACCATTCTTGCATCATTGGAATAGTTCTCTGCCACCAATGGCCATTTCCACACTACACTGTTCTAGTGCTATTATTCCACTTTCAACATCCTATGGAATCCTGGGGTTTGCACTTTAGGGAGGAGCCTTTAGAATTCTCAGCCAGAGAGCTCTTGGGCCTCAGGAAACTACAAACCCCAGAATTCCGCAGGAGGTTGAAAGTGGAATAATCACACTAGAACAGTGTAGTGCAGAAATGGCCAATATTTCACATACGTTATCCTAGCTGCTGGATTCCCCAGAACTTTATACAACCCCACCAAGAGAAGAGGTCATGGGTTTCAGAGAATAATTCTCACCTGTGCAATCATTATGGGACTCCTATGGGTGTCCCCAAAGAGTTGTCGAGGCTCATTACATAGGTCTCCGACCCTGAGCATGTCCGGAGTTAATTGCTCACAGAAGAGTGGTCAGGCGGAGATGCAGAATATATCTGGCAATGGAGGAAGCGATCATTCATTGATAAGGATTTTCTTTTCATTTTTGCTACAGCATTTAAAGGCCATCCTCTGGGTGCCAGCGATTGCCTCTTCAGGTTGTTCTTTGAGTGTTTGATTTCATGCCTGAAGGCTCTGTTTACCGACTCGCAGCATGAATGGCAGCGGAGGGTTGTCAATGAACAACATCCAAAGGCAGTTTTCACTCCAGGTAACAAAAGAGGTGGTGGGGTGGGAAGTAAAGAGCTTTAATGGCTTCTCACGTGGATTTAAGTACCAAACCGAATGGTGTTTAACGTTGAAGCCTTTAACTACTTTTTTGAGGGCAGTTGCAATGTTTTCCCCTCTCTCGGATCAATAACTGAATCCAAAGGAAAGGAAGGAGCCAGTTGGTAAGCTGACTCATTTCCTCAGACTTCAGGTAGAAAGTCGGTTCCAAATGTGTATCCCAAAGACTGATTTTCCCAGCAGTATAAAGTTATACTAAAGAGTTATTCAGGGCTTAAGTCCAGGGGTGCTGGGGTGAACAGGGCAAATGAGGGCATTTTCTCTTCAAATAAGAATTCTCTGCCCCACCAAATGAAATTTCATTTCAATTGCCACCTTTCTGCCATTGCAGTAATTTGAAATTTCTGTTCAGTTAGAAGGGTGCTTAAGCCAGCATGATACACTGGTTTGAGCATTGGACTAAGACCCTGGAAAAATGGGAATAGAATCCCTGCTCAGTCATGGAAATCCACTGAGTGGTGACTGTGGGCAAGTCACATTTTCTCAGCCTCCAAGGAAAGCAAAGGCAAACCCCCTGTGAACAAATCTTGCCAAGAAAACCCTGTGATGAGTTCACCTTAGGGTTGGCATAGGTCAGAAATTACCTAAAAGCACACAACAACAACAACAACAACAACAACAACAACAACAGTGTGATGTGCTGATGTCAGCAGTGTGATGCGGCAGCCAAGAAAGCCAATGCAATTCTCGGCTGCATCAATAGGAGCATGGTGTCTAGGTCGAGGGAGGTACTGGTACCACTCTACTCTGCTTTGGTTAGACCCCATCTTGAATACTGTGTCCAGTTCTGGGCACCCCAATTCAAGAAGGATATTGACAAGCTGGAGCAAGTCCAGAGGAGGGCGACCAAAATGATGAGAGGCCTGGAAGCCATGAAGCCCTATGAGGATAGACTTAGAGAACTGGGTATGTTTAGTCTGCAGAAGAGAAGGTTAAGAGGGGACATGATAGCCATGTTTAAATATTTGAAGGGATGCCACATAGAGGAGGGAGAGGGCTTGTTTTCTCCTGCTCTAGAGTCCAGGACAAGGAGCAATGGATTCAAACTGCAGGAAAGGAGATTCCACCTGAACCTCAGGAAGAACTTCCTGACGGTCAGGGCTGTCCGGCAGTGGAATCTGCTGCCTCGGAGTGTAGTGGAGTCTCCTTCCTTGGAGGTTTTTAAGCAGAGGCTGGATGGCCATCTGTCGGGAGTGCTTTGAGGGTGTTCCTGCATGGCAGGGGGTTGGACTGGATGGCCTGTGTGGTCTCTTCCAACTCTACATTTCTATGATTCTATGATTCTATGAACAACAACAACAACAAGGTGTCCAGATCAAGGAAAGCGATAGTACCACTCTATTCTGCTTTAGTCAGACCTCCACCTGGAATACTGTGTCCAGTTCTGACCACCACAGTTCAGGAAAGATATTGATAATCTGGAACACGACTAGAAGAGGGCAACCAAAGTGGTAGAAGACCTGGGAACCATGCCTGTGAGGAGTGGCTTAGGGAACTGGGTATATTTAGCCTGGAGAAGAGAAGGTTAAGAGGTAACATGATAGCTATGTTTAAATATTTGAAGGGATGTCATATGGAGGATGGAGCAAGCCTGTTTTCTGCTGCTCCAGAGACTAGGACACAGAGCAGTGGCTTCAAACTACAGGAAAAGAGATTCCACCTAAACATTAGGAAGAACTTCCTGATGGTAGGAGGAGTTTGACAGTGGGATATGTTGCCTTGGAGTGTGGTGGAGTCTCTTTCTTTAGAAGTTTTTACACAGAAGCAGGATGGCCATCTTCAGGCATGCTTTAATGATGTATTCTTGCCTGGCAGGGGGTTGGACTGGATGGCCCTTGAGGTCTCTTCTAACTCAAGGATCCTATGATTCTATAAGAACAACAAATTTAGAAAGATGATTTAGGCAACCAAAGAAAAGCAACAGGCAAGGTGACCAATGGAATGCCGAAAGAACAAATATAAGAGTTCTAAGTGTGAACAGTTTTCAGTGTGTCACTCTTTGCATGGAAAATTTCATGGGTGGGGGGGACAAAATTCTTATTTCAAAGTGCAAAGCCCTATTTTCCACCCTCCAAATAAATATATCCTACTTAACTTTTAACTTTGCAAAACCTAAAGCTGTAGAAATACTTTCCTTCTTTCTCATGGATGGACAAAGCCAGGGATATGGGCAACAGTGTCCAAGGAAATCCGGCAAATGGAGATGAAATGGCAGCCATTTTTGAAATGCTTTATTTAGAAAGTGATGCGACATCGGTTACCATGGTTTCCCTACCCCACTCCCTTCCATTTGCAAAGTGTTTGAATTAACGGAATGTTTTTGCCACTTGGACCTTTTACAATGCAACAAAATTATTAAATATATTCCAAGACCTACAACAGATCCTTCTCTTTCTGTTTGTGATTTGTCAAACATTCCCCTGAGTTATCTGCTTAAAAAAAAAAAAAGTATAGCAGGATCATAACAAAAAAGAGGAAATTGGTTTTGAAATTATTATTAAAATTCAATATCTCTTAAAACAGACGTATCATCTGATCTGATCAAGAAAGTTATATTGTAAATGTGCTATTATTCCATTTGTACAAGGCAGCAGTCAGAAACGCATCAGGGCTGGCTCATACTTGCATCATGCACGGTGCTTATTGAGGGTGATTTGAAATCACGTCATGTGCAGGAGGCAACTGTGGAGTTGCAGGTGGGAGGAGAACATCAGTGATCCGTTGGACATAGTCATATTCCCTGGACTTGCAAGGAATGATAGAATTGTTGGGATCCAAGGAGGTACCTTGTGCAACCAAACTTTCCTAGTAGCGCAATTTTCTGGTTAATTTCAGCTAGGAGGGAGCTATAGAAAGTGGGCTGTGGAGGACATAGATGGAGACGATACAGGAGGCAGATACTGGCTGGTCAGAGAGCAGGAGGTAGAAGTTGATGGGAAGGCAATATCTAAGGGTTAGGAAAAAGCTAGAAGGAGGCCAATCATACACCCACCTACTTCTGAAGGCACCATTTATCACTTAAATATAATCCACCAAGCTTGTTTTAAGCCTTAAAACTATTCCTCCTCCTCCTTCCTCCCCTCCTCCTCCTTCAGAAACCAGAAGTGATAACCCATCCTGTTTCTTTAACAAGGCCTTGTTTTTCCAATCATTTCCAATATATGGCAACCCAATGGCAAACCTATCATGAGGTTTTCTGGCCCTGAGCATGTATGATGTGCCCAAGGTCACCCAGTAGGTTTCCATGGCCTAGCAAGGAATTGAACTTCAGTCTCCAGATTTATAGTCCAAACCACTATACCCCAATGCCTACTAAAGCCTAAAATAGGTCTTGGGTGTATTATTCTAAAGAGTAAATCAGGCTTCTTTGAGACTTCCGAGGTGGCTGGGGTGGTTCATTATGGGATTTGAAGTCAGAAAGAACAAACATAGTATTGAAGATGTTGGGCAGGGAAGGGCAAAAGTGGTTCTTGAACCCCCAGAAGTTGTCCACCTTGACCACAGAGAGAATCCAGGAAAGGCCATGGAATGGCCATCCCCAAATTAAGAGCTGGAACATCTCCTCAAGAAAATTTGACTCTATCTAAAGGGTGAAAAAAGCAGAAAGGTAGAGCAAGGGTTGAAAAGCTGTTGCCAGGAGATGTTGTTGGACTTCAATTCCCAGGAGCAGGAACGATGATAAGGAATCATGAGAGTTATAGACCAAAACATCTGGAGGGCCTCAGACAGAGGTATCTTCATCAGACAAGGACTCCTTTCAGAGGTCACATGTGATGCACACGGCTTGGCCTTGGGCTCAAGGCACAGAGAGCATGTGAAGGAGGAAGATGTGTTATCTGGTCTCATGGGAAATGACATCTATGAAGGAGCTGGATGATGAACTGAGAAAGAGGTTTGCTTGGGGGTCAGCATTGAAGGCTAAGCAACTCTAGGAAAGAATTTTGGAAAAGTGACTTTTTGGACAACAGCTCCCAGAATCCTGAACAAGTATAGCCATTGGTAATGCTGTCTGGGAGGTCCTCAGAGTTGTACTCCAAGGAAACAGCCAGTGGAGGTTAGTGGTTGCAATGTCAGCTGGGCTGTAAGTCCACTCCTGGTTTTTGGGTGAGTTATAAGGGAAATGTCCAATGTATTGAACCTTCTTAGAGACATTAGGTTCAACAGCTTGCATGGTTTCTTTAAAGTTCAGACTAAAACCCAGAGCAGGCTCACCACCTCAGTGTCACTGACAACACTGAGCCTCTACCAGAAATAACATTTCCAACCTGTGCTGTGGCAACTACCGCTACAATGGTAATGGCTTTGGAGATGACCACGTGGTCCAAATGCAGGCCAGCGAGCAGTGACCTCTCAGTCCCCATTGGTGTCAGCTTGAAGCATGAGCATTTCCGTACCCACGCGCCTGGTCTATGACTCTGATTTTAAATCCTGCTGGGACCGCAGGCACAGCACACGCCCCCACATTTGTGATGCGAGCTCTGTAAAAGCAGTCGGTGCCACTCTGAGCAAGATGCTGTTACCTTGGCAATTGTTACCACGAGTTTCTGGGAAGGAGAAGAAAGTGGAGGGGGGATAGAGAAAAGCCACCATTGTAGACCTGAACTCTGAAATGCTGCATTCTGAACTGAGACAGAGAATAGGAAAGGGAGGACTTGAATTCTTCACTTGTTCCAAAGCAAGCCCTGCAGAGCTGCTTGCTGAGACGTCACTGTCATATCCCAAAGATCTGGAAGCCAAGGCTCATAAAGGACATCTTAGGGACCTGGATATGTTTGGCTTGGAGAAGAGAAGACTGAAAGGTGAGATGATAGCTGTCTCCAAATATCTGAAAGAATGCCACGTAGAAGACAAGAAAAGCTTGTTCTATGCTGCTTCAGGGAGCAGAACATGAACCAATGGATTTAAATGCCAAGAAAAGAGATCCCACCTAAACATTAGGAAGAACTTCTTTAGTGTAAGAGCTGTGTGGCAGTGGAATAGGCTGCCTTGGAGAATGGAGGCCTCTCTTTCTTTCAAAGTCTTTCAAAAGAAGTTGGATGGGCATCTTTCAGGAAGATTATAGGTGTGTATTCCTGAAAGGCAGTCCTGAAAGATACCTCCAAGGAAAGAGAGCACACCACTTTTATAAGTTCATCAGTGGATGCATGGAAGGTGGCAGGATATTCTCATCCTGATTTCTACACATCTACCTTTAAGGTAGAAATAGAGCCAATGGTTTTATAGCTAGCATACAAACAGGGTCCTCACTCTCTGCACTCTGGAGATTTGAAGGTGCCCAACTGGGTGCATGACATTCATGCTGAGGTTCTATGCAGATGTTTGGCTGGACATGCAGGCTGGGGACAGCGATAGCCAGCATAAGCTACCCAGAGCTTGGGAAAGGTACATTTTGGACTACAGATCCAGCTTCCAGTGACCCTGGGAGTTGTAGTACAAAAAAAAAATTACTGTTAGGTGGGTTTGTAACTGGTTGACTTACTAACCCAAAGGGTGATTACTAACGACTGCTTTTCATCCTGGAGAAAAGTGACTAGTGGGGTGCCGCAGGGTTTTGTCCTGGATCCAGTGCTATTCATAGAAAATCATAGAAATGTAGAGTTGGAAGAGACCACATGAGCCATCCAGTCCAACCCCCAGCCATGGAGGAACACCCTCAAAGCACTCCCGACAGATGGCCATCCAGCCTCTGCTTAAAAACCTCCAAAGAAGGAGACTCCACTACACTCCATATTCTACTGCCAGACAGCCCTGACCATCAGGAAGTTCTTCCTGAGGTTCAGGTGGAATCTCCTTTCCCACAGCTTGAATCCATTGCTCCTTGTCCTGGTCTCTGAAGCAGCAGAAAACAAGCCCATCCCTCCTCAACATGACATTCCTTCAAATATTTAAACATGGCTATCATGTCCCCTCTTAACCCAACATCTTTATCAATGACTTGGATGAAGGAATAGAGGGCATGCTGATCAAATTTGCAGATGATACCAAATTGGGAGGTGTTGCTAATACCTCAGAGGGCAGGATTGGAATTCAAAATTATCTTAACAGATTGGAGAGCTGGGTCAAAACTAACAAAATAAATTTCAACAGAGAGAAATGTAAGGTCCTGCACTTAGGCAAAAAAAAAAAAAAAATGGAATGCACAGAGAATGGGGAACACGTGGCTGGATAACGGTACATGTGAAAGGGATCTAAGAGTCTTGGTAGCTGAACGTGAGCCAGCAATGTGATACAACAGCCAAGAAAGCCAGTGCAATTCTTGGTTGCATCAATAGGAGTATGGTGTCCAGATCAAGGAAAGTAATAGTACCACTCTATTCTACTTTGGTCAGACCACATTGGAAATAGTGTGTCCAGTTCTAGGCAACTCCAAAAAGGATATTGTCAAGCTGGAATGTGTCCAGAGGAAGACAGACAAAATGGTGAAGGGTCTGGAAGGCATCCCTATGAGGAGCAGTTAGGGAGCTAGGGATGTTTAGTCTGCAGAAGAGAAGGTTAAGAGGGGACATGATAGGCATATTTGAATATTTGAAGGGATGTCGTGTCCAGGAGGGAGCAGGCTTGTTTTCCACTGCTCCAGAGACTAGGACAAGGAGCAATAGATTCAAGCTGTAGGAAAGGAGATTCCACCTGAACCCCAGGAAGAACTTCCTGATGGTCAGGGCTGTCTGGCAGTGGAATATGCTACCTCAAACGACTGTGGTGGAGTCTCCTTCTTTGGAGGCTTTTAAACTGAGGTTGGATGTCCATCTGCCAGGAATGCTTTGATGTGTGTTCATGTATGGCAGGGGGTTGGACTAGATGGCCCCTGTACTCTCTTCCAGCTCTATTGTTCTATGTTTTATATATATACAACAGCTTCTCCAAGCTCTGGGTTCCCCTTCCTCTCCTATGCGCACTTGAAATGATTGCTACCCAAATATGGCTTCTTGTTGACATCCACCTCCACAAACAATTCAGAACACCATTGGAATTCATTCTCCTGAGCTGAATTGCAAGAAAAGCTACTACATTAAAAAAAAATAAAAATAAAAAAGCTTCACAAGAATAATAAGAAAATGCAGGAACTTCTGAAGAACCTGAGCTGGTACTCCACATTTAACATGCATGTCCATCTCTCCATGAGTCCCCTTCTAGGATGATATCTGCATAGATTCAAGACAATAGCAGGAAAATAACTTGAGATAGCATCACTGTGTTCAAACACTCAACTCTTTTAATCACAAGATGAGCAGGTTTCCATGCACACAGATGTGTTCCTGGAACGTACAAAACCGAAAAAAGCTTCAGTGAGTGTTGTTGGTGATATAGCTCAAGAAATAGCTTCCACCGGTGGAAATCTTTCTTCATCTTTTCTCATGTGTTTCAGTGGCTACGTCATGTGTCAGAAGCGGGGGACAGAGAGAGGACAGTTGTAGTAAAGGATGGAGAAAGACCCTCTCTCACATTCCATCTTCAGGATCTTTGCCAGTTGTCAGAAGACAGACATCTCAAGAGGGGTGGCTGGAAGGAGAGTACCTAAAGAGAGAGCAAAATTAAGACCTTGCCCCTCCAAATAAGAATTCTCCCTACCTAAAATGAAATTTTCCTTCAGTCTCCAACTTTCTAGCTTTGCAGAGATTGAGAGAGAGAGAGAGAGAGAGAGGGAGATTGGGGGGGGGAGACTGAAAACTATTCATACCTAAACCTTTGATGAGAGCCAGTGTGGTGGAGTGGTTTCAGTGTTACATTATGAGCTTGAAAACCAGGGTTCAATTCCCTGCTCAGCCACACATTCTCAGCCCCAGAAAACCCTGTGATGGGTTCAGCTTAGGGTCACAGGAAACAATTTGAAGGCACACATTTTACAGCGGTGTAGGCCTACGCACTTGATGTCATTTTGAAATCAAACCATTCGGCTTTCCTCTGCCATCGTGCTCCACGTGTTTGTGAGGCCACCGGACAAGCACATAAACAGGCACGGTCGATAATTGCTGGACATTCCATTCTCCACCCAGGCAGACCAGACACAGCCGGTGCGTCGCTTCAGGGACCTCTCTGGCAAACACCTCATTGCATATGCGTGATACTTACAAAGGTGCCCTGCCCCGAGCAGGTAGCCCTACAAAGCTGTACTAAGTGCTCTGTATTTGCATACTGGCTACACAATTGTTAATTCAGCTCTGATTCAATCATGCTAAATTCTGACCTTTCCAAAGCTTTGTCCCGCGCTTAAAATGCATTGTTCTCACCGAGTAAGGTATGGCCTGCAGTCACATTTCTCCCTATAAAAACCCCTGATTCTGAGACTTTCCTCGGATGACTCCCAAGTTCCATTCAGCCTTGCTGTCGCTCTGCTTGGTGACCTCCCCTCAGCCAATCACGTTGAGCTTCTTCATCGCACCCCAACTTCGCTCTCAAGGTCCAGGACTACGAGACAGGTGTCATATCACCCATTTCCCTCTGAAAATCCCTATTCCTAAGTCAATCTCTGATTCCTTAGTTATCTGTGTAACTGCGGTGTCTTGAATATTTGTCTATACTTAATAAACATCATTTTTATTATTTTAACTCGTCTGGCTGTTTGACTGACCTGACCCCGTAGACGCTGGGTTGCAAGATCCTGCTAAGTTACCCTGCCTCTCGCTAGCTTTAGTGAGTGCTCCAGCTAATATTCCCCAAAGTGTGTTGTTGTTTGGTTATTTAGGTGTCCCTCCCAGGACCCCCAGAAATCAGGGTAACACACAACATCAATAAAGTTTTGACATTTCCTGTGTTCAGATTCCCCGTGATAACCTTTCCTGCAACTTTTCTTTGGATGTCCAAACTCTGTTTCTAAATGGCCAGTTGAAGTCTTAAGTTACTGCAAGGTTAGAAATTCAGGGACCAAAGGAAAATTTAATTAGAGAAGGCAAAATTCTTACTTGGGGAGTGTATGTCCTCTTCCCACCCCCACCCCCAGACACTGGCATCCTTGGAATTAAAGACTTTTAGTATAACTTTTGAAAGGTTCAGCTTAGGGTCGCCATAAGTTGGAAACAATTTGAAGGCATGCAACAGCAACAAATAATTTCCTATGACTGAGGAATCTATCAGTCTCTGGGATACACAATTGAAATTGATTTTCTACCTGAACCCAAGGAAAATGAGTCAGCTTACCAATAGGTCCCTTCCCTTCCTTTGCATCCAGTTATTGATTCAAAAGGGGGGAAACTTGTCAGCTGCCCTCCGAAATGTAGCCGAGGGCATCAAAGTTAAACACATTTGGTGCTTAATCCATTTGAGAAGCCACTACAGAGATTTTGGGGAGGGGACAATATTCTCATCTCCTCCTCCCCATAGCTAGATCCCTGGTTGTCAGACAAAGTGACCCTGAGGCACCCAGTATACACCACACCATATCTGTCTCTCTCACACACTCTGTCTCTTTCAAACATATGCATTGTTTCCTCATTGCTAAAGTGAGAGATCCTTCCCTGCTGGGCCTTTGGAGCTCCACTGAAAGGCAAAGGAAGTCTTAGATAATGGGGACCAGTTGGTTGGGTTGGAGAAATGGAGACAGAGGCAGTCAGGGAGGGGACAAGAAGCCGGAGGAAGGAAATAACAAGGGACGGGCACACAGAGTCCGCCGCATTCAGAAGCAGGTTCTTGGCAGTTTTCTGGACCTTTGCTTGTTTCCCGTTGTTATTTTCCCCCTCCTTTCTCTCCTTCAAGTGGTTTATTGATTAGTTGTCAAGGGTGACCCAAAGCAGTAGGCATAGGCAGGGAAACAACAGTATATCTTATTGCAATTATGAGATGGGCGGTATCTTTCCAAGCAGGTTGCCAGATCTCAGGGCTTGGCCGTGAATAGCCAGTTTCTGTGGGCCATCCCCAGTCAGTAGGCAAGAGTGCAAATTTTCTAGTTTAGGGGAGCTCAGCCGCAAGCGAAAGGAAAGGGTTGTACTCAAGTCTCCAGCTCACGTAGCAGAGAAGTTGCATGCTACAATTGGAAAGGCTGAACTGGCTTGCTTCTGCAACTTGTAAAGACTCTCCAGGGGTTGGTCAGCCTTTTTTTGCCCTCCCAGTTACTGACCCTTTCTGCAGCTTACCTGCATCATGTGACGTCCTGAAGTCATCCCAGCAGTGCCTTTGTTGGGATGGGAGTGGGACCCAAACACTCCCCTTCACACCTTGCTGGCTGCTAGCAAATGGCTTACATTCGGGATGCACTCCTTCCTTCTACAGTGCAGCCAACTCTTCCTACATGGCCACCGGCAACACGATCATTGCATGATGTGAAGCCATTAGGAGATTTTTTCCAGTAATGGTATACCACATGATTGCAATGGCCAGGGACGCAAGAGCAGTGGGACCTTGATGAAGCTGTGAGATGGCACATGTCACAGACTGGCAGCAATGCGCCCCATGCCGGGATGGTGTCATCGTGCGGAAGTGGCCATTGTGGCACCAGAGCTCACCCTTTGTTCTGTTCTTCATGCACCTTCTGCTTGCTGATAGATCAGTCTCCAAAGTCAACCTTACTCTTGCATGAAAACAACACCCCCTCCCTCCCCTTTCAAACTATCTCCCTGCTTATACTTTCATAGCCACTTGTCTTTCTTCCTTTCCCCTCTTCCACCACACATCTCTTTCTTGTGCACTGCTCAGGTCTTGTTCCTCTTTCTCTCTCTGCCTTATGCTGACCTGAGATGTTGACAGAGCACAGAGGGGCCTACTAAGCAACTGGTAGCATAGAGCACCTGTAAACAGCAAAGAAACCAATGCAATTCTCGGCTGCATCCATAGGAGTATGGTGTCTAGATCGAGGGAGGTACTGGTACCACTCTACTTTGCTTTGGTTAGACCTCATCTTGAATACTGTGTCCAGTTCTGGACACCCCAATTCAAGAAGGACATGGTCAAGCCGGAGCAAGTCCAAAGGAGAGCGACCAAAATGGTGAGAGGTCTGGAAGCCATGCCCTATGAGGACAGACTGAGAGAGCTGGATATGTTCAGTCTGCAGAAGAGAAGGTTAAGAGGGGACATGATAGCCATGTTTAAATATTTGAAGGGATGCCATGTAGAGGAAGGAGAGGGCTTGTTTTCTGCTGCTCCAGAGACCGGGACAAGGAGCAATGGATTCAAGCTGCAGGAAAGGAGATTCCACCTGAACCTCAGGAAGAACTTCCTGACAGTCAGGGCTGTCCGGCAGTGGAATCTGCTGCCTCGGAGTGCAGTGGAGTCTCCTTCCTTGGAGGTTTTTAAGCAGAGGCTGGATGGCCATCTGTCGGGAGTGCTTTGAGGGTGTTCCTGCATGGCAGGGGGTTGGACTGGATCGCCCATGTGGTCTCTTTCAACTCTACATTTCTATGATTCTATGATTCTATGAAACATGGAACAGCATGGACAACCTGAGACAGCATGAGAGCATGAGCGAACAGGGCACCATTTGCTGGAATTTTCAATCTCCTTCTATTTTCCGTCTAATGCCTTATGTATTTCCTCCTTATTAGATCAATTTCTATTTAATTTCTACTGCACCTAGAATTCTCTTCCAGAGCGAGCTCATGGTACAGTTTAGGGACGTGTACTGGAGAAATGTGTTCGATTGTATAGTGTAGATATGCCCCATGGCAGCATGGACGGAGGAGTGGGTCCAGGGGCTAAATAATGCAGGGGAACACAGTACACTGTGAAATGATGCCTCTTTACAAAGTGGAACTTGTTCCTAGTACATATTAGCATGAATTATGGCTGCTTGGGGTTCAGGCATACACTAAACATGATGGGATGCAGGAATGTAAAATTTTCAACCATTTTATCCCTAGAAGGACAAATTATTTCCATAGTTTTCTCCCTGCTATGAGACATAACACATGTTTCAGTGCATTTTTCACCCAATGTCCACACATCTCAAAATGTTTCAAGAAATTATCCTGTGCAGAAACACATGGGAGTGTTTGATGCGAAATGTGTGGGAGTTCGGGAATTATCACAATTTTCACATTAAAAAATGTCATTTCCGAAACATATGCAGTTTTTGGTTTTTTTAAAAAAAAATTTCTGTGCCAAATGCATGTTTTTGCTTTGTGTTTTTGTAGTGTTTACAGACAAAAGTTATGTGCCTGTGCAAAAAAACCAAAAAAAGTGATTTCAGCATGAAAGAACCCTACATATGTTTCAGCTCAGAAAAAAAATTCCAAATATTTCATGGTATTTGAAGACTACATGAAACCCCTGCAAAATTCCAATCTCTGTGATAATCACCTTGCTAAATAAGAGTGAACATTTTTTTATAGACTCACAGAATTGTAGAGTTGGAAGAGACCCCATGCAAGAATGTACCATGTACCATGAAAGCAGTCCTGACAGATGACCTACCAGCCTCTGTTTAAAAACCTCCAAAGAAGGAGACTCCACCGCACTCCCAGGCAGCAATGTATTCCACTGTCAAGCAGCTCTTACCATCTGGAAGTTCTTCCTACTGTTTAGACACAATGTTTTTTCCTGAAGTTTGAAGCCATTGCTTTGTGTCCTAGTCTCTAGAGCAGCAGAAATCAGGCTTGCTCCATCCTCCCTATGACATTCTTTCAAATATTTTTTTAAATATTTTTATCAAAAGTTTTGTTGCATAAAAAACAGAGTGGATATACCCCATTATCAGATATATCACACACACCCCGCTTCCATATTATTTTACTCCAGTTGAATCTTCTTTTTATTTCCATTTACCAAAAGAAAAAGAAAGAATAACAGTTACATTTTACAGAAGAGAAAACAATTACATTATCTCTTTCTTTGCTTTCATTTACTTTTACATTTTTATCCATTCCAAAACTCCTCTCCATTCCCTTTCAAGGTTCTGGATAGGTTTATTTTTCAATGTAAATGCTAACTTTTCTCTCTCTACCATATCCAGAACTTTTAATTTCCAGTCTCCTAAATCAATATCTTTATTTTCTTTCCAATGTTGCACGTATGTCAACCTTGCAGCTGTTATCAAATACAACAATATCTTCTGATGACTTCAAATATTTAAACACAGCTACCATGTCACCTCTTAACCTTCTCTTCTTCAGGATAAAGATACCCAGCTCCGAAAGCTACCCCTCACAGGGCATTCTGTCCACTCTCCTCTGGACACGTTCCAGTTTGTCAATATCCTTCCTGAGCTGTGATGCCCAGAACTGGACCCAGGATTCCAGGACACAGGAATCCTGTACTGCCTTTCTGCCAGTACAGGATACTAGAGAAAAGGTGTTTAGGGTAGCCTGATGAAGCCAAGGATCACAAAAGCTGTATTTTAATTAGCTATGTTTGTAAAGAGCTTTGAACTTTGACTAGGTGCTCAACCATTTTTCTATGCCCAAGGCATGTGGCAACACAGAGGAAGAAAGCAGCCCAAGAAACCTGTCCCCATTTTCTTCTTGGGAACAACTTCATTTGTTAGTTTAAGCCTGCTTTGCAAACTTTGAAAGTAGAAATGGAAAGCATGCTGTTATCATGGTTATGACATGTCTGGTGAGAGCAATAGATATCCTTTTGATATCAAATAATTTGGCCTTTGCTTGACCTTTCTCTGCCACCCTACCCCACGTGTTTGCAGAGGTCCACTGGACAAGCACATATTGGGCGCGGCTGTTAATGGTTGTACATTCCAAACCTCATTCAGACAGGCAACTTAAGCCTCTCCGATGCTTCAGGGAAAAACCTTCTTGCAAACCAGCCTTGCTCAGTGTGAATCTTTACAAAGACGCGCGGCCAAGGGTTGAGCCATTCCTTTATGCTGGGCCATTTGCATACTGGCCATATTATTGTCATCGAGCGCTAAACCCATCATGCAAAACTTGACCTTTTCCAACTCCTTTGTCCAGCTCCAAATTTCCTTTGTTCTCACCGAGCATGGCATGGCCTGTAGGTAAAATCCACCCTATAAAAAGTCCCCATTTTCGGGACTACCTCGGACTACTTTGGACTTCCATCCTGCCTTGCTGCCAGTTGCCTAAGGAAACTCCCCTCAGCAAACCACGCTGAGTTTTCTATCCCTGCAACCTCATCTTCTCTCCAGGACTACGAGACCAGGTGTCATATTACCCATTCCCCAAAGCTCTCCATTTCTATTTCTCAGTTAGTTAGTGTATGTCGTGTCTTTCGTGTTTCTTGTCTTCAGTAAAATATTATTTGTTACTTTAAAACCTTGTCTAGCCGCTCTCTGACCCGATGCTGTATACATAGGGTGAAAGATGCTAGCTGAAGTTACCCTGCCTCTCATTAGCTTAAGAGAGTGTTCGAGCTTAATTTCCCCATCTTGTGTTTTTATTTGGTTATTTGGGAGCCTCTCCCGGGACCCCCAACACACAGGGTAACAATGCTACCTATTATTTGTTCCCTAGTTGAAAAATCAGTTTTCAAACAGCTAGAAAAAACAATAGACCAGTTATATTTCTGTGCAGTTTTCTCCCAGCATTCAAATGTCCTGAAGGTCTGCGAAAGATTTCTGCAAGCACCATACAGCTTTTCAAAGAAAAACCCTACAATTTCAATGCAGAAAATCTGTCCCCTTCACAGCTAACATGTGTTTTTGCTTGGGAAATGTGTTTTAACAACACACATACACACCCACCATGTGCTTTCTGCTTGGACAAGCACTCTGGACCACTTCAGGACACTCCACTATGGAGAGGATGGTGCATCAAAATATTTGTTTTATTCTGCAGTAGGGAGGAAACTACAGTAGCTCTTTGTCCTTATATGTAAAGGGAAGATAATGAAGAATTTACATCCCTTTTAGAAAACAGGGGTGCAATTTCTCACCAATTCTTTTTCTTGAAAATAATTGTGAACAATTTTATTCATTTTCTTCTTGCAGGGAGAAAGTCTTCAGA
The DNA here is from genome assembly GCA_948474755.1 of Ctenosaura bakeri. Classification (NCBI taxonomy): domain Eukaryota; kingdom Metazoa; phylum Chordata; class Lepidosauria; order Squamata; family Iguanidae; genus Ctenosaura; species Ctenosaura bakeri. Next base: position 365,158 of record CAOLHI010001347.1, on the reverse strand, counting down.
AACCACGCAGTTTTCTAAAGCCTATTCTCAGTTCAAGACTTCTGCACAAAATTCACCTGTAGATGTTTTATTGCCACATTTTCTGTGCAGTAGAAAACTGTAGTTGCATAGAAATATTATTTTCTGTGTAGAAAAGGCTGTTTCCTATACCAGAGGTGCTGTAATTGACAAGTTTTTCTGTACAAACTTCACTTGTGATTGATTTGCATAGAAAACAGTATTTTCTGTGCAGGAAGCAGCTTTTTCTGCATTGAAAATGATATTTCTGTATAGAAATCTTATGTTCTGTAGAAAAAAAACTACTCCCACTTCCCTTTTTTGGAAACAAATAACCACTTGTATATTGTGAAGAATTTTCACACAAAGACTCTTCTCAGCTCAGGATTGTTCTCATCAAGGTTTGTTCTCACCACTCAGAACAAACAAACAAACACGATTTTCACCACTGTTTAAATATTTTTAACTATTATTTCCATCTCTACTTGAAAGTCTAATCCAATGGGGGAAGGCAAATGGCTGCCAATGGCTTGCCATGCCCATCACTGAATAATACTTTTATACCTCCACAGAGAATGACCCTTAAGCAGGATGAATTGTGGGTGCGCATTTGTGACCTTACACTCTTTTTATATCAATTTAGCCAACTGGAATTGCCAGTCGAGAAGAGAATTGAATCAGTGTAATTTTTTTTTCTGCTCAGCTTGCTTTATCCCTGGCTCCAGTGGGAAAATGCATTATCTTTATCTCTTTGCAGAGCACTCAATGAGAAGAAAAAGCTGTTGAAAAGTAAAAGAGACTAAAATAGGCACCAATTGGAAATGGTAAGTACCACTTGTTCCTGATTTTAGCACATAGAAAATATCTCACACCTGTAACCCAAAAAAGAGCACCCAGGACTTGTTCAAATGGCATAGCCCACCGGAAATATCAAGTGAGTTATCTATGGAAAAAAAGAAAACAATTCTAAAGATAAGGATTGCATTGGGTGCTGTAAGGATTAAAATATCTAGTTCACAAATAGATTAATCAGACCTATGTGGCAGGGAAGTGTTTCATTACCTCTTATGTTTTAACTGTTGCCTCTCCAAAAATGTTCCCAAAGTTCTGAGAAGACCCAGGAGTTTCCAAAGTTACATGTGAACCACAGCAGCAGCAGCAGGTCTTCACAAGAATGAATGCTGCCTTAACCTGAAGGAAAGAAAGTCATCCCCAGGGGTTTTGACCCAGATAAATGGTCTTAAGATGGTCCAGACCCCATTTCTCCTGCAGAAGCTAAGCAGACCTGTTCCCAGAAGCTTCCCAGATGGGAGACTACCTGAGAACCACAGGTCAGGCTGTCAAGAGTATTTAAGGGGTTGAGAACAGGTGACTATTGGACACTAGTAAAGATGTTTAGGCAGCTAGACAGGAGCTGTTTGGAGGCAACATTGTCCAATCTGAATGGACCCTAGTTTTGCTCATAGAGCTAAAACTGGGAAGGGGGAGAAAAGTGTGGATTTAAGCCCTGCCGTGAAACATCTTGAAGCACCCAGAGGTAAGGCCTTTGCACATTGAGTGCAAATTGTAACTTGATAATAGCAGTTATAGACCCCTCTTCAGAACTTCATGCTTACTGTACTTTTACCATGTCATACCTCCCACACCATGATATGACTGGCAATGAATATTATTCCATTGACACAAAATATAAATCATAAATTTATGGCTGAAAGCCATGGTGGCAAAGAGAACTGGCTGCACAAATGCAAAAAGTAGATCAGAAAGGACCTAAAAGTATGGCCAGGTCGTAAGTTTATGGAGGATTAGTCAGACAAGATAATCCTTTCAGTGGCCCAAACCCAGAAGATAAAAGCCACCGAACCTCCCAGATAAAGCAACAGTGACCAATGCCCTGCAACCTCCTTCCTGCTGAACTTCTCCCTTTTGTTCCTTTACCTACCCAGACATTAAGAAACTATCATGATTCACATCAATGCTTTGTCATCTAATGCTAAGACCATTAGCCAGCTCCAGACCCCTTTATTTGCTCTGCCAGAGAGCCATTAACACCTTCCCCTTCAGGCCAGAAAAAGGGTATTTAAACCCTGGCTTCAAGCCAGACAGTCTATAATGCACTGGACATAGATCTTCCCTCTGCTCCCAGATTCCTGTTCTTGTGTGACCCTTGGACTCCTAGTCTGAGCCACATCACTTCGTCTCTTATCTTTAGGATAGGTAAACATCACCTGTTTCATCCTAACGCCTCACTATCCAATTATTCCTTCCTTTCTTTTCGTTAGCCTTGTATGGTTGTGAGACTGCTTGAATCTTGCATGGGGTTGTGATTTCCCCCCCAATAAAACATTCTTTTAAACTTCTGACTGGTGTCTCTACATTAGTAGCATCATACACAGGTGAAAAGATTCTGGAATTTACCCCTGTCTCTCAAGCTTCCCTCTTGAGCTAATAATTCCCCATCTTTCCACAGAGGCATTGGCATTGTGGGTGGACCCCTAAGTCACCCACAGTATAAAGGTTTAGCTTACTTCCAAGCACTTGGGACTTTTGGCCTCTTCCTCAGGTTTAACTGTTGACACATTCAGGCAAATGCAATTGCCTGAACAGGGCTGTTCTGATTCAGGATGTGAATACCCTGCATTTCAAGGGATCTCCTCCTACTTGAACAACTGTTTCAAGAGACGCTGCTGGTGGGTTATTAAACTGAGGATAAAATAGGAATTTGTTCAGTTATGATTTTTGTGCAGACTTACCATGTTAGCATACCTGAACCAAAATGCAGTTAAGGTTGAGGGCTGAGACCCTACAGTTACTCTGATTTCTGGGGGTCCCATGAGGGATACCTAAGTGTGCTCCAAGTTATGCAAGTTGGGAAAATTAGCAAAGAGCACAAGCTAGCAACACGAGAGGCAGGGCAATGGAGCAAGATCTTTTACCCAATGTCTACGGGGTCAGGCCGAGTCAAGGAGCAAACAGAAGTAAAATATAATTGTTGTTTTTATTAAAATACAGCCAAACAAGTATATGCAACACACTCACACAGAGAACTATGGAAATAAAGGTTGGAGTTGGATAGAAGGATTTTTAGAGGAGGTTTTTGATATGGGTAATAGTACACCTGTCCTCAAGCCCGGGTAGTCTGAAGGTTGAGTTCGTAGGTATGAAGTCTCAGTACGTGGGACTGAGGGGAAGGCTCACCAAGCAAAGCAGCAGCAAGGTGGGATGGAAGTCGGGAGTCATCCGAGGAAGTTCTCAAAGTCAGGGGTCTTTATAGGGGAAAATGTGGCCATGGGCTAGTCCGTACTTGGAGAAAACAATGAGTTTCGGGCTGGAGACAAAGCCTCTGAAAGGTCAGAATTTTACACGATTGGGTTAAGTCCGAATTATCAATAGAGTAGCCAGTATGCAAACGCAGAGTGTTCGACAGATGAGTATTCATCTAATCAAACTGCCTGCTCGGGGCAGGGAGTTCTTTGTAAATAGCATGCATACATAATGCGGTACTTGCTTTGAGGTCTCCTGAAGCAGCGGGTTGGCTATTTCTGGCCTGCCTGTATTTGTGTGGAATATTACAGCGATTAGCAGCCGTGCTTATCTGTGAGCTTGTTCAGGGCCCCCACAAGCACATGGAGGGGTATAGTAGGCCAAATTAGTAATATCAAAATGATATCTAACATCCCACAAATCCGGGCTAGCAACTGCGGTAACACTACATCGGGGTTTTGTAGTATAAATTTCCTACACAGTTTTTGAGGACTATTCACAGTTCAGGACTTAAACCACAGCAAGCTGAGAAAATGAGCAAAATTGAACTTGGCACCTCCATCCGTCTTTAACTCTGTGGTAGTTACGCTGCAGCTTTACACAAATGTGTTCGTTTTAATGAATCTACCGGGAGAGATTACACAGACATGAAAGCTAAGGAGGTACCAATATGCAAGTCATATGGTTTAGATGGTTTAGGCCCTTGTCCTTTTCAAATCAGGAAATCATCAGGGCTTCCAGATGTTGCTGAAATGCAACTCCTACTGTCACCCCTATAAATAATGGTTTGTGTGGGAACCCCCCAAAGGAAGGGGCTGTACTTGTTGGTTGAGTTCGGAAGGAGAGGAAGAGAGCTGAAGAGGAGATACAGTTCCCAAGGCTCACCAGTAGACACTTTTCACTTGGAATAAGGTACTGGGATTGCCAGTTGTGTTGTTCAGAGAAAATAGAGGGGTACATTCTTTGTAATGTAATTTTTGTATTCCATTTGCTTCTATTTTGTTTTTTTAATTTAGAGCTTTAAGGTTGCACAAAGTGTTAAAGAAAGACTGAGCAGCAGAGGCAGAGAAGTCCTGCAATCGAGTCCTGCACGGGCACCTCATAGGATGCATGAAATTTGTGAGACAGTGCATATGTATCAAATTTAATATGCAATTTGTATTTTTGTTGAATAGAGAGAGGGAGAGAGAGAGAAATTTGAAGTGCTGTTTGTTTGCAATATTCAGTACAGGCTTCCTCCACTTATCTGACAAGTTAGAGACCAGAGCACTATCAGAAAGCAGAAATGGTCAAAAAGTGGAATCCATTTACTGAAGGAAACATTAAAGCCTTCTGGAGGCTCATTTGGGACTGACCACATGCACATGGTGCTTATGAAATCTCTCAGCTGGCTTCGTACCTTCCCCCACCTTCTGAGTTCACTTTGCAAGTAGTGTATGTGTCGGGTAGCCCTCTGTATTTTAGTAATGGGATATGTAGTAGCAGCTTGCTTGTAACAAGGTATGGGAACCAGAGACTGTTAGTTAAACAAAAAGCTAGCAATGCACTGATAAGCACAGCCAGGCTGCACCAAGACTTCAAGGTCTCTTGCAGGCAGGAAGATGAACTCTTTGTCTTTTATGTTTTGTATTTTGCTAATTGCCTCCAGTTCACTCACTGAAGTCCTGCACGATGTATCACGTTCCTAATAAATAGTGTTTATGCACTGTTCTATTTGTGTGTGTGAATTCAATTCCTGACGGCATGTGTAGTCCCAAATGAGCCTTCATAGGCAAGAAGAACTGATGGAAACTTGCTGTTTTCATAGAATCATAGAAATGTAGAGTTGGAAGAGACCCCAGGGGCCATCCAGTCCAACCCCCTGCCATGCAGGAACACCCTCAAAGCACTCCCGACAGATGGCCATCCAGCCTCTGCTTAAAAACCTCCAAGGAAGGAGACTCCACTGCACTCTGAGGCAGCAGATTCCACTGCCGGACAGCCCTGACCATCAGGAAATTCTTCCTGAGGTTCAGGTAGAATCTCCTTTCCTGCAGCTTGAATCCATTGCTCCTTGTCCTGGTCTCTGGAGCAGCAGAAAACAAGCCCTCTCCTTCCTCTACATGGCATCCCTTCAAATATTTAAACATGGCTATCATGTCCCCTCTTAGCCTTCTCTTCTGCAGACTAAACATACCCAGCTCTCTAAGTCTATCCTCATAGGGCATGGCTTCCAGGCCTCTCACCATTTTGGTCGCCCTCCTCTGGACTTGCTCCAGCTTGTCAATATCCTTCTTGAACTGGGGTGCCCAGAACTGGACACGGTATTCAAGATGGGGTCTAACCAAAGCAGAGTAGAGTGGTACCAGTACCTCCCTCGATCTAGACACCAGACTCCTATTGATGCAGCCGAGAATTGCATTGGCTTTCTTGGCTGCCGCATCACACTGCTGACTCATGTTCAGCTTGTGGTCTATGAAGACTCCTAGATCCCTTTCACGCATACTGCTATCCAGCCACGTCTCCCCCATCCTATATTTCTGTATTCCATTTTTTCTGCCTAAGTGTAGGACCTTACACTTCTCTCTGTTGAATTTCATTTTGTTCACCTTGGCCCAGCTCTCCAATCTATCCAGGTCATTTTGAATTTTGATCCTGTCCTCTGGCGTATTAGCAACCCCTCCCAATTTGGTGTCATCTGCAAATTCGATGAGCATGCCCTCTATGCCTTCATCCAAGTCAATGATAAAAATATTGAACAGCACTGGGTCCAGGACAGAACCCTGTGGCACCCCACTTGCAGTACAGTCAAGTTCCATTAATCTGGTCTGGGGATCCTCTCTTTCTGTAGGCAAGACTTGGGACCGCGTGTGCATGTGAGCAGTTCCAAGCAAGTCTCTGTAAGCAAGAAGAACAGATGAAAGAGTGGACCCCATGTTGAATTAATGGAACTTGTCCTTAATTTGGAAGCATCGAAAGAGTAAGTTGTCATATAATGGGGCATCGAAAGGCAGAGGTTTCCTGTAATATTTGTCCCCATAGAACCCAGAAAGAGGCATGCTAGCATCTTTAACCATTGGATCTACTGGTTATCTACTGGGGGGCGTCTTATGATTCTTATCCCTGTTTTAAATCTTTGGTGCTGGTACTACTTTCCATTTTATTATCCCTACTGCTGCTTTTATATTGGTTGTACTGAGCTGGTTTATTGCCATCATTTTTTCCCCCTTTGTTATCTTATGCTCTATATTTTTAGTTTATCTCTACCCTGTCCAGGGAGCTTCAGTTATTGGACAATTTTAAAATGTAAGGAATAAGATGATAAAAATCTAGGGTTTTAAGCAGGGATGGGGGACTTAAGATCAGACAGCGCCTGCTCTTGAGGTAACCATGGGTGGGAGTCAAAAGCAAGCAGACATCCAGTTGCTTCTTCCTTTACCCACCACCCAACTTGCTTGATCACTCCTTCCTCTGTTGTTTTTGTGTACCTTCAAATTGTTTCCAACCTATGGTGACCCTAAGATGAACCTATCACAGGATTTGCTGAGGTTCTGGGTGTGCAACACACCCAAAGTCACCCAGCAGGTTTCTATGGCCAAGCAGGGAATTGAACCCTGGTCTCCAGCATTGTAGTCCAACTCTCAGACCACTACACTGCACTGACTCCATCTCTTCTCTAGGCTACTCTATACATAAGGGGTGGGAATTGTACAGTCAGTGGACTGCATGGTGCTCTTTGGAAGCCCAATGTGGTCCTCAGGACCTCTGCTATCCCTTCACAGATGTCCACCAAAAAAAAAATTAAAACAATCAGTCAAAAGAGTCATTTTTCAGCTAAAAAAAGACATCAGCAATGATTTTTTTTTAAAAAAAGTCAATATTATGTTGCTATGCAGAAAAACTAGCTGATACAGACTGTCCTCCCTAAATTCCCAAATGACTTCTTAAGAGTCATTTTGACTACTTAGAGAGTGTCTTCTAAGAGAAGTGGTTGACTCTACACTGATATTTATAGACATAACAACTAGCAGACATAGTAACATACTAAAATGTACGAAAAGAAAAGGCTTGCTAGAGAAGGAGCAAAGGAGAGAGAACCCAGTTGTCTTCCGTCGTGTCAATTGTGTCACATAGATATTTATGGAGAAGAAATAGAAATGAGGTTGGAATCACACAGCTTTCCAGATGTTGTTGGACTGCAAGTCCCAGCATTTCTCCACAGTGGGCTAGGGATGCTGAGACTCACAGTCCAACAGCATCTGGAGGAACACACAATTCCCACACCTGAAGTAGATGCAAGGTGTCATGCTCCAGTTCCAGGACACTGGTGCAAAGACAGAGAGGATCCTACCCAACAGCCACAACACAGAGACATGTTCAATACTTACTGCAGCCCAGTGTAGATGAGAAAGGGAGAGCCCATGAGACTCAGAACACTTACACAAGGAAATCTCTTTAATTAGGGAAACAGCTGGGGGAGGCTGATGACCCATAAATACCAGAGATGGGCTGGGAAGAAGTCCATTGCAGAAAACTTTCATTTCTAGTGGAAGCAACATGCTCTTCTTTTGATCCTTGGCTCGTGTTCCTGAAAAACCTTGACTTTTGCTTTATGTGCTCACTGAGCTGCTGGATACTTCCTTGAACTGACACTCTGAATATAGTGCTGACCTGGATTGCTGAAACAGGAATGGTAATTGACCAATAAGCTTCTGTAAATCTTGATTGGGGGCTGCTACTGTGGACTGTGAACCTTGGGTAGTTTTGTAAATGGGACACAATGCATTTCCTGTTAAACTCAGTTAGTATCAGGCACAATCACATAGGTAAAATTGTGAAGAAGAATTGTGGATCCAGCTGAGCAAGTGCAAATTGGGATGGGAGCCATTTCCTCTCCACAACCCATCTGTGGGCTACACTTTGGGTGGGAAACTATGGGGCGGGGTCCCCTTCTTCCTCAATGGGCTGCCCCAGTGTGGGTTACATGACTGGAAATGAAGTCATGCTGCTTCTGGTTTTGGTGATTTCGATACCCCTGGATATGAATAATTATAGACCAGTCTCCCATCTTCCATTTTTAAGCAAGGTGATCAAGAGGGCTGTTGGTCTTCAACTCCAAGCTGTCTTGGATGAAATAGATTATCTAGATCCATTTCAAACTGGCTTCAGGGCAGGATATGGAGTCGAGACTGCCATGGTCACCTTAGTGGTTGATCTTCGCCTAGGTATCGACAGGGGAAGTATGACCCTGCTGGTGCTCTTGGACCTCTCAGAAGCTTTCGATACCATAGACCATGGCATCCTTCTGGAATGCCTGAGAGGGCTGGGGATGGGGGGCACTGCACTTAAGTGGTTCCAGTCCTATCTCTCAGGTAGATACCAGATGGTGATGCTTGGGGACAGCTGCTCCTCGAAAAAGGAGCTCAAATCTGGCGTCCCTCAGGGCGCCGTCCTGTCCCCAATGCTATTTAACAACTACATGAAACCACTAGGAGAGATCATCAGGGGGCATGGAGCAAGGTGCTATCAGTATACTGATGACACCCAGATATATCTCTCCATGTCTCGGATAATAGCATCAACTAAGGGTGGCATCTCGTCTTTAAATGAATGTCTTGAAGCAGTAATGGACTGGATGAGGAAAAACAGACTGAAGCTGAATCCAGATAAGACGGAGGTACTCGCTGTTAAGGGCCCTAGCCCAGGTATGTCTGTCAACCAGTCCCAGACGGGGTCAGACTTCCCCTGAAAGACTGTGTCCGCAGCTTGGGGGTGCTCCTGGACTCACCACTTCAGATGACAGCTCAAATAGATGCGGCGGCCAGGAGTGCCTGCTATCAGCTCCGGCTGATACGCCAGCTGCACCCCTTCCTGGAGCTGGAACACCTAAAAACAGTGGTGCATCCACTGGTAACTTCACGACTTGACTTCTGCAATGCGCTCTACATAGGGCTACCCATGTGCTTAGTCTGGAAACTTCAATTAGTTCAGAATATGGCAGCCAGGTTGGTCACCGGTAGACCTAAAACTGACCACATAACACCAATTCTGAAGTCGTTACATTGGCTGCCTATTAGTTTCCGGCCACAGTACAAGGTGTTGGTTCTCACTTTTAAAGCCCTTTACGGCTTGGGGCCAACCTACCTGCGGGATCGCCTTCTCCCATATAATCCACCCCACACACTAAGGTCCTCTGGCAGGAATTTACTGCAGCCAGTCAGAACTAGGTTGGCTGCGGTTACCCAGAGGACCTTCTCTTCTATTGCTCCCAAGTTATGGAACGGCCTGCCAGAGGAGACCTGGCATATTACCAGTCTTGACTGCTTTAAAAGAGCAGTCAAGACTGATCTCTTCCAACAGGCCTTCCCAGACTAGTACTCCACCGCCTCCCACCAACTGTCCTCCTGTTCTTTAATGTAGTTAATGTGTTTTAGGGGTAGGTTTTAGATGGGTTGGTGGGTGGAGAGGATTGGTTATGTTTTAATGCTTTTAATGTATTTAATGTATTGTTGTAGTACCGCCTCGATCCATGGGGAGAGGCGGGATATATTATTATTATTATTATTATTATTATTATTATTATTATTATTATTATTATTATTATTATTATAGTTTATGTTTTGCATTTTTACAATATTTGGGGGCATGTTGACTTTTGTGGGGTGTTGTGAAGTCAATACATTGTGTGCTTTTGGCCAATCTTGAGCAGTGCAGAATAAGATCATTGGTGGCTTTAGAGGCTGTACTTTGAAGCCTGAAGGGCCAGATGTATCTCATGGACCACCTGTCATGAGCCATACTTTGTTTACCTTCAGCTACACAGTTGACCCTGGCATGCCCAGAAGTGATGGCTGATTTTAATGAAGTTTCTGGTGTTTAGGGCAGTTTCGGCATTTTTCAGCTATTTTAGAAATCAAATATTTAAAAATAATTATTAGAATTGAGGTGCTTGAGGGATCTCCAGGTTTTCAAGGCTACAAAATGGGATCCCAAGGGCCACAAATGGCCTCCAGGCTGTGCTTTTCCCACCTCTAGTGTAATCCAACCTCTCATTTAGGGATGGAATAGGATTTCACAACAGATGAGGAGAGTACCCAGTTTTTTGTATTCTGCAGAATAGCATTTCTGGGGGTTCTGTAGTTGCAAAAGGACCTGGCATATGAAGGGGCAAACTGTTCCCCAAAGCCTATTCCTAGAATGACCAGTTTTCCGTCCTTTTGAAATGCTGCAGAATCCCTTTCCCTTTGTAAAGAACATGAAACACACACACTTCACCTTTGGCTGGCTGACAAAACCCCAGGCTCTTTCTGTGTCCCTTTGTACCTGCTAGCCATCACATTTGCAATTCAGATGCTTAGTTCCACCAACCTGTCAGAGGCGTTGCCAGAGGGAATAATGTTCCTGCCAGGAACAATGGGATATATTTTGCAAGGTGGGAAATAAAGCTGAGGATGCAGGTAGATGGAATATTTTTCCTGCTTTGCCCAGTGTTCAAATGACGGGATGTATATCTTTCCACCACTATATTCATTTTCAAAGAGAGAGCAATGTTAGCTTTCAGTATAAAAAGAAAGGTGGTAGAAAAATAAGGAGAGAGAGTCTTGTATTGTGGTGCTTTTAAGACTAATAGCTTTATTTCTTATATGACCACTCCATTTCTGTGGAATGGACACCAAGGCACAGATAGAGAGTGGTGTCAATCCAACATCCTCTGTGTTTATGTGCCTTCAAGTTGCCTGATGACAGAAACCACATGAATTTCATAGTGTTTTTTTAAAAAAATCAAATAATACTGAGGGGTTATCTGGCCAGCCCTTTCCTCTGAAATATAGCCTACAGCACCTAGTATTCATTGTTGGTCTCCCATCCAACTATTAACCAAGGCTAATGTTGCTTAGCTTTCAAGATCAGATGGGATCTGGTACCTTTATGGTAAATATCTACACCAGGCCCTATACTACATTCAGCTATATACTCTTCCCTAGACTTATTGATAAGTCCATGATGCCACCCCCACCCACCCACCCATGGCCATTCCATGCTTTGTTGGAAGCAGACAAGCTCAGAGAAACATCTGGACATGTCTGTAGAGCCAGATATAACATGAATTACAGTACCACTGAGAACCCTGAAGGTCCCTGAAAGATCACAGTGCTGATGTCATAATTTAGCATCTGGCTATAGAGGATTTTACTCATAGAATCATAGTACCATAGTTTTGGGAGAAACCACAAGGGCCATTGAGTTAAACCTCCTGCCATATAAGAACACACCATCCAATCTTTCCTGATAGATGGTTATCCAATCTCTGCTTAAACACTTGCAAACAAAGAGACTCCAAGGCAGCACATTCCACTCTTGAACTGCTTGCACCATCAGAAAGTTCTTCCTAATGTTTAAATGGAATCTTTTACCCTGAAGTTTGAAGCCATTGCTCCATGTCATAGTCTCTGGACCAGCAGAAAACAGACTTGTTCCATCCTCCCTATGACACCCTTCAGATATTTAAACATAGCTACCATGCCACCTCTTCACCTTCTCTTCTCCAGGCTAAACATTGTTACTCCACTGGAAAACCCTATCCTGGGGTCTACCATTTTGATATTAAATATGATTCCGTGTGCCTGAGGGGTCACCCGGATGGGCACATAGGTAGCCATGGTCGAAACGATCGAAAACCAGGTCAGGCTAGTAAAATCCCCAGTCACGTAGTCCCAGGAGACCTCAAACTGGGTAAACCCACAATAAACAAAGGGTCCTCAGCCCCCGAGAAGCCAACTTGAGGGGATAGGTGTGTTTGCCCCAAGTTGAGCAAATATCCTATCAGGCGAGGACCATTTACATGAAGTCACACCACAACCAAATGCAGCCAAAGATCCTGAGATTTGGCAAACCTTGTAATCTCATCATGCAAAGGAAGTTACCATTGTGGAGCTTCTTTCTTGTTACAATACCCATTGTTCTCCCCGGGAAAGGATTAGCCCTCCAGGTACTTTTTTCTCTACAAATAGTCCCAGTTTTTGAGCAGTTCTTTGGATCACTCCTGGTCACCCCAACAGACCATTGCTCTGTCCATTGAGTGATCCCCTCAGCCCTCTCCGTGCTGAGCCCTACTTCTCCGCTGCCTTCCTGGACCCAGGACTTCAGGAAAAGGTGCAGTATTACCCCAACTGTACCCCTCCAATATTTCCCTATCCAGTTTCCTCTCTTTTGCTTCTTAATAAGTCTTGAGTGAGTGTGTGAGTGATTGCATTGGTGCGTGAGACTTTCATTCAAAATCATTTATTGGACATTCTTGTTTGGTTTTTGGCTTGGCCTGACCCCGTAAAAACTGGGTAAAAAGACCCCGCTAGGTTACCCTGCCTCTCGCATTACTATTGCTCATGCTCTGGCTAGTTTCCATTCCCCATCACGTGGAGTACATTGAGGTGTCCCCCAAGGGACCCCAGAAATCAGGGTAACAGCATCCCCAGCTCCCTAAGCCACTCCTCATAGGGCTTCATGGTTTCGAGGCCTTCACCATTTTGGCCACCCTCCACTGGACACGTTGCAGCTCATCCATATCCTTCCTGAACTGTGGTGCCCAGAACTGGACTCAGTATTCCAGGTGGGGTCTGACCAAAGCAGAATAGAGTGGGACTGTCTCTTCTAGGATGTAGCCAGACCCTTAGTCAAGCCTGCCTGCTCACCAAGAAACATTCACTGTGTGGGATGGTATCAGTGGCTTATCTGTAGGTTGGGAGGGAAGGGGGCTTTGGACACTACACAGGGAGGAAGGGAATACCAACCCCCCACAGCACCCAGAAAATGACCTGCGTACATATAAGGGTTACTTATACATGAAGATGTCCTTAGCAGATATTGGGCCAGAATGTTTGCACCCACCTAGTTTCTCTTTCAAACTTGCAGGATTATTTTTTCCTCCCAAGCTTGATTCTGGACAAAATGTTGAGGGATATTCCATAGCTTACTTGGATGATGATGATGATGATGATGATGATGATGATGATGACGATGATGATTTTACTCATTTATATCCCAACAATGGGACATAAGGCAGCTAACAGGATTTTTAAAACAATACAGATTTTTTAAAAATTGTACAAAATATAAAAGTGAATTAAAAAGCACTTAAACAGTTTATGAGTTAAAACATCAAGCATTAAAATTCACTGAAAGAACATACAAACCATAAAAGCTGCACATTACAACATTAAAAGGCCATCCCATCGGTGGCACAAAAGTGTTTTCCATTGCTGATGGAAGGAGGGAGCCATCCTAGTCTACTTACAGAGTGAATTCCAAAGGCTGGGAACAACCAGCAAGAAGGCCTTCTCCATTGTTCCCACTAAACAAGAATAGGAAGGGGTGGGACAGAGAAGAAGGCCGTTCCAGATAATCTTAGAACTCTAACGGGCTCATAAAGGGAGAATGGTCCTCCAAACAGCCTGGAACCACAGATCGTATAGGACTTTTTACATTAAAACCAGCATTTTGAATTGTGCCTGAAATGGAAACCAGCAGCCAGTGGAGCTGCTGCAGAAGGGAGTTGTGTTTGCAATATGGCTGCAACTCTTTGTTAGAGTGCACACTTTGCAAGCCAAAGAGCCCAGGTACAACCCTTAGCATCTCTAGCTAATGAAATTAGCTGCAGCATCTTGCTAGTGTCTTAAGCATGTGTAACTACCGCTACAAAGTGGCTGAACATATCTTCATCTTTTCCAACAGCCTTCCGCCTTACTGAGCATTATAATCTTTGTCCGTGAGTCATGTCTTCTCATGATATGTCCAAAGTACAACTGACTCAGTTCAGTTCACAGAATCATAGAGATGGAAGAGACCACAGGGATCATCTAATACAACCCCATTCCGCCATGCAGGAAGACACAAAGCAACCCCCACAGACGGTCATCCAACCTCTGTTTAAAAACCTCTGAAGAAAGAGACTCCACTCCACTCAGGCAGCATATTCCACTCTTACCTCTTACAGTCAGAAAGATCTTCTTAATGTTTAAAGTTAAGGCAAAAGGCAAGAGAAGAATTTTGATCACCTTTTCCCTGAAGGACATTGGCCTTCAGTGATTGTGTAAGGAGTCATAAACTGTGTAAGATGAAATGTCAAGGACACCTACAATAACAGCATCTCTGGCCATTTCTGCAGGACGGGGCAAGTCCTTCTGCTGCAGCCCTGGCAGGGAGGGGAGTGCGCCAGGAACTCTCCCTTCTACACCTTGCTGGGTTGCAGTGGAGAGGAGCACCTCTTCCTTCCGCAGCACAGCCGGGTACTTGCCATTGCTGCATTGGAGAGGGAGACATCGCCAACGTGCTTCCACCCTTCTGCACAGCCGGGAAGGGTGGCAATGCTGCTCAATGGTAGGTGTAAAATGGATTTTTTCTATTTTGCAAATACTGTGCTTGGGGGCAAGATGGCAACAGCCCAGCAATGACATTGTGCAGAAACACGACCAGCCAACAGCTGCCATCCTGGTCCCATAGTGGCGCAGCTGCCTTGTGGGGAAAGGGCCTGTATCTCTATTTTATTTTCATGAGGAGAAAGAAACGGAAGAGACTAGATGGAAGGAGAATCAATGGGATGTAAGCGAAAAGGAGGTAGTAGAAAAAGAGAGAGGGAATTTACTAATTTTGGTGGTGCTATTCCCATATCCCTTGCTGTTGGGCAAGAACATTCAGTAGAAACCAGAGAAGTTGGATAAAGAGTACACAATGTAGTCCACCCCACCCCAGGACTATTAAACAAACAATTTAAAAAAACCTGGAGTTGGAAGTTGAGAATATTTGCTTCTGATTTATACTTTGTGCATTTAGGCAAGATCATAATAATAGCTCTATAAACAAGTAGATAATTAAATCACAGCAAATAACAGTGAGAAAATCAAATTTGAGGCAAGGCTGCTGTAGAAAGCAAATTGAAAGTGTGTGACTTCAATTTACATGGCTTCGTCTAAAAGCTTTTTTCGAAGGCTTTCAAAAAAGGAGTGAGTGAGTTAATTTAGGTCAAAATGAAAGTTGCCCTTGGCAACAACTTAGGTCTTGTGTGACCACAGATCTTTCTGTGCAATGGATCAACAAGGTTTGGATGCACTCTCATCTACACTTTTCCAAGTTGGCAGAAGTTAGTAATGGACTCAAAGTTCTGCTGTTTTAGATGCTACTGTCGGGCATAGGAATGACAGCATCCATAGAGAATTTTCTCCACTGCCAAAGCAATGAATAATGGAAAATGTAAGCTGATCAAAACGGAAACTTTAGTAAAGAATTCAGAAAGAAGACTATGAGTTTGAAAGACAGCTATGAAGGAACTAGGTAAGATCTTCAGAGGTCAGGGCATGTCACTGAATATCAAAGTCAGGATCACTCATGCCACAGTATTTCCCATTTCTAGGAATGGATGGTGTCTAGATCAAGGAAGGTACTGGTACCACTCTACTCTGCTTTGGTTAGACCCCATCTTGAATACTGTGTCCAGTTCTGGGCACCCCAGTTCAAGAAGGACATGGTCAAGCTGGAGCAAGTCCAGAGGAGGGGGACCAAAATGGTGAGAGGCCTGGAAGCCATGCCCTGTGAGGACAGACTTAGAGAGCTGGGTATGTTTAGTCTGCAGAAGAGAAGGTTAGGAGGGGACATGATAGCCATGCATAAATATTTGAAGGGATGCCATGTAGAGGAAGGAGAGGGCTTGCTTTCTGCTGCTCCAGAGACCAAGACACGGAGCAATGGATTCAAGCTGCAGGAAAGGAGATTCCACCTGAACCTCAGGAAGAACTTCCTGACAGTCAGGGCTGTCTGGCAGTGGAATCTGCTGCCTCGGAGTGTAGTGGAGTCTCCTTCCTTGGAGGTTTTTAAGCAGAGGCTTGATGGCCATTTGTTGGGATTGCTTTGAGGGTGTTCCTGCATGGCAGGGGGTTGGACTGGATGGCCCCTGGGGTCTCTTCCAACTCTAGATTTCTATGATTCTATGATTCTATGATTCTATGAAGCTGAACAGTTAGGAAAGCTGAAAGGAAAAAGCAGATAGATCAATAAAAATCTGGTGTTCGAGAGGACTTCTTTGGTAAGAGCTTCTTGATGGTAAGAGCATTTTGACAGTGGAATACGTTGCTTGGGAGTGTGGCAGAGTCTCCTTTTTGGAGATTCTTAAGCAGAGGCTGGGTGGCCATCTGTTGGGAGTGCTTTGGTTGCATGTTTCTGCATGGCTGAATGGAGTTGGACTAAAGGGTCCTTGTGGTCTCTTCCAGCTCTGTGATTCTATGATTCTATTGATCACATGGGTTGCCAAAAAAAGACAAATAAATGAATGTGAGAGAAATTCAAGCCTGAACTCTCACAAGAAGCCAAAACTGAAGCTGTTGAGATGAGATAACTCTTTGAAAAAAGTCAATAATTCTCAGTAAAACAGAACACAGTTGGAAAAGATGGAGACCACACTACAAGTGGGTTCATTCAGTGGACAGCTATGGCAGTTTTGGGGGTCAGTCTACTTTGCTGGGACCTCTTCAGGATGCATGGCTTATGTCATATGTTTGCATTAATATATGTAATAGGATATGTGATAATATAGCTGCATAGTGTAATAGATATTATGCATCCATTGCTAATTGCTACTTAAAACTATGTGTTCAGTTGATTCTCTCAAAGTATCCCAAGATTCCAGATGGTTAACTGTGGTATATTCAATATTACTTTGTACTGGGCAAGGGAGAAAGACAGCAGGGTGTGGGAACAGCAAAGTAGGAAGAAGGTATTATGAGAACTGGCTTTACATAGATAAGGTGACAGGAGCTTGGACTTGCTCCCATGATGAAAGGTATGTAAATAACTGTAAAGCCTGGGAAAATGTCTGTGCCAGTGGGGTGACTTGACATATACAATTTTAATTTTAACCAATCATAGATACGTGCACCAAAATTTGTATGACAGGTATAAATGCTGAGTGAATTTTTTTGAGAGCAAGTTAGTCAAGATATGACAGGACACTTTGGGACAATTTCATGGACTGCTCAGAACTTCTGAAAGCATTCACAAAAAGTGGAAATGGAAGTCCACTAATGGTTTTGAAATACTAATTGCTGAAATCTTATATCACTTAACATAGATTTACACTCATGTAGTTAAGTAGTGATTGCCCTAAGCCACCATTCCTCTGAGTACTGACACTGGGCAACCAACTACATACCTACAAACATGCTTCCTTATTGTCCCATTTGTGCAATGTGAGAAGTGCAGTGGCTGTTTCGGTAATCCTAGGTCATCAAGGGTTACATTGAAGACCCAGTTGGATCATTATGCATCCACTGAGGAAGCACAACTGTGTGTGCTGTGATTACACTAGGCATGCAAATCTTCTCACCAGGCAAAAGTGAATAATCATATCTTTTTTCTCCTTGTAAGAAATTTGTCAAAAACTATGTTGTTTTCAAAAACTATTCTCAGTTCAGGACTGACTCTGTACCAAAAAAATGCAGGTCTTTTTCACAGAAAACAGTGACTGGAATCCTGTGCTCGGCTTATGTCTTTGTAAGTGGGCACAAGGGGGGGAATTAGAAAGATGCATATTTTATGCATATTAGAAATAATGCCCATATCCAATAGAGAGGTGATATGCTGTTACTATGTAGCAGAGGCAGCAAAGTGCCCAATGGGCATTGGTGCCTGATGCACAATGAGACTGATGCAAAATGGGACTGATGTGTATCTGTCCCTGTGTGCCTTGGACACTAATGCACATTTAGCAGTCTTGCTGGTATCCCGCTACGCATCTTTGCAATTTAATAAAGAGGTTTCTTCACACCTCTGCTATGTATATGTAAGGTTACAGGCCATATAGGATTCCAGTGAATATTTCCTGCCCAGAAAACAAATTTCTTTCACAGGTTTTTTTTTTCTGTACAGAAATATTGTTTTCTGGACAGAAAATTATTTTGAGGGGTTGGGGGCACAAAAAACATGCGGAACAAGTCTGGATCTGTGAAAATTCTCACTGGTCTAGATTTTTCTTCACCGGGGTTTAATGACACTTGAGAAACTCTTTTTTTTAATGATTTTCCAAATATTTTCAAATATAGCTTCCATCCTATTTGCTCACGAAACTCCCCTTACACAACTGTGAACTGAGTATGGACATCACACAATGATAAAAAAGTTACAACTACCTGATTAGGGGGAATTACATGTGCACAATACATCAGCAGCAATTCCAACCTGGTACAGTGGTCCCTTGGTATCCATGTGGTTTGGTTCTAATACCTCTAGTGGATACCAAAATTGATGGATGCTCAAGTCCCATTATATGCAATGGTGTAGAAAAACATTGTCCCTTATTTAAAACGATGAACAACCCAAATAGGGAAAAGCCTGAAGATCTGTGAAATGGTGAGAGGTTATAGCAGGGTATGCCTACACATCAGCATGGTGCTCGGTACACAGCAAAATGAAGATTCGCTTTTTGGATTTTTGTTCTTTTTAATATTTTTGAGCCATGGTTGGTTAAATCTGTGAAGTCAGAGCCCTTCGATATGGAGGGCTGACTGTATTTTCAAAATGTTGAATAATGTCTATGACCTATTTAAAAGCTGAATTGCCTTCTCTGGAGGCTTCCAATAAAAGCAGTTCTCTCCTTCTCTGCTCTCCTTTAGGTGAGAAGAAGGGTAGTCGAAGGAGCCTCAATGGGTTGAGAGTCACAAACACCATCTCAAGCCACATTATGCCCACCATACAGTTGAAGGAATGAGTGCCTTGACTGAATATAAAGAAGGTTCTTACCTTCTGAAGTCTGAATGTGTTTGGCTGCATTAAAAAAGGAGCATCTCTGTGTTCAGCATGAATGTTTGTGTGTTTGCTGCCATTGTGAACAATACTAAAGGAAGAGGGGAAAAGAAGCAGTAAGACAGGTGCAAATACAGCTGTGAGCCCTTTCCGTCGTATCCAGCTAGGTGTCTAGGGAAGTATCTGAAGGTGCTATTTTGCACCTGCTCAGAGTTTAGTAGTGATGATGGCTGTCTAAAGTTTAGAGGTCACCATGTAGCACAGAAAAAGGAATTGAAGGGTCTAGACTGTAGGAAACATCCTTGCTTGATTGAAACCAAGGGGATCCCCAATACTATTATCAACCTCCCCAAAAAATCAATACAAGTAAACACACACACAGAGGGGGCTCCAGAGATGATTGCTATGGAAAGGGAAAGAACTAGCCACACATATGACAGGACACAGTCCCTGTGTGGTTGCACTTGCCTGAAAAATGCATTATCGCAGAGCAAAGGCTCAGCGAGAGGTTCCATGAAATGAACCCAGCAGGCACTCCCGATGGCCATGATCACAGCTTAAGGAATCATTCTATTTGTGTCTCTTTTACCTGTGAACTTGCAAGCTGCCCAGGACTTTGTGGGAAAGGATCTCAGCTTGGCAGCAACTGGGGAAGCATAATGGAAATCAATGGGATTTTGACCTCATTGAGAATCTCCATTGCAGGTTGGAAATGAAGACCAGGTGAAAATTCTTGACTGTTTTTCTTCATGAATGTTTCCAGGAGTGTCAGAAAATATTTCCCCCGTGGGGGGGTGTATCTTTTGAACACCTTGTGAAAACATCTGTTCATTTTGTTAAATTGTCATCACCTGCCTCAGCTGTCAATTCCTCTCATTCATTCACAGTGATTTCATCACATGAGCAAATCTAAGGTGTGAATCTGTTCTTAGTTCCAACTAGGGTAGAGCCATTGAATTGATGGGATTTATGCAAATACTGTCTGGCCGTTCACCAACCGATTCAATAGATTTACTCTGATTTGAGTTTGCTTACAGGATTTGGGTGTAAATTATTGTGCACTCTTTTTATTTTAATGGTAACATCATGTCATGCCCTCCTTCCAGAACATGGAAATGGATTCTGACTCAAAGACAGAAACAGTGGACATGCCAGGACCTGCTGAACAGAAGGAAGTTATAGAACCACAAATCCCAGAAGCAGAACAGGCTGCACTGCCAGCTCCAGCAAAGAGTCCTACCCCTTCAGGTACAGAAGACAACTTACCTATACCTATCTTTGCCAAGCATAGACAGCAAAGGGAGAACTTGCACCTGTCTCAAAGGATTTATAGGAGACAGCAATTAGTTAGGCAGCAGCTGTGTTAAGGTGCTGACCTATACAGGCACTGCCCTTCCCCTCCAGGTGTTGTTGAAGCTTATCTGACCTTGTCAGCAGGTCATATTTCTTGCATTATGAACTGTGGAGTTATCTGCTCTGTCCTTGAGTTCTGTAGGACTATGTTTATACCTTGACTTTTGCTTATTGAGTAAAAGTAAGTGACTGATTTTGAGCTGTTTCTTCATTTGCTGTTTTGCCTTTGTTATCTCCTAGGCCCTCTCCACATGTGTGTGGGGGAAAACGGGCGAAAACACCTGAAAATGGAGCTTACCAGCGGCCGGGTGAGTCCATCGCCACGCAGAGCAGTGTGAGCTCACTGCTCCACAGTCCTCCGGTATCCCAAATGGCAGCTTTCAGTTGGTGGAGGCTCTCTACCAACCGGAGAAGCTCGCCAGCTGGAAGCCCGTGCTCGGCAGGTCTGCAGGCACACACTTGCACGCACCTGCAAATCTGCTTCTGAGCCGGGAGACGGAGCAGCACGGGGTTGCGCGCTCCCTGGTTTTTAAAAACCTCTGAAAAGAGGTTTTTAAAAACCACGCTGTGCAACCAGATCCAGTCGCTCCTGCATGGATTGAGGTGTGGAACTACAAAAAGCAGTCCATGCCAGTCCACGTTATGGTGCAGAAGACCTCCGTTGGAGGTCGCTCTGCACCATTTTAAAATGCTAATGTGGAAACAGCCCTAGTTATCAGCTGTGCAGCCACCCGCTCTGGCTTGCTGCCCAGATTGAGACAGGACACATCACCACATGAAACACAGTGCTGTTATATTTCCTTTCTTTGAATGGGGGGGATGACAGCATGAATGATTTCTGAAAGGGATATAATAAAAGCCAGAAAGGACAAATTAGTAATGAAGAACCCAATGAGAAACAAGGAAATCAAGAAAGGAATTTCTTCACAGAATTGCCTGTGCCGAAGAAATTTCCAGGTATAGTTTTAAAAATCAAAATGATGAACATTGCTATTGCTCTGGCTTCTGGGGATTGAAGAGCAGCCAGGCGCAGGTCCGTTGTACCTAGTCTCCAGAAGCTGCTACGTCCTCTGAGGGAGAAAAGAGCAGCCAACATTTGCTGGTCTTAATCCTCTCCCTGACTCTTATCCCTTTTCTTTAGTACGTCATGTCTTATTTAGATTGCAAGCCTAAGGGCAAAGAACTGTCAAATTAGTGATTTGTAAGCTTCCCTTGGAGCCTTTTGGATGAAAGACAAGTGTAAATACTCCAAACAAACCAACAAACATATTTTCCAGCCTAGTTTTGTATCTTATCATTGCCATATGTCCCTCTTTATGCCAGTTTCTCAGAATGTGGCACCTCTGCTAAGAATTACCAGTTATTGTTGGTTTCCTATCTGCATTATGCTGCAGAACATGTTGAATATTTCAATTTTCTGTCAATGAATATCTCACTCTAACACACTCATGTTAAAAGACTATCATAATTTCTTTGTTGTTCCAAGACACTGAAAGAAGACAAAGACTAAGGAAGGAACTAACCAAGATTCTCAAATGTGAAGATATATCACTGAGTACCAAAATCAGAATCATCTGTAGTGTTTCTGATTTCTGTATATTGTTGTAAAAGCTGGACACCAAAGAATGATGATATTTTTTAAATTTTGATTTATTTATTTATTTATTTATTTGTATCCGCCTCTCCATATGGATCAAGGCGGCGAACAACTTACAAATAGCATGTATTTTGAAACATTTCTATACATGCCCCCAACAAGCTGGGTACTCATTTTACCGACCTGCAAAAGCATGGAAGGCTGAGTCAACCTTGGAGCCTGGCAGGATCGAACTCACAACCTTGTGGCTTGCAGTACTGGCATTTAACCACTGCGCCACCAGGGCTCCTTGGTGATGAAAACTCATTTGAAATGAGGTGCTGGAGGAGATTTCTATAGGTAGCATGGACTGGTACAAGAGGAAATTGTGCCTGAACTCTTAATAGAAGCCAGTAGGGAAAGAGGGAGACCACAATACAAGTGAATTGTTTCAATCAAGGATGCCATGGCACTGAGTCTGCAACATTTGAGTAAGGCTGTTGATGCTCATGATTTTTGGATGCCCTCTTTCATAGGGTCTCCATAGGTTGGGGGGATGTTGGGGGTTGTAATCCAACACAGTTGGAGACTGCCAGCCTGGGGTAGGCTGCTATAAACAATCTCTGCATTACACATAAAACTTGGTCAAGAACCCTAGCATCGGTAATTAAACCAACTGCAAGGGGACACAGTAATCTTCTTCCAGTAATGGATGGTGTTCATCACTTTCGATGACTTGTGGAGAATTCCCCTCACATCTCATGCTACTCATTTTTTTTTTCCTTTACCAAAAGGGCAACAGAAGGTATTAAATCCAGAGCAAGTGAATGTCATGATAAGCCTAGTGTAATAACTCAAGATGCTTCAGTCAATATTTCAGACACTGTACTTCTCAGATTACTCCATAAAGAGGCCATGAGGGAAAGAATTAAATGGGCTAGACCAGTTGATGGATTGCACATGGAACAACCATGCTCAGATGCATGGCTAATTCTACCCTGACAACCAATAAAGGCAGCACAGCGAACTTTGTCTTCCCTCTGATTCTGTTTTTCCCAAGTGAAAACAGTCGATCAAACAGTGTCAAGGTGGCTATATGCATGTTGGTTTTCACTGCTCAGATCTCCCCCTTAGTGCCTCACTCTGGTCAATGGGCAAGAATGAATTAACATTCCTTAAGTTTGTGAAGATCTGAGCCTGGATCTCAAGAGCTAGACCAATTGAACCAACTGTTGAGCAGCAAATCAGCGCATAGCTAAATCCCACTGATTCAACCAAATCTGGAGTACTAGGAAGATTCAAACTCCTGCTTTTTTTCTTTTTTAATGAAACATTCAGTGCATCCAAGAAATGATCTTGGCAGCACATGATCAAGTGCAGAACTTGGAAAAGTTACGTTTTGGGACTATAACTCTCAAACACCCAACCAGCCTGGCTAACGGTTATTCAGGCCGAGAAGTATTGGGAGCTGTAGTTCAAAACAGTAACTTTTCTAAACTCTGATCCTGGGATATCACTCAGAAGATCTTACCCTAATCAAAGTGTATATGGAAAACCACCTGAGAACTATCTGTAAGGTGTTCTGTAAGGGGAAAGAATAGCGGGTGACCATAACTTGGAGGTAGAGCACATACTTTGTATCTGCAGCTTACCACATTCAGTGCCTGTCATCCTCCCACTAAAAAGGATCAGGTATCACAATTTTGAGAGCTCCTCACTCAGAGACATTGTTAGCCAGATGGGAAATATTAGCCTAGATATACAAAGACTCTAATGTGATGTGAGACAGCTTCCCTTATTCTGAAGAAAAGGGTGTAAATATGACAAATAGAGAATCAAGTTGTGTATCCTGTGCTGGCAACTAGCCGAGGTTTACAGCTCTCCGATTAGAGTCTTTTATCAGCAGCCACAAGCAAAGGTTTACAGCTGTTTGTTAACCAGTTACCAGTCATGGTTTTCACAGACCAAGTCTATAGTAAATTCAGAGTGACAGTCTAGTAGCAAAGTCTGTACACAAGGTGAGGGTCCAGGTTCCCAGGAAAACAAGTAAGGAATCTAAACATGTTACTTCCACTGATAAGATCAGTTGTCTGCAATGGCTTCTTCCCATCCCTTTCTCTGTTTATATAGGCTGACAGCCTCCCCAGCTGTTTGCCTAATTGATATGTCCTTACTATATAAATGCTCTGGGTCTCCTGGGCTCTCCCTTTTTAACCTACATTGGCTGTAGTAAGTATTCTCACATTCTTGTGTTTGTGTTACGGCTGTTGAGAAGGGGTCCTGGGATAGGGGCATGACATTGTGTGTGTTTATTGCCTTACCCTAATGTGTGAGATGGGACTGTCCATGCAGTGCTCCACACACATTTCTAAAGGATACCTTCCATTTGGAACAAAATTATGATTACAGCCATCTTGATCCACAAAGGCTAAGTTAAACTTTCAAGGTATCAACCAAGATGACAGCAAAAATAGAGAGAGAGAGAAAGAGAGAGAGAAAGAGAGTGACATCCTGGCTAAAGACTCTGACAAGAGTATCCAGCTACAGGAAAACACTTGGACATATTCCCACTGATACTCCTGCTCTTCAGCCACATGGAAATAGCTGTGTTTGAGGGCTGCACTGCTAACATAGTGGATTTAAGAAGGATTTTTGTAACTGCGTGTTTGGAACAGGATTCCAGCTTCTGCAATGATCAAAAAAGTTAGCTGTGATGGCATAAATTGAACTTACTCCACCATAATTTACCAAGAGGATTCCAGCTGCTACATCCAAAGTACAACAGCTTCAGTTTAGTCATTTGACTTTAGGGAGAGTTCAGGCTTGAATTTTTCTTGGAAACATGTATTAGTTTTTCTGACAGTCTGTGATATTCATAGAACCCTCCTCCAGCACCACATTTCAAATCTCCTGAGGCTTGGTCACTGGCTATAACTGCTTTAAGCTAAAATAAGACAGCTAGGATAGCATAATGGTTTGAGCAATGAACTATAACTCTGGAAACCAGGGTTCAATTCACAGCTCAGCAATGGAAGCCCACTTGGTGATCATGGCCCTATCGCATACACTCACCCCCAGAAAACCCCGCGATAGGTCACTTTAGAGTCACCATAATTTGGAAATGACTTGATAGCATAGAACAAAACCAAAAATGTTTGCTTTTGACTCTACCTTGTCCCGGAATATGGCCCCCGATAATATCTCTAAACTGAATTCCCCCTAAGGCTATAAAAAAGTTTCCTACTCTTGCCTTGATCAACAGTATGCAATAAAATAATAAGTGAGTGCAACAAAAACAGCATTTAATGGTTTTATAAATAAAACAATAATAAAATGATCAATGCAGTGCAATGAAATAATGAGTGAACACAATGCAACTGTAATAAAATACCAATAAAATAGAAAAGCAAGTGGGAGGGGAAGTACATCAAGGAAACTGATCAAAATGAATGAAACCAATGGCAACTCAGCTATAACATCTAGAACAAGTTGGTTTATGGACCAAAAGGTGTGTCTAAACAAAAGGTGTGTCTGAAAGTAATCAAAAGAGAGGCTAGAGTGGCCACCATTAGCAGGGAATACAAGAGTTTGGATCAACCTCTGAGAAAGCCCTCCCTTAAGTTCATACCAAATTACTTCAGATTTTGGCAAGACTGAGAGAAGGTCTTTCAGATAAACTAGTCCCTGATTTTTGAACAGCTTCTTAGATCATAGCTAGCATTTTGAACTGGGTCCAGAAACAGACTGGTTGCCAATGAAGCTGTTTTAAGATGGAAGCTGTTATAAGATGGAAGCTACACATTCTCTATAAACAATCCATAGCCTGATTGCAGTACAAAAACCAAGTTAAATAGTACAGCCATGTGAAGCCTTGAAGCCATGTGAAGCTTCAATAAAAAGCCAAGTTTTGACTTGGGTGCTGGAATGATCCTAAGACTGGGGCTGGTCAGGTCTCTGGGTGGAAGAAACTCCACAATTGGGGTACCACTGCAGAGCATCATATGAATTATAGGAATCATACCCATAGGAGGAAACCAAGGCCATTTCCACCCTATACTGTTATAGCACTATTATTCTAATTTCAACATCTTGTGGAATTCTGTGGGTTGTAGTTTCCTGAGGTCAAAGAGCTCTCTGGCTGAGAATTCTAAAGGCCCCTCCCTAAACTGCAAACCCCAGGATTCCATAGGATGTTGAAAGTGGAATAAAAGCACTAGAACAGTGTAGTGCGGAAATGACCCAAGATAAAAAAGAGTCTGGAAACCAAGTGCTATGAGGAGCACATAAAAGAGCTGAAGGTGTTTCACACAAGGAAGAGAAGTTGCATCCTTGTGCCACATGTTCACATTCTGATTTAGGAGGGGCAACAAAGTCAGTTGGATGATTAATAAAATCAATAAAAGAAAACCGAACCTGGGGGAAAGAGTGTCTGATCATCATACATATCTCAAAGACAAGAGGATAGTTTTTCCATCAAAGGGATATTCCAAAGACATTTCATACAAGATTCTATTGATAAGCAACTCAAAATTTTCCACTTTGAAGCAATTTCAAGCCTTGCAGCTAAACACAAAAGAACTAATTAGCCGGATTTTTTTTAGTACTGCCAACCCAGTGGCTTTCCATGGCCAAGTGGGGAAACAAATTCTTGTCTCCAGGGTTGTAGTTCAATGCTCAGACCACTACACAATGGTGGTAGTACTACCATTAACATGCGCTAATGTGCATTTTTAAAATTCAAAATACATTGCAGTCCACAGGGAAAAACTTGCATAAATTAGGTAAATTGTCCAGAGAAATGCACAAACTTAGAAAAATGAATTTTAAAATTACAAGATTTCCATGTGGACAGAAAACACAAAGTCTTACAATCCAATAGAAAACAATGAGGAGAAACTCTAACAAGCTCCAAAATGAGAGATTTCAAAGAATCATTGAATTATGGAGCTGGGAGGTATCCCAATAGCCACTGAGTCCAGTCAAGGAATCCATAGCAGCGTCCAATCTCTGCTTAAAATCTTCCAAGAAAGGAATGTTCACCCCTTCTGAGGCAGGCTGTTCCACTGCTGAACACCTCTTATGATCATGAAGTTCCTTGCAAAGTTTTGGTGGAATGTACTTTCTTGGAATTTGAATACATTGGTTCTGGCTTTAGTCTCTTTTTGTTATGTTTCATCAAGTTAACTCCAACGTATGGCAACTGTCTTACAGGTTTTTCTTGGGAAGAATTATTCAGAGGAGCTTTGCCATTGCCTTCCTCTAAGGCTGAGAGAATGTCATTTGCCTAAGGTCTCTCAGCTGGATTCCATGGCTGAGTGGAGCATTTGAACGCTGGGCTTCTGGGAGCCAGAACTATGAACTATGACCCTGGAGACAAAATCCATTTCTGCACTACACTGTTCTAGTGCTATTATTCCACTTTCAACATCTTGTGGAATTCTGGGGTTTGCAGTTTCCTGAGGCCAAAGAGCTCTCTCGCTGAGAAGTCTAAAGGCCCCTTCCTCAACTGCAAGCCCAGGATTCCACAGGATGTTGAAAGTGGAATAATAGCACTAGAACAGTGTAGTGTGGAAATGGCCCAGGTTTCAGTTCCCTACTCAGCCATGGAAACCCACTGGGTGCATCACACAGTCCCAGAAAACCCCATGATGGTCTCCATAAGTTGGAAATGACTTGAAGGCAAACAACAACAACAGCTCCTGGAGTCCTAGTCAAACACTGCACTATAGTGGAACACGAAAAAAAACAAGCTTATTCCCCTCTTCTATTTGATATTACTTGAGATATTCAGAGGTGGCTCTCATATCACCTTTCCCTCTTTTGATTCCCAGGCTAAACATACCCAGCACCCTAAATTTTCCCCATTTTCATATCCTGAATCAGAAAACTATTCTCCTCTGTGAAAAAAGTCCATGGGCAAACATACATACCTCTGCTAAGGAAAGGAGAGAAGATTTTTCTTCCCCTCAGAGAACCATCCATGTAGACTTGAATATTGAATCTAGCCAGCCTGGATTCAGTTGTGGCACTCTGTGAGACTTCTGATATGTGGAATTAAAACAACTAAGCAAATGTCTTGCCCTCCAATGGAAGACAGAATGCATTCATAAAGCTTTGAGAATATATTCTAAGAACCCCAAACAAGAAGCTAGCCTAGATCAGGGGCGAGCAACCTAACTTGGTCTTGGAGGAGCAATATTCTGCCCCTGGAATCCTCTGGGGAACATATGGGCTGCTCTGAATGCAATGCAATAAAATAATATAAAATAAATGCAATGCGGTGTGTTGTGTTGTGATGCAATGCAATGCAATAAATGAACGTAGCCAGAAATCCATGTCTGCTCCTGAAATATAGACATATTTTTTAAAATGATAAACAGTACTGGAGGCTCCTGTGACTTATTAAGAAGGTGAGTCACCACCCACGGAAGCTTTTAGGAAAGGCATTTCCCCCCACTTTTGCCAGAAAATAAGCAGCCAGGGGACAAGCTGCTACAACAGACGGGGGGGGGGAGGAACACATTTTTCCCAACCTTCATTTCAACGCTCAAGAGCTATGCAAAGCAACAGGATATAAATATATTTTGCAACTTTTATTCTGTCTTCCAGCCATGTGTATGAGATATCCTCCAGAATCCCATTGGGGCCTTACACATGTGTAAGATTGTCTACAGAACTAGTTGGACATTTTGTTCCACAAGGAACATCCAGGTTCACTCCAGTTTGCGCAAGCGAAGTTGCGTGTACCATATGATTTGCAAAGGAAGATCAGCATGCCCTCTGAGTGTGAAAATGCACATTGCATTGTGCATGTAGTTGTACAATTAGGTGTGCATTCAGTTGCATAACACTGTCCTTCAAGACAAGAGTTGTCTCACGCAATCAACGCACAACTTCATATATGGAGATTTGTGCTACACAACCCCCAGGTTGAATGACAATGTTATGCAAATAAGCAAACAGTCTAAAGTGTATCCCTAAGCCCAATGGTATTGTGTAGACAACTCTATTTCTGCAAACTTGAACTGAATGCAGACATTCTTCATTGGACAAAACTAGTCAACGGCCTTCTTAGCAGAATGCATAAGATACCAATAGGATTCCAAATGTGTTTTTAGTTACTGTTCCCCAAATTATTATTAACAGATAGGCCATATTCCCCCCGCCCTGATTAAATTCCTACTTCCCACACAAAAAGATACATATCTATTTTCAGACGGAAATGCTGGAGACAAAGATGATAAAGATATCTCATACAGTTCTATTCTGTTTAAATCTATAGCAGACCCATTCTCAGTCAGCTCTTAAAAGTAATGGACAAGCAAGGCCTATATCCGCCTTGTGTGGTATTGATCCTCAGCATCTCAGTATTTTCTTTCTTGCAAGCTTTCTAGGCCATCGTGATCCTTTGGGGAATTCCCTCATGCCTGCCAACTGTAGCACACAGGAGGAATTCCAATGCACCTTCATTCTGTCCTGCAACATAAACCATATATTGACATGGAGGGGGAAGAATCAACAGCACTATGGAGTAATCCTCCAAAGTGCATCAGATGGTAAAGGCATGAAGCAAAGTTGTAGAAGTTATGTAAAGGAATGAAAAAAAGGGTGGGGGTACAAGAGGAAACGACAACCCTTTGAGGTCTGGCAATGTGCTTCTGTGCCTCCTAAATCTTATATAGTTGCCTATCCATGGCCTTCTGTAAGGTCAGCTTTGCCCTCCCTGCCATGCAAGGTTATGCTGTTTAATGCCATGCAGTGTGATGCCATGCAGTGCCCTATAGTGCTTTGATGTTTGAAAGACACCATGCAATGCCATGTAGTGCTCTGGTGTTTAGAACCAAGTCTGGGAGGCAATGATGGAAGTGAACAAGAAACAGTGTGCTCGGAACGAGGGGATGTTATTGTAACTAAGCTTTGATATGAGGGAGCCAAGTGCAGCTTCAAGGTTACACACTTGGCAGGCAGGACAAGAGCCTAGAAAAGGAGATGTTTTAATTAGCTGTCAGATAGGATGCTTGCCCATGCAAATTTGTAATGTTACAAATTATAAGGCACTGTAAATCCAGTGGCTTTTTAATCTTGGCAGTTGCCACAATGTGCAGCTGTTACTTCAAAGCTCCTGAGTAAAGCTTAGTTAACTTCTAAACTGAATCTCTGGGACTAGAGTTATCCTGTACATGACATCTTTATAGTATGCTTTGAATACAGTGGGCTTTCCATATATGCAGGAGTCTGTTCCAGGAATTCCTGCAAACAGTGGAATTTGCAAATGCTCGCATCCCATTATATTCAATAGTGGCTATGTGTACATGGAAACTTCAGCATGTCCATACTCATGTCTCTACCATTTTAGGTATAAAGACACAATAGAACTCATGGGCAAGGAGGGTCCACTCTATGTTACCCATGAAAAGATACTAGCAGAACAATCCTAGATGTATCTGTTTAGAAATAAGCCCATTGAGTTCAGCACTTGTCTTGCCAGTTTTAATCATCCAGATGTTATTTAGCAATTGGCAAAAAAAAATCTGATTCTGGTCTATGTTACTTTTGCATGGGTTCACAGATAGGTTGATTCTTTTCTGTTTCTGGATTGTTCTTCAATTTTTAAAAAGAAATCCACAGAAAATGCATTTAAATGTCACTTAGATTTTTTATAATGTGTATTTGTTCTAAACACACATTTTCTACATCTCATCTATCGCACTTTTTGAGCCAAGAATTATGTTGCAACATGGAGAAGTATGGAACAATATCCAATCGATAGCTCCATTCACTAAAGGTGTATCTAGGGTGGGGCAAGTAGGTTATATGCCCCAAGTGCCAATGTTGGAGGGGGGCGCACAAAAGCAGTGCCAAAAGTGGAAGAGCAGGAGAAGGAGGAAGCAGCCCTGGAGGTACGGGCACAACTTCCACACTTGCCATAGATGCTGTTTATGCTAGATATGCCTCTGCCATTCCTGTCCCCACATTAGTCCAAGATATGTGGATCAGATGGGGATTTGCAAAAAGACCAGCTTATTCAAACTATATCTCAGCATGCATAAATCCACTGACCTCACAAGCAAGCTTAATTTTCAAATTGGATTGAGGCTACAGGGCATTTCAGAAAACTCTGTGCCAGCTTTGAAAAATGAAAAGTAGTTAAAAAATTAAGAACAATTCTGGCCCATCCTTATAGCATCCAATTCAAGGCAACTAGTCATACTGCTCTATTCTGCTTTAGCCTGCTGTGTCCAGTTCTGGGCACCACAGTTTAAGAAGGAGATGGGCAAGCTAGAATGTGTGCAGCGTAGCAAAAACCTTAAAACCAAATCCCATGAGGCATGGCTTAGGGAGCTCAGTATGTTTAGCTTGGAGAAGATAAGACTTAGAAGTGACATGATATCGTCCTTTGTAAATATTCTAAGAATATAATGTAGAAGATGGATCAGGCTTGCTTTTCTACTCCTCCAGAGAGCAGAACATGAATCAATGGATTCATATTACAAGAAAAGAGCTTCCACCTAAACACTAGGAAGAACTTCCTGCTAGTAGGAGTCAGAAAGTGGAATAGAATGCATTAGAGTATGGTGCAATCTCCTTTTCTGAGGAGGCTGGATGACCATCTCTCAAGACAGTTGTCATTGTGGACTGCTGCACTGGCATAGGGTTGGACTAGATGGCCCCCTAGGAATTATTTCCATCTTAAAATTGTATAATTTCCCAATGATTCACAAAATAATCACAAAGTTCATTTGTAACAAGCATAGTATTTCTAACCAATTGCCAGATCTGATGTAGCTGAAACAAGAAGTACATGTGCTAGAAACATGGAGATTCCCTCTGGCAAGCATATATTTTCTAATTCCCAGTTTATCTACACACAGCGCACACATTCTCCTGCAGCTGAACCTTGCTCATAAGATAACAGAGGCTTTAGAATAAAGAGCTCTTATGAGTTGGACTATCTTGTCTTTTGTCCTCCCTGGTTTTCAAGTTTGCCTTCGGGCTCCGTGCTCTAAATGAAGCAACAGTATGTTTGAGACAGAGCAGTTGATATTGATTCAAGAGACAACAGTTAACTTGGAGGGCAGAAAATAGAATGTAACTATTAAAAAAAGAAGGAACTACAACCTCACCTTTAGGTCTTCAGCGTTCATGTGCTCATTTCTGGTTCTTTAGAGATGTCAGTCAAAGAGAAGGAACCTGAAGGACCAAATATAAAAGGGAAGAACAGGTGGCAAAAAATCCAGCTGCCTTCTTTTATTGGAGAGGAAAGCTGGCAACTGGTTAGTAAGTTGTGAACTTATAAGTTAAAGTTAGGACACTGTTATCATGCCATATATCACCACTCCATGATATGACATAATTGGCATTATTTAATCAGCATAAAATTATACACTGTTATGGCTAAACACACACAAAACTGGATCAGATGAGACCTCAGGGCATGGCCAGGTCACAGTCAAGGAATCAGTTGGGAAGCTCCAGGGTTAATGAGCGTGCCAATATCTCCCCAACAACTCAACTTGCAGAAACAATAGCACCCAAAACTGCCTCCATAGAGCAACTGATTGTCCTCAACCGACTTCCCCTTCCTGCCAAATTTTTCCTTTGTTCCCTCACCTGTCCAGCCATTAAGGAGCTATCATGATTCCCATCAGTCCTTTGTCACCTGATGCTAAGACCATTAGTCCATTCTGGACCCCGTTGTTTGTTCTGCCGGAGAGCCATTAATGACTTTGCATTTAGGGCAGAAAAGGGATACTTAAACCCTGGCCACGAGCCAGCCAACTTGCAGTACATAGTAGGTTGGCCATAGGTCGTCAGTCTGTTGCTCAGATTCCTGTTTGTGTAGTGCCCTCAGACTCTTAGTCTGAGTCACATCGCTTTGTCTCTTCTCTTCTAGATAGGTAAATATCACCCACTTCACCATAAACTTCTTGCTATCCAATTTTTCCTCCCTTTCTTTCAGTTAGCCTTGTGTGATTGTGAAACTGCTTGATTATACTGTGTGTCTTGTAATTTCCCCCAAATAAAATGTTTTAAAAAACATATTTCTAAATCTCCAACTGGTATTCCTGCACTATACAGGTGGAAAGATCTTGCTAGGCTACCTGCCTCTCACAAGCCTCCCTTTGAGTTAATAATTCCCCAACTTTTCACAGAGGCATTGGCATTGCTGGTGGCCTCTGAGTCACCCACCTTTTGGGGTAACAACACCATAACTGCTTCATATTCTCATTTGTGATCACAGAACTATTCTCATTACTGCAAATGACCCTGAAACCACCTTAAAAGCCAATCAGCTGTCCAGAGCAACAACGAGTGGGGTGCTGCAGGATGATGTGACTATCGTCCTCCTCCCAGTGAATGATGCTGCAAGAGGAACTTAGTCAACACATCTTATAGTGGCCCATCGAGCAGCTGCACAGACTTCTATTGCCCCAGATGGTTGACTGACTTTTAAGGTGGATTTCAGGTATCAGAAGGGGAGTTAAATCATATTTTTAGGGATTGTGATTGCATGGTCTATGTCAGATCTCAGCTGAAGTATTTATGTTCATGGTATTCTTGTGTTCTGAAATATATTGAAAAGAAACCTGTTGGTGTCTTACTTGTGTACAAGTTCCATTACAAATGTGGTCAGACGAACATGGATAGACATGCGCATTGAATCTGAGGTCGCAGAACTAGAGTTGTACAAGCAATACACATGCACAGTCACACACGTACCTTTCACATGGTTGTGCACATAGACATATATGCACATTTGGTTGAAAAATGTTACAGTTCACTGATGAGACAGAGCTGTGTAACCAATATGCAAATCAATTAGGTGGTTGCACACTTTCTCTCAACCACTGTGGAGGTGAAGAAGTGATGCTCTAATGTAGCACAGCATTTGGTGACTGATCAATTTAAAATCTTCAAAATTAATCAGACTCTCAAAGTTAAATGCTGCCTGTCCCTCCCCATCTCTTTACTTTTTGGTCATAGGTAGCCCCAGATTTGGGCTGCTTCTCATACCCGATGAGATCCTGGTTGAAAGAAGGTCTTGCAACAGGACAACTTGCTGAGACAACCTGGTGAAGATTCTTCAAGACCTACAAATGTGAGATCAGAGCATCAAATGTTTCGTTGTGAAGGCAGAGGTGTAGCTACAAGTGGAGGGAGGTAAAATGTGGGAATTATCCCACCCACATAAGAATTCTAACCTCCTGAACAAAATTTTCTTTCAGTCCTCAATTTTCTATCATTTAGAAAAGCAGTGTGGGCACCCAAAGTAAAGGAACAGGCAAAGTGGCCAAGAAAAGGCAAACACAGCATATATGAGAGAGCTAGCTATGGATGATTTTTAGTGTCATGGTCTCTGAGGTGCCAAAAATTTGGAGCATGAAGGAAGATTTCATTTTGGGAGGGGAGAATTCTAATAGGGAATGGCACTCTCATTTTGCATCCCCCATGGATACAGCCCTGTGTGGTGGAGGTGGTGGCCGTGTTTTCCACAGTTTGCACAACACAACTCTGTACAGAACTGCCATCTTTTCCATTTCTTTAGCTAAGGAAACAGCAATCCAGCAAGTACCAAAGAGCAGGATGACTGATGAAAAAGCAGCAGCAATCATAACATTCAGTGCTGCCACCTTAAAATAGTCTGTATAATAAGGCAACCTCTAAGGTAACTTTGAATTTTATAGTTACAGATATGTGCAAAAATCAAACTCAAAAATTCACAAAATCTCCACCTGGAGGTTTTCTGCCTGTGTTGCCTTAATACATTTTCTGACTGTGGGTGTTCTGCACGCTGTCTTCAGTGGCTGGGTTGGGAGTGCTATTTACTGCGTTTCTTCAGATAGCAAAATGTAGATTTTGATTGAACATGAAAAGGAATGTCTTGATAGTGAGTGCAGTTTGGCAATGGAACCAATTGCCTAGAGAGATGGTAGGGTCTACTTCTCTGGATGTCTTCAAAAAGAGACATTACCTGCTGGTGATGTGCTACCTGGAGCTCCTGCACTGAGCAGGGGGCTGGACCTGATGGCCCAGAGGGCCCCTTCCAACTCTATGATATTATGATTCTATGATTTGGTGGTCTTGATCATATAGAAATTGAAGTAGGTTTGGTTTCTGCTGCTTCAGAGACTAGAACATGAACCAGGAAATTCAACTTCCAAGTATTCTACCTAAATACTAGGAAAAACTCTTGACTGTAACATCTGTTCAAGAGTGGAATAGACCTTTGGAGGTCTTGAAACAGGTTCGATGGCCATTTTTCAGGAGTGCACAGCAAGGGATTGGACTACCTGTCGCTTATCATTCCTTCCATTCTAGGATTCTAGAATCCTATGTCATGGTATTCCAATAAGCAATCTAGCTGCTTGGTTTTGGAATGGTGGGCAGTGGAAGTGGTGGTTTCTGTATCAGTGGAAGTCTGAGTCCATTCTGGAGTTGAATCTTAACTTTAAAGTTAAAGGTGTTGAAGGTGCTTAATCTACTTTGGGTTTTAAGTTTTATTTTTTCCTTACTTTGCATCACAGGAGATAGCATCTTTAAAACTGCTTTGGAGATGAAGTTTTTATAAAGAAGGCTAAAGGAGACAACAGCTTTAAAAGAACCATCCAAGGTACTGAGTCTTATCATCAAAGTAGGTTCACTGATTTGGACAGAGTAATGCATGTGGCCAGTTCATTCCTTGATCCAGTCCATATTTGTGAGAATGTTCTGAGCCAAGAGAAGATAGAGTCAGCCAAAAAGTTTTCTTTTAGGTGTCTGAGAAACCCAGCATAGTTAGCCTGTGGCCTCAGATGGGGAAGGAAGCACAGAACAACACAGCCTGCATCATTGCTTCAAAGAATTCCAGGCCTCTAAACAGTAGATAGCTCTTTTATAATTCAGACAAAAAAACCAGAGGGGGTGCGCCACTTCACTAACAAGGAAGATACCAGCTGCCATGGTCAGTGAGCACTAGTTCATTAAGAAGGCCCTCTCTTTTGAGTTCCTACCACATATGTTTCTGAGAACAATGGGCTCAGGATGTCTGTGTCCATCCTGTTCAGCCAATGGTTCTGTGTTAAAATGTTAAGGCAAGAAACACAAATGTTAGATCTACAAATTGCTACCCATGTGCTTAGTCTGGAAACTTCAATTAGTTCAGAATATGGCAGCCAGGTTGGTCACCGGAAGACCTAAAACTGACCACATAACACCAATTCTGAAGTCTGTACCTTGGCTGCTTATTAGTTTCCAGGCACAGTACAAAGAGTTGGTCCTTACCTTTAAAACCCTTCATGGCTTGGGGCCAGCCTACCTGCGGGATCGCCTTCTCCCATATAATCTGCCCTGCACACTAAGGTCCTCTGGGAGGAATTTAGTGCAGCCAGTCAGAACTAGGTTGGCTGCGGTTGCCCAGAGGACCTTCTCTTCTATCGCTCCCAAGCTATGGAACGGCCTGCCGGAGGAGACCCGGCATATTACCAGTCTTGACTGCTTTAAAAAAGCAGTCAAGACTGTTCTCTTCCAACAGGCCTTCCCAGACTAGTACTCCACCGCCTCCCACCAACTGTTCTTCTGTTTTTTTAATGTAGTTAATGTGTTTTAGGGGGTTGGTTTTAGATGGGTTGGTGGATGGGGAGGATTGGTTATGTTTTAATGCTTTTAATGTATTTAATGTATTGTTGTAGTACCGCCTCGATCCATGGGGAGAGGCGGGATATTATTATTATTATTATTATTATTATTATTATTATTATTATTATTATTATTAGCCAAACTAGGGATTCAGTTCTTGCTCATTTTGTTCTCAAAGGAAGGAACAATTAATTTCATCGAATTTTTTCCTGCTGTGAGACATTCTCCATACCTCCCTCAGCACCTTGCCACTCAGCTAGTATGGCATGCTCCATCCAGGAATTTAAGATCTATAGGAAAGGGCTAGTAGTTGTTCCACCAACGCATACAGCTCTGTCAAGGCTGAGAGCCTTTCAAGATCTGGCTCCATATTTGTGGAATGATCTTCCTTTGGATCTCTGGCTGGAGAAAAATCTCACCTTTTTTCTTAAGAGGGCTAAAGACCTTCCTCTATGATTCATCATCTTAAGCCACTGAATTGTGTTCAAGGTGCTGAGATGGGTAGAGATGAGATTGGAGATTTCATGCCATGTGTTGCTATAGTGTTATGTTTAATGCCTTTGTCCCTTACTGTATATGTTGATGTTCTGTCCTTTGGTGAAAATGGCATTACAAATAAGCGTTGTTGTCATTGTCATAGAATCATAGAATCATAGAAATGTAGAGTTGGAAGAGACCACACAGACCATCCAGCCCAACCCCCTGCCATGCAGGAACACCCTCAAAGCACTCCCGACAGATGGTCATCAAGCCTCTGCTTAAAAACCTCCAAGGAAGGAGACTCCACTACACTCCATGGAGGCAGCAGATTCCACTGCCGGACAGCCCTGACTGTCAGGAAGTTCTTCCTGAAGTTCAGGTGGAATCTTCTTTCCTGCAGCTTGAATCCATTGCTCCTTGTCCTGGTCTCTGGAACAGCAGAAAACAAGACCTCTCCTTCCTCTACGTGGCATCCCTTCAAATATTTAAACGTGGCTATCATGTCCCCTCTTAACCTCCTCTTCTGCAGACTAAACATACCCAGCTCTCTCAGTCTATCCTCATAGGGCTTCATGGCTTCCAGGCCTCTCACCATTTTGGTCGCCCTCCTCTGGACTTGCTCCAGCTTGTCAATATCGTTGTTGTTGTTGTTGTTGTTGTTGTTAACATCTGTGCAGTTTTTGAAGATTATTCGCAATTTGAGACCTACTGTGGACAAAATTAATATGTTGTGGTTTTTCACAGAAGACAGCATTTTCTTCACAGAAAAAATAGTATTTTGTGTTCTGTTATGCAGGAATATTGTTCTTGTATATAAAATGTGATTGTGTGTGTGTGTGTGTTCAGAATAAATCCCAAACTATGAAGATTCTTGTCAGTCCAGGAGTCTTCACAGCAAGATTTGCCAACACTTGAGAAAACTGTTTTTCAATCATTTTTTAAAAATATTTTTGAATATTCTTTCCATCCCTATGCAGGAGAAAAAGAATAGCCTCATAAAACAGAGCTCTGGATCTTCGGAAGGAAGGGAATATAACAAGAACAGTGTGATTCAAGCTTATATTATTATTCAAGGAAATATAAGGCAAACTCAAGTCCCCTTTTGTCATTAAAACACCTATTAATTAAATTCTAGCATTCTCTTTAATAGCATATTGGGGAAAAACCATCTCGTCAAAAAAAAAAAAACAGACCAAAAACAAAACCCTGAGAACTGCCCCACTCATAAACAAAAGTCATCTAATTAAGCCTTAATTAAATACAGTCCTGAATGGCTTAGTAGGAATCCTCTTGTGTTGAGACATTCCTAAGCTCCAGACAGTATAATGAAATACTTAGCTTTGATTTACTAGCACCAGAAATATTCCAATGACTCTTCCTGTTCTGATATCTAATTTGAAGCAAAACAGAAAGGAGGAAATTGCTCTGTTTCTGATGGTGGTAAGGATGATTTAATAAAAGGTTGTCACAGTGGTATAATAATTAACAAAGGAGCAACCGAGACAGGAGGAGCGGAAATATCTTGCACACGAAAGCAGAGGGCAGAGCCTTAGGTGGTATAGAGAACAAATATCTGTCTTTCCTTCCTAACTGCTGGAAGGAGAGAAGGAAGGCTTTTAGAGACTTGTCTCCATTTTACTAAAATATGACTGGTCGACAGTTGTAGCTCCATTTCAGAAGATCCTGGAGTTACTATGGTTATGATATGTCTGGTGAGAGCACTAGATATCTCTTGATATCAAATAATTTGCCTTTACTTGACCTTTCTCTGCCACCCTACTCCACGTGTTTGCAGAGGTCCAGCAGACAAGCATGTATTAGGTGCAGCCGTTAATGGTTGTACATTCCAATCCTCATTCAGGCAGGCAACTTAATGCCTCTCCAATGCTTCAGGGACCATTCCCTCTTGCAAACCTGCCTTGCTCAGCACTTTACACAAAGACGCCCAGCCAAATGCGGAGCCATTCCTTTATGTTGATCCATTTGCATACTGGCCATACTATTGTCATCCAGAGCTAAGTCCATCATGCAAAACCTGACCTTTTCCAACGCCTTTGTCCCGCTCTAAATTTCCTTTGTTCTCACTGAGCATGGCATGGCCTGTAGGTAAAATCCACCCTATAAAAGGTCCCCAAATCTGAGCCCTCCTCGGATTGCCTTGGACTTCCATCTAGCCTTGCTGCCGCTCTGTCCAGTGACACTTTCCCCTCAGTTCCCAATAACTGAGTCTGGACTCCTCGGATCGCTCTGGAGTTTCATCCAGCCTTGCGGTCAGTTTGTCCGGAGAGCTTCCCTCAGTGAACTGTGCTGAGCTTTCTTCCCCTAAATGTCCTCTTCTCTCCAGGACTACGTGAAAAGGTGTCATATTACCCATTTCCCCGAAAACTCTCCATTTCTATTTCTCAGTTAGTAAGTGTTTGTTGTGTCTTTTGTGTTGTTTGTTCTCAATAAAAATATTATTTGTTGCTTTAATAGCTGTCTAGCCGCTCTCTGACCTAACATAGGGTGAAAGATCCCAGCTAAAGTTACCCTGCCTCTCGTTAGCTTAAGAGAGTGCTCGAGCTTAATTTCCCCCATCTTGTGTCTTTATTTGGTAATTTGGGTGCCCCTCCTGGGACCCCCAACATATAGGGTAACACTGGGGAAGGCACCCTTTTTTTAAAAAAAAACTGGCAGTTGGATATGTCTCACAGGCAATTCTTTGCAGACCGCCTCCTGCTCTATAATCACACTTTCAACTCTCTATAAGCCTCTGTACAAGGGTTGTAGAGACTATTTGAAAATACACACACACACAAAGGATGAAAAGCAGCTTCTTGAATGTCAG
Source organism: Ctenosaura bakeri (assembly GCA_948474755.1). Lineage (NCBI taxonomy): Eukaryota > Metazoa > Chordata > Lepidosauria > Squamata > Iguanidae > Ctenosaura > Ctenosaura bakeri. The sequence goes on along the minus strand of CAOLHI010001347.1, from coordinate 325,283 downwards.
AAAAACTTGATGAGGAGAATCCAAGACAGGCAAGAATTTTCACAATTCAGGACTTGCACTGCATGGAAAATATACCATTTTTTGTTTGCTTTATACAGGAAACAACAACAACAACAAAAGGGGGAGGCTGGGATTCATATTCACAGCTAGGAAAGTATAATCTATAGTTACACCTCTGTAAGTAGTTTGTATTCTCAATCCCTACATACTCAATAGCGTAGGGGATATGTAGGGATCATGAAAGTTTTCCGGTCTCGACTTATTGGACAGCAACAATTGCAAGCACCCAAGGGTTGTTATTCTTCAGTTGGGACTCCGGCCATTTCCGCACTGCACTGTGATAGTGCTATTATTCCACTTTCAACATCTTCTGAAATCCTGGGGTTTGGGGTTTGGATTTTAGGGAGGGGCATTTAGAATTCTCAGCCAGAGAGCTCTTGGGCCTCAGGAAACTGCAAAGCCCAGAGTTCCACAAGATGTTGAAAGTGGAATAAGGGCACTATAACAGTAGAGTGTGGACACAGCCTCAGATGACTGATGTTTCCACCCCACTCCCATGAGTGATCTCCAGTGCAAGGAGGACTTTTGACAGGAATCCACACAAAACTAGACTTACTGAAGGGATGCCATGGCTTGTTTTCTGCTGCTCCAGAGACCAGGACAAGGAGCAATGGATTCAAGCGGCAGGAAAGGAGATTCCACCTGAACCTCAGGAAGAACTTCCTGACAGTCAGGGCTGTCCGGCAGTGGAATCTGCTGCCTCCATGAAGTGTGGTGGAGTCTCCTTCCTTGGAGGTTTATAAGCAGAGGCTGGATGGCCATCTGTTGGGAGTGCTTTGAGGGTGTTCCTGCATGGCAGGGAGTTGGACTGGATGGCCCCTGGGGTCTCTTCCAACTCTACATTTCTATGACTCTATGATTCTATGATTCTATGAATCCTGCTTCTGACTATTGAACCAAGGATTGCTTATGTGAGGGAGGTGGAAAAAACTGCATCCCAGTCAAGAGAAGAAACCCACCCTGTCCCTCACAGCAGCTGCCACCAGATAAGATTGGATGGAGGGTCAGGCGGGGAGAAGCTACTTAGCTAGATAACTAAGGTAGTTACATAGCTAAGTAGCTCATTTAGAATTTCACACATCTTATTTTCTGTGCAGGAAACCTATTTGCTGTACAGAAATATTGCTGCACAGAAAATGTGGACCCACCTTTCCCTTCCTCTGGGAATCAAGAGAGGTCAGATCTTCATGTATTGAATGACCGCTTCTCTCTCTCTCCTCCCTACAAGTAAATGATAGCAGCAAGAGCTCCTTCTAGAGCTTGACAGCTTCTGGGTAATAGGAGGCTTTGAGCAGGATACAAGCACTATGAATAACCCCTGTGTGCCTCATCAAAAAAAGGCCTTGGGCAAGTTCAAGTTGCAATTAAGCATATGGAAGTCACTAACAGAAAGCCTCCCTGAGCATGTTATGTCTACGTCACCTCATCACGATTCCCCAAAAATCCAACAAATAACATATTTATTTATTTATTTATTTATTTATTGTTCATGCACATTGTGAGTTGTTTTATTCATAAGGCAAAAATAGCAGTACAGGAAGTCCCCACCTTTTGACTCCCTGTTATTTGACAGCTCACTCTTTCAACACTTCCAAATTAAGGACAAGTTCCATTAATTCGATGTGGGTTCTGCTCTTTCATCAGTTTTTCTTGCCTGTGGAGGCTCTTGTGGAACCGCTCGCACACTCGCACTGCTTGCAAAGCAAGCTGGGGGTGGGTGGAGGGGAGGTGCCAGGACAACTAAGAGACTTTGCAAGCAATATGCATGCAGTCAGTCCCAAGTGGGCCTCTGTAAGTCCTTCATGCTCCCTACAGTACAATGTGTGGGTTCTCTTTTTCAACCAGCACTGTTTTTCTGAGGCCCTTTTCGCATTAGTCTTCTTGCGCGAGCGGGGGAGGGCGGCTTGCGCATGAAGCCTTCTCCGGGAGGCTGCCGCTTCCCCCTCCTTCCTTCCGCAGTCGAAGGAAGGAGCGGTGAAGCGGCAGCCTCCCGGAGGCGGCAGCGGCTCGCGCATCCGTCCATTCCTCCCCCGCGCACCCGAGAAAGGAGCCTGTCCCCTCCATCCCCCCCGCACGCACGAGAAAGGCGCTCCTCCCGTCCGCCCCCCCGCATGCGCGCGCGTGAAGCAGGACGTGTCGCGCGAGCGCCCCGCCCCGTCCCTCCCTTCCGCAGGGGCGGAGGGAAGGAAGCGCGACCCGGCCGGCTCCCGGACGCTCCGCACGAAAGGTAAGCGCGCGCGGGCGCCGGGAGCATTGCGCGAGCGCGGGTGATTTTCACTTGGAAGCGAAAATCAAAAAACCCGCGTTTGCACTGCTTCAGCCCCGTGAGCCCGGCGGAAGTGGGAGTGTGTCGTGCGGAGCGACGCTCCCACTCCCGCGAGGCTCACGGGGCTGTCGCGCGAGAAAAGGCCCATGCGAAAAGGGCCTGACCGTGCTATGGTCCCTAACCTATCAGATAAGTGGGGGAAGCCTGCATATGACAAGTGGCAGGAATTTGGAGATGTGACTTAAAACTCTGCTAGTGACTCAGAGGTCCACCTCTGGTGCCAGTGTCTCTGTGGAACGGTGGGGAATTATAGCTCAGAAAGGGAGGCCTGCGGGGGGGGGGTAATCCTAAAGGATCTTTCCACCATTGTATATAGGTACTAATGCAAGGACACCAATTGGAGATTAAATGGATGTTTTATTAGGGAAAATCACAAACACACTCAAGAGTCCAGCAGTCTCATAACCACATAAGGCTAACTGAAAGAAAGGGAGGAAAAATTGGATAGTGAGGAGTTGGGATGAAGTGGGCAATATTTACCTATTCTGAAGAAAATAGACAAAGCAATGTGGCTCAGACTAAAAGTCTGAGGGTAGTCCAGGAATGGGAATCTGAGGAGCAGAGTGATGGCCTGGGTCCAGTATATTAGGAATTTTCTGGCTCACAGCTAGGGATTAAATATCCTGTTTCTTCCTCAAGGGGGAGATATTAATGACTCTCTGGCAGAGCAAACCATGGGGTCTGGAATGGGATAAGGACATTAGTGTTAGGTGACAAAGCATTGATGGGAATTGCGAAAGCTTCTTAATGTCTGGGCAGGTGAGGAAATAAAAGAGAGTTTCAGCAGGAAGAGAACCAGGTTGATGACCACCAGTTGCTCTATTGAGACAACTTTGCGCACTATTGTGTTGGAAGGTTGAGTCATTGAGGGGATTATTGCAAGCTCATCAGCATCAGAGCTTCTTGGCTGATATGACTTGGCTGTGCCCTGAGGTCCCATCTGATCCACTTTTGCATGTGTGCAGGCAGTCCTCTTTGCCAGCATGCCTTTTCAAGCCATAAGAGTGTATGATTTATATTTTCTATGTCAATTAAATAACGTTCATTGCCAATTATATTATATCATGGAGTGGGGGTACATGGCATGGTAACAGTAAGTCTAGTTTTGTGTGGATTCTCCAACAAAGTGTGATTCTGAGGGACTGAAATGTCTCATCCTATTGCATGAGGATAAAGAAAGGGAAAACCTACTGGTAACTTTTCTGGTGACAACATCCTCTGAAAAATTTCAAATCAGACATTGGGTCTTAGCTAATACTGCCTGTGTTACTGCTGAAGAGGCCCATTTCTGGGACTGTCCTAGCTGTGTGTGTAGACCTACACGGGTACAAACTGGTCCTACTAAATTTTGGATAAGCAAATGCCAGCCATGTTAAATTCTATTCAATATGTTGTTCTTACCTCTAAAGCCATCAGCAAAACATTTCAAAATGTTTCATGGTAGCTATAGATGGCTTCCATTTTCCATGAACATGTTCCAATGTTCCTTTAAAAACCATCCCAGTTTACAGTCATCACTAAATATTGTAGCAATGAGTTCCACACATCTATGCGCTGTACATATGTATGTAGAGAAATTAGACTTTCTCTGTAGAAGTGGTGGGACATTTCTGACCTCACTAAGTTCAAGGTTGTGGAAATAGAGGGACTTTCTGCCCTACATTGTTATAGTGTTATTATTCCACTTTCCACCTCCTGTGGAATTCTGGGGTTTGTAGTTTCCTGAGGCCAAAGAGCTCTCTGGCGAAGAATTCTAAAGGCCTCTCCCTGAACTGCAAACCCAGGGATTCCATAGGAGGTTGAAAGTGGAATAAGAGTCCTATAATAGTGGAGGGTGGAAATGGCCAGAGTTGTACAAGTGGTGCCACTGCAGATGAACGTGTGCTGTGTATATGGATTCACATTTGTCAACAGCAAGGTTGAGGCAGGAAGACTCCATGGTAAATTTTCAGCGTTCACATTCCACCTCAATTCAACCCAGGCCCTCCATAAGAAAGTGTTTGTTGTGTTCACAGTTGGAAGCATTACTTTGGGGAACAGCGGCAGAAACATGATAAACATAATCAATGAACTTGTTTTGGGTGTTTTGAGCACAATAGCATTCTGCATTGCCATTGCCACACTGGAGTGCAGCCTGACTTCACATCGTGACATGTGCTCAATGAGACAGGTAAATGCAATGCATCTAACAATGCACATGAAGATGGCTTCCAGCAGGCACAGAAACCAGACAGGCAATGGAAGGAAAGAAGAGTCATGCTGTGTAATCTCACAGAAAAAAAAGCAGACTGAGATCAGATGTGTGTGGATCGAAAACAGAGCATAGCGGGAACTGAAGCCTGTGCCAAACACAGCAACAATGAAGAATGGGGCAAAAATCTATTGAGATAAAACATGGTTATGATTTTGTAATATTCCACAAAGATGCTGTGAAAAACAAACTTCATATAAAATATTTGATTTCCTAAATTTTGATCTTGCTAAGATTTGAATGAAGTCCCATTGTAAACTAAGGCCATTTCTGCACTGGGAATTTAAAATGGTGCAGAGCGACCTCTAACGGAGGTCTTCTGCATTGTACTGGGGTGGACTACTTTCTGTAGATCCACACCTCAGTCTGGTTCGTCAAGCAGCGTGGTTTTTAAAACCTCTTTTTCGAGGTTTTTAAAAAGCACAGAGCGGGCAACCCCTTCCCGCTCCATAGCTCGGCTCCAGAGCAGATTTGCAGGAGCGTGCAAGTGTGTGCCTGCAGATCTTCCAGGGATGGGCTTTTGGCTGGCAAGCTTCTCCAGTTGGTGGAGAGCCTCCACCAACTGGAAGCCGCCATTTGGGCCGCCGGAGGACTGCAGAGCAGCGAACTCGCATTGCTCCTTGTGGCGATGGACTCGGACGGCTGGAAAACAAAGCCAGTAAGCTCCATTTTCGGGCATTCCTCCCCCAACATGCGGAAAGGGCCTAAATTTAACTGACTCATCAGGTTCATCATCTCCAGGACAGAAACAGGGGATTCATAACAAAAGCTGTACTTTTCTCAATGAGAGATGAGTTTAAACTGAGTGAGGCTTACTCAAGTTCGGGCTTTCCAATATGATTCAAACTTTGGTCTGTTCTGGTAGGCTTCTCCCTTGGTTTTAAATTGGTAGGAACAACACTGGGATGACATTAATTCTGCTACACAATCCGTGTGTTGAACGGCCACACTGAGCAATGGAACCAAGAGGCCAAATGTTCAATTAAATGTACAAGCTGATCCATCTTTTCACAATGCACATGCACATCCATGTGCAACGTGCATCAGCTGGCAAAATGGTGCCACCTGTGCAACTCTTCTTCCACAACCAGGTGCTAGATGCAGTTACTCCACATTGGACAAAAGTGTCCAGCCATTTCTGTATTCACACAGGCTTCAGACAGCAGAAAAATTCTGACAAAGATGATTTTATGCATTGTGTGGATCCAACTGGGATTTAGATAAAACATTATCTCTGCTGTTCACGTGATCTTATCCACCAACATCTCCAAACTCTCAGTTTAGGGTAACTATCCACATGCAGAGTTATGTTACATGAGCACTGCATTACCCCCATGTAGAATAGCAACAGCTATAGGAAGCATATAACTCCTTTGTTAAAGCAGCTTCATTGGCTATGAATTTATTTCTGGGCACAATTCCAAGTGCTGGTCATGACCTATGAACCCTATGTGGCTTAGGTCCAGACTCTCTGAAAGACCATATCTCCCAATATAAACCTGCCAATATAAACTTCTGCCAGGGAAGGATTTCTTTCAGTCCTGCTACCATACCAGCCTCTCTTGTTGAGGACATGGAGAGAACCTCAGTGGCTGCTCCTACCCTCTGGAACTCCCTTCTATGGTATGGTAGGCTGGCCCCCTCCCTGCTTTCCTTCCACTGGCAAAGAAAGCCCTTTTTGTGTAAGCAGGCTTTTAATGTATAAGCAGGAGTACTTTTTAATAGAGATGTTTAAGCAATTTTTTTAAATTCTTTTTTATGTTTTTAAAATGATTCTACCGTGGGCCCTTGTATCGTCTAGGGTTTGGTTCCAGGAGCCTCCTTGGATACCAAAATTAGTGGATGCTCAAGTTCCATTATGTAACAGTGGTATAGTAAAATGGCATCCCTTATATAAAAATGGCAAAATCAAAGTTTGCTTTTTGGAATTTTTATTTAACCCCTTCAAACCGTGGTTGGTTGAATCTGTAGATACAGAATCTGCAGATATGGAGGGCTGACCAAGGTGGCAAACCAGTGCAAGAAAGGAAGGAAGGGAGGAAGGGAGGGAGGGAGGAAGGGAGGAAGGAAGGAAGGAAGGAAGGAAGGAAGGAAGGAAGGAAGGAAGGAAGGAAGGAAGGAAGAAAGAAAGAAAGAAAGAAAGAAAGAAAGAAAGAAAGAAAGAAAGAAAGAAAGAAAGAAAGAAAGAAAGAAAGAAAGAAAGAAAGAAAGAAAGAAAGAAAGAAAGAAAGAAAGAAAGAAAGAAAGAAAGAAAGAAAGAAAGGGGGTCAATGACTTTGTGCCATTGTACAATGCACAACCACAATGCATAGTACTGGATCTGCAGCCACAATGCAAAGTACAGGATGGAAAATGACAATGCATACTATAGGATGCACAATCACAATGTACAACTGCAACAAGTAATGCATAATGCACAACTGGCAAAGATAAGACATCAATGAGCATGCTGTCTGTGGAATTCCACTTCTCTCCACACAGCACACCATGACTTACACATGTGAATGCCCCTAACAGAGTGTCAACCATTGTGTCATTGATGTACACAGAGCTGTATTGAAATAAAACAGTAAAACAGAGATCCCTGCCAAGGACTTACAACAAAAATTAGGCACTAAACACTGATTGTTAAATTCTCTCTGCTCACCAAACAATGTATCAAAACCAAGAAAATGTAGGACCTTCTATCAGAGATCAATATTGCATAACAATGATTCCTTCACATACAGTGGATAAAAGACCTGCCAAGGAACTCTGGTTCCATGGGAAAGTGATTCAGCCCTTGGAAGGACATTAAATTCTCAGGATTATTGGAGATATCTTGTTGAAATAACCGGACATTGGAGACGAGTCCATGGTGGTTTCAATGTCACTTACTGTGGTGAATTGACTCCAGATTTTACTCTGAACTTTAAAGTTTAAGCCCCCTTTCAAAATAGGTTCACACTGAAAACTGGATTTACCACTCCACTGACAACAGAATTACCAACCACATCTGAGCATGACTGCCTTAATATCATGATATGGTTGACAGCATCACCCCGCTCCTTGTATCTAAATAATGGAGGGGGGACCCGCAGAAAGAACATAACTAATGGCTCTGTACCAGGGATGCCACCATAAGTCACAGTCCTCTCTACCAGTCTATAGCATTACCAGATCTAGAACTAACCTGGGGATTCTCCAATGGACAACCAGGAGATGTTCCTTGGATTAATTCTGAAGTTTCCATGAGGAATGTGAGAAGGGCTGCTTACTCAAATGAGCATAACTGCTTGAATTCTTGTTAGCAGAATCAAGATGGGCAGAACTAACTGCAGTCTCCATGGTATTGCTGACATGCCTCATTTGTTAGGTTTTCTTAACTGAATGGTCCAGAAATGGTCACTCATTCTAGGAGAACATCTTGTGGAGGAGTGAGCTGAGGACTTGACATGATGTGCCTCCAAGTAAGAACCTAAACATGCCACCAAAATAGACAGAAGAACTTCCTGATGATAACAGCAATTTGACAGCGGAATATGCTGGCTCAGAATGTGATGGAGTCCCTTTCTTTCTTCTAAGTTTTGCACATTATAAAAGGAAAATAATCTCAATTGAGTTGGTTTCAACCTTTGTATGGTAGTGTCCCCTTCTTTGAAGGTTTCTTTGGAGGGTTTTCAAACAAAGGCAGGATGGCCATCTGTGGGGAGTGCTCTGATTGTGTCTTCTCACATGGCAGAATGGGGTTGGACTGGATGGCCCTTGTGCTCTCTTCTAAGTCTGTGTTTGTATGATTCTAAGCCAATTTATGATGACTCTATTTTGGGGTTTTCTTGGCAGAATTACTTCATGGGAGGTTTGTCATTGCCTTCCTCTTAGGCGGAGAGAATGTGATTTGCCCAAGGTTGGATCTGTGGGTTTTCATGGCTGGAAAGGGATTCAAATCCAGATCCAATTCTCAAACCCCTACACTCCTCAGCCCCCCCACCAAATCTCCAGTAGAATAAGATATGCCTCATGGACTAGGAACACCCTTTATTTCTCCATTTGGTCCAAGATATTTGGTGGTGGGGGAAAAATCCAGAGATTGAGAAGAGATGGTCCAGGCCTTCTTCAAAAACTGGATTCTATATCTGTTCTGTACACTCTACAACTCCAGCAAAATCCTGTTTGGCATTACTCAATGGCTCATCATTTTAATTGAGGATTTCACATTATCTTAAGTCTGTACAAAATTCTTGATTTATTAATCCCCTTCCTGAAGACAGGCTCCTCATCTGACTTTTATACATTCTTTTGAACCAGGATTCACGTCAAGGCTCAGGCTGACTCTCTGTCACCCCAGCCTTCCTCATTATAGATCATGAAGTCAGCAATGATTCTCCTGGAATCCAATTTAAGAGTGAGTTGCCAGGGAGTCCCTGGGAGCAGTGAGTGTGTCAGTAACCTGTCAAGTGTCAGGGCTATCTATCATAGTTATTGGGCCTCTGCCAGGCAGCCTACAGCAATTTGGAAGAAATCTCTTCTCTGTGTGATGCGTGTGCAACAGTGATGAATAGTGTTGTTGTTAGACTTACTAACATCAAGAGGATCTTAGTTTTGTGATCATTTCCAGCCCAGAGATATAAGACCAAATACCAAGCTTGAGTCCCAACTAATATAGACCCATCGAAACAATGGAAACTTGGCAAGCCAACACTCCTGTAAGTTCCAGTGATTCAAAAGGCCTACTTTAGTAGAGACTACTGTTTGGATTTAGGTCTTCATGAGCCTCTAAATGAGTGTGGAAATTATGTGGGACTCCAGATGTTGCACTGCATCCTCCATCCTTGGATATGTTGGAAGGGGCTGGTGAAATCTACACCAACATCTGGAAGGCTTCAGCTTCCAGAGTGGCCCCTCTGGGGGACAAAAGAACAGCCAGGCAAGGAAGGAAGGAAGGAAGGAAGGAAGGAAGGAAGGAAGGAAGGAAGGAAGGAAGGAAGGAAGAAAGAAAGAAAGAAAGAAAGAAAGAAAGAAAGAAAGAAAGAAAGAAAGAAAGAAAGAAAGAAAGAAAGAAAAGAGAGTCTCATTCCTGTTCTAATTTTCTGCTTAGGCAATCTGTAATACAGCAAGAGGACACAGCAGAAAACATTTCTGGAGAAAACAGCTTGAAAGAATTAATACAGATGTAAAGATGTCCAGTTAAATTCCTTTTGGAGCCACAGAGAATGGACTCATGAAGAAATCATTAATAAATTCATCTCAAGCTCCTCCATCAGGATTGTATCGCATACATCTCCACGTGCAGAGTTACAGATTAATGGTGCAATGCAACCCTTACATTGAATAGAACCACTGGGAAACTGAACCAAAATAACAAACGTGCATGCATACCTGCATGCAATGTGCAGTTTTCATCTATGTGCAATGCACTTGTGCATCCATGAACAATGACACCACACGTAAAATTCCACTTTGATAACCTTGAATTGAATGCATCCATTCTGTATTGAACTAACATGTCCAACTAGTTCTCTAGAGGAATGTAAGACAGTGTAATACACCAACCTGACTCCAGCCTACATCTGCATAGTCTATAGAAGAACATTCACAGAAATTCTAAGCCAAAAACAAATCCTGAGACTGCATCCCCACCAATGTTCCTAGATGGCGATAGCTTTTCTTCAGAACCACCATAATCCCATAGCACAGGATCATATTATCACTAGTATGCCCTATTAAGAGGTAGCAAGAAATGTGTACTTGTTTAGGGTTGGGTGAGAATTCCATCCAATTCTTTCATTTAAAAGAAGTGCTTCAAACTTTGCAAATTTCTTCACAAAGTTGAGGACCAGATTTCTGTATCAGCTCCTTAATTTAACTAAGTGTACTTAACTAAGTAGCCTCTCTTGGCCTGACACTCACTGTCACCCCCCCTCCCCAGCTTGGTAGAAATGTCATTCACCAATGCTCTAATCTCCGGCAGAAGAAACCTCCTTCTCTCTGAACAGATGATGCTTGCTAGAGAAGGTTGACGGGAAGAGTTACCATCATGGCAACAATGTCAAAATCTTGACTAAGTAGCAAATGTGAACATGAAACTTGTGCAGACCAAAAAAAAATATCTATATTCACAGTCACTGCTTAGTCACAATTGTGACGTGGTTGCCACAATCATAACTTTCCCCTCCAACCTACTTCACCAGGCATCAGCAGCACAGGGAGAAGCAGATACATTCTCCTGGCAATGGGAGGATGGTTGGGTGACATCTCTATCAAGTTGTCCTGTGCTGTTTCTGTCATAAGTTATCTGCTAAGGTGACCAAAACTGTCTCTGGCCCATGGCTTGACCTGAGTCCAGATTGAAATGGACCTAGATTATTCATTTCATCCAGGAACCCTGGAGCTTGGTGGACACCATATACTCCAGAACCTTATTATTGCTGTTGTTATTGTATTCTGTGTTCTTTTTCCATTGGTACAGCTTCCAGAAATCCACCAGCTAACAAGACCATGGGCCTTTCCACACTACACTGTTACAGTGCTATTGCTCCCCTTTCAACATCCTGTGGAATTCTGGGATTTGCAGTTTACTGAAGCCAATGAGCTCTCTGGCTGAGAATTCTAAAGGCCCCTTCCTAAATGGCAAAGCCCAGGATTTCATAGGATGTTGAAAGTGGAATAATAGCACCATAATAGTGTAGTGCAAAAGGGCCCTATGGTGGATGAGAGATTCTTGGAATTGTTGTCCAAGACAGCAACCTTTCCAGGCTCTGACATTGTGGTGGAGGATTTGCGCATGCTCAGGTGTTACTCCTTCCTGCCTGGAGGTATTGTTTTTGTAGTTCTGTACCTTCAAGTCATTCCCAACTTATGGGAGACCCTAAGGCAAACCTATCATGGGGCTGAGAGTGTATGACACACCCAAGATCACTCAGTGGGTTTCTATGGCCGAGTGGGAAACCAAATCCTGGTCCCCCCTCCCCTGAAAAAAAGATGTTACACACTGGCCAGAAGATACTTAGTACAGGTTCACGAGCATTTTTTTCCCAGTAAAGTCCCACTACATTCTCTTTTAGACAAGCTAAAACCTTGCCTTGCTGCAGCGAGTTGTTCCTTTTTCCCTTTACCCTCTCAGCCAGTCCCCCTCTGGCTGCTTTTTTTAAGCCAGAAGGTCACAGGTCCAGCACACATGTGGTCTAGTATGCATGCTATTGAATGAAAGTCTTTTCCAGATACTTGAGAATGAAGTGGAAGGAACTACATTCTTTGCACTGCAATGCAATATAACACATTTAGCTTATTCTAGGTTGCCTAATAACAGAGCTTCTGTACGCGTCTTACAATGTAAAGCAACAAATTAAAATGCAATAAAAAATATAATAAAATATGACTCAGGCAACAAATAAAACCCAGCAGATTAAAATGCGTCTCTTAAAATATAATGTGATATAATATAATGTCATAATATTCAGAGCTTTCATTTTGTGAAGCTGCTGTTGCTGCCTGCACTCACTTTTGCTCCTTTATGGCAAAAATGACCCAACTCTTTCTCCATGGTGATTGCAATTTAAGTTATCTGTGGATATTTTTAATCTGCATCCAAGCAGTTGGCACTGTGTGTGGTATGTGTGAGTCAGTTTCATCCCTGACCTCAAGATTACCTGCAACAGAGAGCATCTTTACATCACCTCTTCTCTCTTGCAATTCAGATGGATGTGGTTTGCTCCTTTCCTCAACAGCCCAGGCCTCAGGGCATAACACCTTGTCTTCTGCCCGGGACGGATCACTTCAGCATGTGGAATGGCCATGCTTTGTCCTCAATGTTCAGTCTATGATATGAGCTGGTCAGCACCGCTCCGGAGTAGAAAATGTGTTTTTGCATGCATCAGGGTTCCCAGGGCCATTCTTTGACATCTGCTGTAAAAAGCTCTGATATCTGAGTTAGGCAAGAAGCATGGATAATTTCTGCACTACGCTGTTATAGTGCAATTATTCCACTTTCAACATCCTATGGAATCCTGAGGTTTGCAGTTTAGGGAGGGACTTTAGAATTCTCAGCCAGAGAGCTCTTTGGCCTCAGGAAACTATAACCCCTAGAATTCCACAGAAGGTTGAAAGTGGAATAACAGCACTATAACAGTGTATTGCAGAAATGGTCACAGTCAAAATCTTGGGATGCCACTGCTACTCTATGATAGATAATATTGGTTTAGAGAATGGGTGGGCAAATAGTGACCTGCAGGCCACATGCTATCCAGGGCCATTTTGATGTCCCACAGGGATCACCAGAGTCAAAAACAAATGTCCCAAAAAAACCATGTTTGCCAAGAATGTGGCAGCTATTTTTTTTTTATCACATTGGTATCCCCAGCCCAGTTTAGGCCCATGAAAGGCCTTTTTCTAAAACAGGAAGGAACCAAAGAGGTCCTCTACTGGACTTAAAATAGACCAGCCCAATAAAATGAAATACACACATACATGTGTGTATATGTGTGTGTATGTGTACATTATGTATAAAAAATATCCCGTGCATCCTGTAGAGGTCATTTAGGGGAATACAGAGGCAAAAATGATTTTGTTCCCATGGATGCAGTGGGCATGCAGCCCTCCAAAGTCTCCTGGGGGGTTAATGTGCCCCCCTAACCTCCTACAGTTTCGTTGTAATTATTGTTGTGTGCCTTCAAGTCATTTCTGACTTATAACAACCCTAAAGGTGAGCCTATCATGGGGTTTTGGGGAGCTGAGAGTTTGTGACACACCCAACGTCACCCCGTGGGTTTCCATGGCAGAGCGGGAAATCAAATACTGGTTTTCAGGGCTGTAGTCCAATGCCCAAACCACCACAACATGGTGGCCTTCCCACAGTTTCATATTCAAGGTTAAATGGACCAATGAACTGTTTCAACATAGAACCACTCCATGTATATGGTCTTATCATAGAAATGTAGAGTTGGAAGAGACCACAGGGGCCATCCAGTCCAACCCCCTGCCATGCAGGAACACCCTCAAAGCACTCCCAACAGATGGCCATCAAGCCTCTGCTTAAAAACCTCCAAGGAAGGAGCCTCCACTACACTCCCAGGCAGCATCTTCCACTGCCAGACAGCTCTGACTGTCAGGAAGTTCTGGGGTGCCATGAGGAGGAAGAAGAGGAGGTGAAAGGGAGGGTAAGGGGGAATTTTTCACAGAGGTAATTTACTTAAACCATCTTTAGCTTAGCTAGAAGCCACCATTAATTTAGGGAGTGGTAGGTGGCGGTTTAACCAGTTTGACCAATTTAACCAGTGGTAGTGAAACACTCTGGATTTAGTCTTGCCTTCAAGAGATTTATCTGGAGTCCTGAAGCCTGTGTCAAATCAGCCAAAATAGCTCCATTAAAGTTCTGAGTAATACCCAGAGAAGAGTTGCTGAGCCACTGATACCTACCCACCACCACTGAATTTAACTCTGACCAACAATATTCAAACCAGTATATTGTAACATGGAGAAGACATCCTTGGTTGACTGTTTCGAGCCAGTGCCCTAAGATGAGATCAAAATGTAGAAAGGCCATGAATGTATCCAAAGTTGCTCTAAGGAGGTCAGATGTTTAAGGAGAGAAGTTATACAACCAACTTTACACTTTCAATTCAAAAAAGCTGACACCTCCTACTTTCTTTCCTTCTTCGTCTTCCCTTAGATCATGTGTTCTCAGCTAGAGCAGGGGTTCACCATCACCACCCAAAGTGAGAGCTATGGGGAGACCTTTATAATTCATTTCCAGATAGCTCAGGCTGTATTTTTTAGCATACCACATCTTCACACCAGTGTTTGGGATTTACTACTGGCATTTCTCATTAACACTCTTGCAAATCTACTCTGGTTAAAAAAAAAAAAAAAGCACAAAGGCACTAGGGTGTGTGAAAGTGTACGTGTGTGAATGAGAATTAGAACAGAATGAGACTGAGTGTGAGTGATAACAAAGAGGAAAAAAATTACAAAGTAAAAAAAGATACTTCTTCTTGATAGCTCTTGACCTGATTTCCTTCTCTGTCTGAAGCTTTTAGGGTGGATTTTTTTTGGAAGAGCCATGGTGGAGTGCTCCAGACCCCTTATGGTCTACACATTGCCATATTTACAGAATCAAAAGTACCTGGGCACTTTTGGTAACTATTTTTTTTTTAATTCTGATTTTGGGCTGTTTTGGGGAGAGAAAAACAGTAAAGTACAGTAAACGCAGAAGTACACTTCTTAGAAGACTCTGGAGGCATGGTTTTGTGCTTTTAGGGTGAATTTTTTGGAAGATGGGTGGTGAGGACCACACAGAAGCCCCCATAGATTGCACACAGTCTGCATTTCACACAAGTCCAATTCAGATGTAAGAACAGCTGAGGGGGGAGTCACTTGTTGGATCTCATTTTGCTCCTCTTCTTTTATTGAGCTATCCATATTCATAGAATCACAGAACTGGAGAAGATCCAAAGGTCCATCCAGTCCAACCCCATGCTGCCATGCAGGAAGACATCATCAAAGGCTTCCCAACAGATGACCGTCTGGCATCTATTTAAAAACCTCCAAAGGAGGAGGAAGCAGTGTATTCTACTGTCAAACTCTTCTTACCTTCAGGAGGTTTTTCCTAATATTTAGATGGAACTTCTTTTCCTGAAGTTTGAAGCCATTGCTCTGTGTCCTACACCATTTCTGCATGGTGTTGCAGTCCTTCATTGGAGGCACAATGGCACCAGTCCACAGATCGTACTTTCACACAATGTCATTGCAGTTCTGCAGCCATCGAGTCTCCATATGTCATGATCACAGGATGTTGAAAGTGGAATAATAGCACTATAACAGTGTAGTACAGAAATGGCCTTGGATGGTCACTTATACCTTATTTGCACTTGACCTTGTTCCACATGCTTGAGAACAGAGTGAAAGGATGAAGCAGTAGATAGACTCACAAGAAGGAAATCTTAGCAGAGCAATGGTAAGAAAAGTGCAGGACAGCTCATTTTGGGGGAAAAAAAATCTCAGACTGAAATCCTTCCCAAGAACTCCTAAGAATGCTTCTTACAATTTTTGAGGTGCAAGAAACTGAGTGGAAAACAGCAACTAGAAAATCACCAACCCTATTATTCAACTATGCAATCCATTTATATTAAAGTTCTTTTATTCAGAGCAGTTGCTATGGACCTAGTGGGCTGGAAATGCTGACCCCAAATGAGTCAAGACTCCTCAGGGTCATATGAAGAATACTTGGATGGACCCCAGCGCTTGTATTTACAACATTCTTGAAGCTTTGTAGAACCTTTGCAGAAGCAATATTTCTTGCAAGGACTCCTAGTCTTTCCTACAGGAAGAAGGAAAGGGAATATTGCCCATTACACAGCTAAAGGAAAGTAAATAGGAAAAAAATGTATAAATTACAGGCCAATGGTTTAATTGTATTTCAGTGATGTGATAGCAAGGGAGGTCAGGGGGGCTGCAATCAAGGATGCTTTAACCAAATGGGGTGGTGGGGTTGTGTGGGAGAACTGATTCACTCTGCAACCACATTAGTATTCACTGAAGAGAGAACCAAAGAAACCATCTGAAACATGATTGGAAGCTACTTTGCAGGGAGAAAAAAAAAGAGAGGCATTGCAAAATCAGAAGCATAGTGCAAAATCAGATGGTCACAGTATTCAGAAGTCCAATAGTTTCCAGTCCACCCCGCAGCCAACTTTTGTTATATGGTCAAATCAGCCACAATAGTGCGCATGTACTATCAGAAAAGAAGCATTATCTTGGCATGACAATCAGATCTGCAGGTGCATAGGAAGCTTCCTTCAGTCACACCATCAAACCACCTAGCCAAATAGGCAATACTTGGATGGGAGACTGCCATTTGTGTGCTATTTATAGGGGAAGTGGCATAAACAAAAATGAGTAAGAACTAAAGAAAATGTAAAGTACAGTAGCACAAAATACAAAATGCCTCTCAGAATTCTGCATATGTGAACCCACTGTCACTTCAGCAAGATTAACAGCCTGGTTCCATACATTTTTACTGAACTACTCAACAAAATTCCCTAAAGGTACTAAATCCCATCTGATCTTAGAAGCTGAACAGGGTCAGCCCTGGGTTGTACTTGGATGAGAGACTACCAATGAATATCAGATGCTGTTGGTTGTATTTAAGAGGAAGGAACTGACAAAACCACCTCTGACTATTCTTTGACTAAGAAACCCTATGAAATGCATGGGGTTGCCATAAGTTGACAGGCAACTTGAAAGCACATGCACACACACACACACACACTTATGACACTGGTTTTGATATCACTTCATTGACAGCCGAAGTTCATTTTACTTCAGCTGGACCTTCTAACACATTGGATAAAATGGTAAAGTTGGTCTTTCTCTGTCATACTGAGCTGTATTGATCTGTGTTCACCTATTGCTTGCCTATTTCTGTGTTTTAACGCAAGTATATTGTTTTTCTTGATTTAATATGCTAGCTGCCTGGAGGATTTTATACAGCATAAACATATATATAAATAAGCCAATAAGGCTGTGATTGTATACACCTGGGCATAAGTCTTTCTGAATGCATTGGAGCTTACTTCTGAGTAGGCCTGTTTAGCCTTGCACTATGAGAAAATAACTGGTATAAGATACATTTAAAAAAAAAATGTTGTGAATCTGTTATTCTTTTTTTAAAAAAAATGGAGTGTGAATTTGAGTAGGACTTGCAAGAGATAAGCATACATGGAATTATAACCAGACTTACAGATAGACTTATTAGACACGCAGGCACACACACGCGCACACATGAGAGTAGGAGAAGAGCAGTTGCCAGTTTGACCTAAACAATGAGCTGTTAAGACCTGCTGGAAATAAATCTTTCTCCCCTTTCTTTGGATGCAAAAGAATATATTCAGGAGGCTGCAGGCAAGGAAAGCATTTAACAAGAAATATGAAAATGGCTTTCTTTGGATTCTCTTTTAGATTCCTGGGGGGGGGGATTTTCTCCTCTTTTTTTTTGCTCCTTGCACTTTATAGAGCTGCAAACAGCTTTCACCCTCCAGCAGCCTTTAGAAGTAATTCCACGTGGCAAAAATGGCAAAGGCGAGGCAAGCAAAAGAGGTTGGCTTTCCAAAATGGGCAGGCACAAGCAAGCGTGAAACGACTTTGCCCATGAGAAACAGGCAATTGACTGGATGGCGTTAGGTTCTGAAAGCAAGGATTACCCAAGGCTGCTTTCTTTCTTTCAATTCTACCATAAGCATAAGAATGATAGTTCATAGTACCACTCACTTTGGAAAGATCTGCCTCCATTACACTGGTGTCAACCAAGATGACTTCAAACCTCTACAGGTGCTCAAGAAAGCTAGCCCTTCGGAAGTCACTAAGCTATAAATACCATTGGTCCAGCCCTCATAGCCAATGGTCATGGATGATGATAGTTGCAGGTCAACAATATCTGGAGGGTTGCAGGATCTGCCTGGTTTAGGGTAAGGATAAATGTGTTTCAGAACCTAGAGAACTGTGCCATGTGATTTTGGGCTCCTCTGGAGTGATGCAAGGCTTGTCATGCCCTAGTCCCATGACCTAGTTGCAGGTGCAAACACAGACAGGATCTTCCCTAACAGCCACAACACACAGCCATGAACAGGACAATACTTACTGCAGCCCTGCATAGATGAGAAAAGGAGACCCTATGCGACTCAGAACACTTATTTAGGGAACAGTCATTAATCAGGCAAATACCTGGGGGAGGCTGGTGGCCAATAAATACCAGAGACAGAGTGGGGAGAAGTCTGTTGCAGCCAACTGCCATTTCCAATGGAAGCAATGCACGCTTTTTTTTTTTTTTGATCCTTGGCTTGAGTATCTGAAAAACCTTGACCCTTGCTTTGTTTGCTGACTCTACTGCTGGATACTCCCTCAAACTGACACTATGAATTTATTGCTGTCCTGGATTGCTGAAACAAGAACAGCAATTGACTGATAAGCTTCTGTAAACCTTGACTGTGGTTGCTGCTACAGACTCTGGCCCTTTCCACAGCTTACCTGGATCTGCAGTAATCCCAGCATTGTCCCAGCAGCAGCTTTGCAGGATGGGAGTACAGGTGCCAACGTTCCCCTCTATATCGACTTGCTCGCTGCTGAAGGAAGTGTGATGGCCCCGCCTCGTCCTGCTACTGCACAGCCAGGTATTGTCCCAGACTGCGCTGGGGCAGAAAGTGCAGCCATTGTACACCTAGGGTAAGTGTGGGTAAGTGGTGAGATGGTGGTATGATCATCAGTCATTGATGGGGAAAACCTGTCAATGATTTGTAGCATGATCATGCTGTCTGGGGAAGGGAGAAGGATGGGACTGCGATGACGTTATGCATAAGTGTCATCATGGTCCCATCTTTCTCTCATCCCTATATTGGGTTAGGAGGGTGGAGTGCAAAAGGCCTCTGTTTAAGGACTGGGAACCATGACTGACTTTCTAAATAGCATAGGGCTGTGGGGTGCCATCACAACTGTCATTGTGGATGGCAAGATGCGATGATGTTTCATTCACATCTGGTCACCTTTAGAGCTGTTTCAGGAGGATTGGGTCTTAGGGGTAGGGAGCCACTGAAGCATTATGTATTGGCCCTGCAAAGAGTTTTGTTGCCCTGAAAAAAAATGTATTTTCAGCTCAAAAATCAGAGTGCTAGTGATTTGGGGTGGTTTTGATGAGGGTTCCAAGCATTGCAGTGGATCTCCCAAAGGGCTGCACACAGTGGCTCAGTCACACAATTCCCAGCCTTGCTTTCAAGGAAGTAATAGTGCCACTGCTTGGCTCTAAGACTTCCCCTGGAGCATTCCTGTGTCCTGTTCAAGGTACCAAAGTTCAACAAGGATATTGACAAGCTGGAAAATGTCCAGAAGAGGTAAAAAGGTCTGGAAACCAAGAGAAACAAAGAATGGCTGAAAAAGGATGGATATATTTAGCATGAGAAAGGAAGATTAAGAGGTGACAAGATGGCCATCTTTATACATCTGAAGGGATGTCATGTTGTTACTCTAATTTCTGGGGTCCCTTGGGGGACACCTCAATGTGTTCCACGTGATGGGGAATGGAAACTAGCCAGAGCACAAGCAATAGCCATGCGGGAGGCAGGGTAACCTGGCAGGGTCTTTTTACCCAGTTTTTATGGAGTCAGGCCAAGCCAAAAACCAAACAAGAATGTCCAATAAATGATTTTATTGAAGGAAAGTCTCATCCAGCAACGCAGTCACTCACACACTCACTCAAGACCTATTAAGAAGCAAAAGAGAGGAAACTGCACAGGAGAATATTGAAGGCAATTCTACCATGGGATTTTCTGGGGCTGAGAATGTGTGATGTTCCCAAGGTCACCCAGTGGAAACCCATGGCCAGGCAAAGAACTGAACCCTGGTCTCCACAGTCATAGTCCATTGCTCAACCTACTACATCTTGCACCCCGAAACCTCCTATTGGTATGGCTAGTGACAATGCTGGATGGGGAATTATGAAAGATGGGGTCCAGAAAGTAAATTTTTTTCAGGCTTAAATTGTCTGTCTTTCTGTCTATCTATCCATATGTTCCTCCTTCCTTCCTTCCCTTCCTCCCTCCCTCCCTTTTTTCTTGCTTCTAAAAGTGCTCCTGAGCTATTCCTGTAACTTAATCATATAATGGTACACTTGACAAGCAAAAGATCTCAAGGTTGCTGGGGTTTTTTTAATGATATTTATTCCAAACCAAATACATGCCCTGCTTCTCTAGCAGGACTTGCTCCATTTGTCATCATTGTTTGTCTGACCTCTTCTGCCAGAGAAGTTGAGATGTTTATGGACATTCTGTGAAAATACCCCTGAAGATTTTCCTTGCATCTCTCTCATCCCAGGAGTGTGTCTGACTCCTGGGTAATGATTAATAGTTGACAGCAGCGTTTAGCACGCGTTTTGCTTGAAAAATGTTACACCACCTGTCTGTTTATCTTGAGGCTGTTAAGACTGCTTCTCTTTGTCTGAAACTTTGCAGTTGCTCCAAAACTGAGGAGCGTTTCATTGAAATGTTAAATAACTTTGCCACCTCGACGAAGCAGCTTGTCAGAATGATTGACTATGCCGACTTGCGCTGCAGTGCTGTGTGAGGTGAACATCGCTCTGTGAGTCTCCCCCAAAACCCACAGAGGCATGAGGAAATGGCTGAACCCTCAATAGTGTCAATCTGCCATTCTCAGTGATTATCATACAAATAACCTGCATTTGCTTAGCTTGCATGTTCTTGCTTTGGAGAGTTGGAATCTGGCGCAACAATTTCTACAGCAACCTCAAACTTTATTTTTTTTTTTTATTAAAAATAAGATTTATTAAATTCACATAAAAAAACATACAAAAGAAAAAAAAAACACACACACAAGTACAAACATACACACAATACAATACAACATCATTGTTAACTTTTCTTACCAAAAAAAATATAAGCTAACATGTAAGTAAATCCGTAAACACAAATGCACACTACAATCTGAACCACACACAAAGCCTTATAATAGGATTACAAAATTATTTAAAAGTCCTCAAATGTCATCTGATTTACTTATCATATCTTTCTAAGTCAAACAATTTATTAACAACATCCATTCCCATATATTAACCCTTTCATTCTTTGACTTCCTCTCATTAACCAGCCGAGCATGATTACTTCCATATTTAAATCATCCTGCTAAACCTTAATGTTTTTCTTAATGACTACACTTTTTAGCAGTAAATCCTTATGCAGTCCTATTATTTACTCGAAACCGATCAACACCAAATTTATAAACCCATCTATTCTAATCATTCATATAAGCTGATTAATGCAAGTTTTCCCCATTGTTCTTCCCATAAAGGGTTTGCTATATCCCAATCTTCACTAAACTTCTCTTTACTATGGTTTGCTAATTTTAACGTGAGTTTATCCATTTCGGCCAAATCATACAATTTGTTGATCCAATCTTCTACTGTTGGTATGGTTGAGTCTTTCCACATCTTTGCAAACACGATTCTCGCTGCATAGACCATGTAACAGATGACTCTCCAGTATTTCTTTCTCACCTTCTCATCTATATCATTGAACATATTTAAAAGAAATATTTCAGCTGAAATTGGAAAGTTAGTCTTCAAACAACTAACCATCTTTTCATGAACTTGCCCCCAATATTTCTGGGCTTCCTTACATTTCCACCAACAGTGGAAGAAGGAGCCTACCTTTGAACACTTCCAACATTTAGCTGGTAATTTGCTTTTTTTCATTTTTGCGATTTTTACTGGGGTTAAATACCATCTATAAAAAATTTTTATATAATTCTCTTTCAGATTATTGCTTTTAGTGAATTTCAAGTTGAATTTCCACGCTTCCTCCCAATAATCTAACGATAAGGGTTTACCCAAATCTTGTGCCCATCGTAACATATTATCTTTAACTACTTCTTTTTCCATCTCTAAATTCAACAGAATTCTGTAAATTTTACTTAATTGGCCTTTCTCATTTGTTTTTAACACCTTATCTAAGTCGGTATCTTCTAAAGAGATTCCTCTCGTTTTTATATCTATCCTAAGTTTAGCGCATATTTGACCATATAAAAACCAATGAGAATTGTATCCTTCTTGCATCAATTCTTCTCTACTCTTCAGTTCAATCGTGTTCCTTCTTGTTTGTTTTTTAATTATGTCCCCATATGACAACCACTCTTTCATCTTGATTTTTTCCAGTCTATGAAAGGCCTCGTGTGGTGAAACCCAGTATGGTACCTTCAGATAGATCTTATTTCTAACCCCCAACCAAACTTGAAGAACCGCCTTTCTAATATAATGATCCATGTATTCTTTATTAACTTTATGCTTATCATACCATAGGTATGCGTGCCAGCCGAAATAATTGTTAAAGCCCTCAAGGCTCAATAATCTTTCATTATCTAACCTTATCCATTCACGAGCCCAACAAATTGCAGAGGCTTCGTAATAGATTTTTAAATCAGGTAGATTCAGGCCCCCCTTCTCCTTCACGTCTTTTAAATATTTGACCTTTATCCGTGGTTTCCTGCCATTCCAGATAAACTTACTCAGCTCCTGTTGCCAATTTTTGAAGGGTTTCTCGTTGATTATTATAGGGAGATTTTGAAATAAAAAGAGAAGTTTGGGGAGGATTTTCATTTTAATTGCACTTATCTTCCCGAGCATAGATAACTGCAATCGTTTCCATCTTTCTAATTCTTTTTTGATCTCTCCCCAAATCTTATTGTAATTATTTTCGTATAATTCTGAGTTATTTTTTGATATTATTATCCCTAAATATCTTATTTTTTTCGTTACTCCCAGACCTGTTGATTCAGCCAGATCCTTTTCCTGTTTACTCGTCATATTTTTAGTCATCAATAAAGATTTATCCTTATTAATCTTAAGACCTGCCGCCTCTCCATATTGGTATATAATTTCCATAACTATTCCAATGCTGTTATTAGGTTCCTCCATTATTATTACTAGGTCATCTGCAAACGCCTGCAGTTTATACTCGTGTGTTTTTACTCTGACACCTCTTATCCTCCTTTCACTTCTTATATTATTATTCAGGACCTCCAAACATATTATAAATAATAAAGGAGAGAGCGGACAGCCCTGACGAGTTCCTTTATGTATTCCAAATTGCTTTGAAGTTTCTCCATTTATAATCAAACGAGCTTTTTGTTCAGTATAAATTGCTCTAATCCACTCTCTAAATCTTGTTCCTAGACCAATCCTATATAAAATTTCTAACATAAACGTCCAATCTACATTATCGAATGCCTTTTCGGCATCCAAAAATAATAGGCCTAAATTTTTCTGATTGTTTTTGTGGTAATATTCGATTATATCTAGTAAAATTCTTATATTATTTTTAAGATGTCTTCCCGGAAGAAAACCATTTTGATCTTCATGAACCCATTCTATTAATATTTTTTTTAAACGCTCTGCTAATATCTTTGCATATATCTTATAATCAATATTCAATAGGGAGATTGGCCGATAATTTTTTTTGTCCAATAAGTCCTTCCCTTCTTTTGGAATTAAAGCGATGATGGACTCCTTCCATGAGTTGGGGATTGTACCATAATTTATCGCGTTTAGTAATCTCACCAATATCACACTTAATTCGTCACCGAAAGTCTTATAATATAAGGCCGAAAAACCATCCGGCCCAGGGGCTTTATCAATTTTCAACTCTTTAATTGCATCTCTTACTTCCTGTAACGTAATTGGTTTGTCTAAATCTTCTTTTTGTTCCAAAGGGATTTTTTTTATATCTATCCGTTCCAAGTAATTTCTTATGTTTTCTATTTTTTCTTGCCTAGACTCCTTCTCTTGAAAGAGTTCTTCAAAGTAATTAACAAATACATTTTTAATTTTAGTTTGTTGATATTGGATTTTTTGGTTATCTTGTATGGCTGTAATACATCTTTTTTCTTTTTCCTTCCTTAACCTGTAGGCTAGCCATCTCCCTATTTTATTGGCATGTTCGAAATATTTTTGTTTTGTATATCTTAGTTTCCTCTCAATTTCATCTGTTATTAACAGTGACAGCTGCTTTCTCAACATTTGTAGTTCTTTTAAAATTCCAGAGTCTTGTGGGTTAGTCTTCAATTTATTTTCTCTATCATTTAACATCTCCATTATTTTAGATTCTTTTAGCTTTCTGTTTTTCACTAGCCAAGCCTGCTGACCAATAAAGAAACCTCTCATAACCGCCTTGCTCGTCTCCCAGACAGTCTGTACTGATTGGCCTTTATCTAGATTATTTTCGAAAAAATTTTTTAATTCTTTCTTAGCCTTTTCTACAACTTGTTGATTTTTCAACAAACTATCATTGAGCCTCCAGGTCTTTTTCTCTTACCTAGGTACATCGATAGTAATAGCAGATTGTGGTCAGAGAGTGTTCTGGGAACAACTTCTATTTCCCCCACACTTTTAATCATATCAGCTGAAAGGAGAAACATATCAATCCTAGACCAGGATTTATGGTAATCCGAAAAATATGTATATTCATTCTTGTCTACATAGACATGTCTCCATACATCAGCGATCTGAAGATGTTCCATCATTTCAAAGAAAGATCTCGGAGTTTCCCTTGCCTGCACAAACTTTTTTTATCATTCTTTCTTTGGTTTAACCTATCTTTCAATGGGTTCAGCACCCCATTCCAATCTCCCATTAAAATCAACTTATGGTCTTTTAATTCAATGTCTAATATGCTGTCTAACAGTTTAGAATAAAATCTATTTTTATTATCGAGGGGCCCGTAGACTGAAATCACTACAAATTTAATATCTTTAATTTTTACCTCTAATCCTATCACTTGGCCTTTATCGTCCTCTAAGACTTTCTTTGCTTCCCATTTCTTGCTAACATAGATGGCTACCCCCTTCTTTTTCTTCCCTATAACTGACGCATATAAATTACCCAATTTAGGATTCCTGATATATCTTAAATCTTCTTCTTTTATATGTATTTCTTGCAGGGCAATAATATCTAAGTCAAGTTTTTCTAGTTGATGAAATATACATTTTCGTTTATATATTGAATTTAAACCTCGTACATTCCATGACGCTAATTTTATTTTCATATTTAAATCTACTTCTTACCCCCCCCCCACTTTATACCTCTAGGCCTTTTCTTTAATCCTCGCCTTCTTCTAAATCGTCTGATTCTGCTTCAATTTCTGGGTCGATCTGTTTAGTTGTCACCTCCTCATCGTCCACTTCTTCATCTTTGGAATTTTCTTCCCCTGGTTCTCTTGTTTCTTGAGATCTCTGCATACTCCTTTTTCCAATCTGTTCCTCTTGATCTCGCGTTTTATCATCTTCCTTCATCAAGTCTACTTTGTATCTTTTCCAAAAATCTCTAGCTTTGGTCAATGAGTTTAAAGTTATTCTTTTTTGTCCCCACATGAAGGAGATTCCTTCAGATTTCTCCCAGGTGTATCTAATTCCTAGGTTTCTTAAGGCTTGAGTAATGAAATTATAGTCTTTCCTTGTCTTCAAAACCATTGGATGAACATCTTTAAAAATTTGTAATTCTTCCCCTTCCACAACCAACCTTTTTGAGTAACTACGATGGAGCACCAAGTCCTTCACCCTTTCCCTAAGAAAATATATCACAATGTCCCTCGGTATCTTCCTGTTTCTTGCTATTACCGAGTTCACGCGGAAAACTCTGTCAATTTCAAGGTCCAGTTGTTCGGGGGACCAATCTATAAAATGAGCCAGAGAATGCACTATTCTTTCGTACAAATCTTCCTGAGGAAGTTCTTGGAGTCCTCTTATTTTAATTGATTTACTTCTGTTTTTTATTTCTAATGTTAGGGTGGTTTTTTCCAACCCGTCCATTCTGTTTTCAATCTTCTTGATGTGAGTTTCAGAGACTTAGTTTCTCTTCCAACATCTTAACTTTCTCGTTCACCGATTTCAATTCTTTTGTTAAATTATCGAATTTGTTGTTGAGCTTCTCCAGTTCTTTTTTAAAATCTGTCTTCATCTCAGATCTTATTTGTTTCATTTCTGATCTCGTTTCTCGCATCTCGTTCTTAAATGTCAATGTTAATTTTCGAAATTCTTCCAAAATATCAGAGCCGCCACCTTGCATCACGTTAGAATTTTCCACCGTGATTATCTTAGACTCATTTACTGGGGGTTTCGTTTCTAAGGAAGCTCTTCTTTGTAATAAAGATTGTATCTGGGTTTGGTTTCCCGCTGTTGCCTTCCTCTTCCCTGCACCCATCATCTTTGCTTAGTCCTTCTTTCCTTTCTCTTCTCTTCCTTCTCGTCTCTATCTATAATTTTAATCGTGCCCTTATCTTTCAGATATTTGTACCTTTACACCTTGTCTTCGTTTTTCGCCTTCTCTTGTTTTGTCTTTTAACCTTAATTCTCAGGTTTAATCTCGAAGATCTATAGACCTATACAATCAATTGATCAATTTTCATTGTTAGTCAAACCTCATTATTCAATGTTGTTTTATCTTAATAACAACTGAGCCCGATATTTGTTGGTGCAAATATTAAATTGAGTTCTTTTTAAATCAAGTAATAAAAGATTTATAAGTGCCTCCTTGTCTTTTTGGACTTAGCTAACTGTAATTAGACTTTCGGTACTTTTCTTTCTCACTTTTAGATTCTTCTTTTTGAGACCAGATTTACTGATTCCCTCAAACTATTTTTATTATTATTGTTCTGTTTTTTAATTTGTTTTATTTTGTATTTGGGGGTGTCTCCATCAAACTAACAATTCCAGCTCCCCCATTTGTGAAAAAATAAAAGTCCAAAGATAAGGAAGCACTTGTTCCAAGAAACAAACCTCAAAATTTCTTCAAAAGGGAATCAGGTTTCCAACTTTGACTCTTAATACAGTTTTCCTTTCTTTCCTTTTTGTTCCTTTTTCCCTTCCCCCCCCCAATAAATTTCTGTTAGAACAATAACAATTACAATAAAATTCGGTGGTTTCTATCTTTCAATAATTTCTATCACACAAGAGGGCTATCTCAGTAAATCTTAATGATAGTACAATTACCCACAATAATTAGATTACCCACAAGAGAAGAGAATTAGCAACAGAGAAAGGGAGAAAAAAGAGGAAAGAAAAAGACAGGGTTAGTTGTCTCGTCTTCTATCAACAATTCGTGTTTGCCAGTTTTTCCAAACACCCCCCTCCTTTTAATTCGTTAGTTTATAAAATATTACTGCGGGGTTTGTGCTGAATCAAGCTTCAATCAGCCTTTCTTATCTTATTCTCTCCCCCTCCCTCTCATCCACTGTCTGTCCCAATCGCTGCTTTTGCCTTCAGATCTTTCACTATATTTGCTTCACTCTTCACTTTCTTCGCTGCTTCACCGCTTTCAGTTTGCCACTCTCAATACCGTCTTCTCACCCCTCTCCGTTAAATCCTTCTCCCTCGCTTCCGTCTCCTTCTTCACCTTGACAGCTCCATCTTCTTCGCTACGTCTTCACCACTCTTTCCACTGGATCGGTCCTTATCTTTTTCGCCTCCGTTCTTCTCCTACGTCTCTGACTCCACCTCTTATCCCTCGGACACCGTCTCCGCTGCTCTCGCTGATCTCGTCACCCTCTTTCACTTCCTTTCACTTTCTATCCTCTCTTCTCTATGGCTTACCGATCGACACTCCTCCAGGATAATATGGACGACAGTGGCGACAAAGAGAGATAGGGAAAAAACAACAACAACTACCCCAGAGTCTAAAGGGGGAGAGAAAAAAAAAACAACAGCAGCGTCTCTGACTGTAAACTTTTGGGTCAAATATAAAAATCCAAGCTTTTTATGCTTCACCACTACTGGAACACGAACGTTACAATTTCTTGGTCTTCCTGAGCTTTATCGTCCGCTTCACTATTTCCCCCGACGCAGCCGCTTCTCCGCCATTCCGCTCCACTACACCCCCACAGCAATCTGCACGGACTTTACTGACTCGCGATAACTTTCTTCGTTATTATTTTCTTCCTCACCCCTTTACAACGAAGCCATTTCTTCTTCCTGTTTCTATAAAAGTCCTGAAGTTTAAAGTTTTCAGCTGGGGGATTATTAAAGGCTGCTAGGGAGTCCCCAACACAGGACAACCATAATTCTCCACTACTTTTCCTCTTTGAGGACTGGATTTATTCACCACCCGCTTATCCTCAAAAAAGGAACGTCGGATAAACTTACCCAGCTGGTAAGGAGAAAATTTCTTATCACGCTTAACGAATTTATTAGCGGTTGGTAGTGCTGTGGGTCGTGCCTCTTGTTGGCACCCGGGGAGATAATGGCGACTCTCCGGCCTGTTGTTTCTTACTTCGTTCGGCAAGAGTCTTCTTTTTTCCTTTCCACTCGTTGCTTGCCACCAATGGGCCCCCTTCGAATCGCCCCTGAGTTCCCCTTCCCCGGGGGTGACACTCCTCTCAGTAAGATCGCAATTAGTTGGAGTTAGTTGGAGTTACCGATCTCCCCTGGGCATCGGGATACCGCCACTTCGCGGATCCCGACTGGACGCCACGTTCGCACCACCGGAAGTCCTACAGCAACCTCAAACTTTAAACAAACAAACAAATGGTTGATCATTGTACCTATAGGCATTAATTATATAGAAATTAATTTTATTTTTTACAATTATACCTTGTCCTTTGGCTATTAGAAACTTGGTAATTAAGGAATGGCAAGGTTGTCATGGCTGCAGCTTCATTTCAATCCTATCCCCATTTCTGAGGTCCCCAGTTCACACCTACAATCTTAGAATTTATTTTAATTTCCAAAAAAGAAATTTGGTGTAGGGGAGTGGTAATTTTTCACTTCCAAATAGCACATAAAGCACACAAAATCTCCTTTAAACATGATAGCTTTATTTCTCTTACTCTCATGAACCCCGCACCTTAAAATATGTTAAAGACCAGAAATAACATCACCTCCTTTCCAGCTCTAGACAAAGATATTTGGTAAACCACTGTCCTGTTTAAGGGTAAAAAAGACAGGAATTTAGTTGCACCTAAAAGACTAAGGGCCTTTCTTCACTTCACTATTATAAGTGCTATTATTCCACTTTCAACATCCTGTGGAATTTGTAGTTTCCTGAGGCCCAAGAGCTCTCTGGTTGAAAATTCTAGAGGCCCCTCCCTAAACTGCAAACCCCAGGGTTCCATAGGACGTTGAAAGTGGAATAATAGCACGATAACACTGTAGTGCAGGAAGGTCCTAACTAGAAAGAAGAAATTTCTCGCCTAAGCTTTTATAGATATATACTACTTCCATTTCTGAGTCCGCCAAAGTTTGTACTAGGAATTTCTTCTTTGCATTCACTCTGTAAGGTGCTGCTGGATCCTTTTATTTATTTATTTTTTACAATTATGTCTTGTCCTTTGGCTATTAGAAACTTAGTAATTAAGGAATGGCAAGGTTGTCATGCTAAAACAAATTAAAACAACTTGTACTTGATTGCTAAAAGACTGTTTAGGGGCAGCAAGTGCCCTGATGAGTAAATTTGGAGTCCTACAGAACATCACGATGCATAGCTCATGCCATATTTTGGTCTGCTCGATGTGCGTTGAAATAGTGTATTGTAGTCAATGCAGAAGTACTGCTGTAGAACTCCATTGAGCTTAGTTGTAATGCTACAAAGCATACAGTGCTAATTGATGCAACAATGTATTTGTTTGGAGCCTGCCTGTATCAGTTGGTTAATTGCTTTATTGCCTATTGCTACAATGTATCTGGTGAAGGGGAAGATCAGAACAGGTGAAAACAAAAGTGTAAAGGTTTTGGGTACCTGGTGTGTCTAAGGTAAGAGGCAGGAAATACATGCCTGCCTCAAGCATAAGAAGTAGGAACCAACTGTGTGTCTGGAAACTGTCTGACTGTCTGCTGTCAGTCTGGGCAGCTGGCCAAAGTGCAGCTGATAAGGATTAGAAGCACACAGCAAGCAATTCCTCAACAAAGTGATTCCTTATTTTAATCTAGCAGGGAAACAGACTCAAAATAAAGATGAAACATAAGGACACTCCCAGCAATATTCATAAATCAAAGACAGTCAATACGATCTTAAGTCAGAGAGACACAGCAGGAGAAATGGTCAGTTAATCACTGACAACTTCTGGACTGGAAAGGCTCAGCTTTTATAAGTTCAGAGATCAGCACAGTTGGCACTTAATTAATTGCTGTCTGTTATCAATTCACTGAGATCTGTGTAGGTTTTCCCTTTGATGTCTATGCTCAGCGCAGGTGGGTATCAGTAAGTTCTGATCCATGTTAGAAGGAGCAGGGCTCTCTGTTGGGGCTGGCACTGCCCCTGTTCTGTCTCTGGGGTAGGTGGTACTGTCTCCTACTGTTCAGGTTCCACTGTTTCAGTCTCTGAGTCATAGTCTATGTCTAGGTCCTGAAAGCAAAGGATGACACGAACAAAGTAGAGTGATGTTAGATTCATGATCCTCTCCAGTCACAATTTTGCATGCCTAAAATTTGAAATTGTATATAAGCTGTGAGCTCCATGCCTGCTTTAGTCTCAGCAACTTTAGAAGAAGTGTGCTGTGTTGCCTGCATTTTCTACAAATAAGAATTACTGTCTACTTCAGAGTGAAGTTTGCAGCTTGTGGGTTATCCAGTATATGACAGAGAACAGCCAGAGGAACAACCAAGACAGACCAGGGTCATACAGGCTGGTATTCTGTTAGTGGCACACATAGGTATCAACCAGTCTTACACCTATGTATGCCTTTTATTGTTTGGTGAATACAGAGGTTAATGTACTCTTTTTCCTTCTGCAACAACCAAACCTCTCTCCCTTCCTCAGACTTACTGAAGCTACCCTACAGTCATTCCACTTTGATGAAAAATAGAGGAGGGATCACCAAAAAAGTCTGGCCATGTCCCTGTAGCCAGGGACATAATTTCATCAACTGAGGAGACCTCCTGGTGGACTTCAGTAGGGGAAGTTACTCATTCACATCTGTCTACACAGGGACATATCCAGGTATTTCACTGCCCCACCCCTGGCATGGAATGGACATGGGGTGGCTTTCACTGACTCTATGGTAAGTCCACAGCATGCTGAATGGCCAGCTGTAGCATAGCTCCATATGAAGAACTACATTACACATACAGGATTCTGGACACAATGAGTCATCAATAGAAGAAGCATGGTTGAAACAGGTGAGGGCTGAAGCACAGAGGCTATTTGAAAGTAACCAAAATCCAGTTCCCATCAGGAGAACAGGAGAAAATAATCCAAGGAGAAAACCAAAGTCCAGAAGACAACAGAGCAAATGATGCTCCACAAAGACTTCAGATCAGTTGTTTGCAACAAACGAATGGCCTGATTTATTGCTATTTGTTAATTCACACAGCTGTCCTAATTACATCAGTATGATTCTTTAAAGTCTGGCCAAGGCTTTTCTTGCTTTTCTTCTTCTTTATCATCAGCGTTTTGGTCTATGATGCTCAAAGGGAGGAAGAGGCTAAATATCTCTCTTATGATCTTCAGAAGTTAGCTAGCATGGTCTGGATTCCTCTTCTCCTAATAGCTCCAGAACAGGACTTCTACTTGCCTCTCGCTCTGACTGGGACCTGTTATCTTGGTACTCTTTTCCTTGTCTTTTTCTGAGGAAGCCTCCTCCAGGTAGGACTTGACAACCACTAGGGGAGTGCTTGTGTGAAAATTGACATCCAGTACAAACACTGTTGCTGTTTCCATCTCTAGATCCTTGCTTGTTGTTGTTGTTGTTGTGTGCCTTTGAGTCATTTTGGACTTATAGAAACCTAAGGTGGAACTATCATGGGGTTCTCTGAGGCTGAGAGTGTGTAATGTGGCCAAAGTCACCCGGTGGGTTTCCACGGCTGAGCATGGAATTGAACCCTATTCTCCAGTGCTGAAACCACTACAGCAGGCCAGTACTCTATTGCTTAGCCATTACTACAGAGTTGTCCAGAGACCTTCTATGCCAGAATATCCTTCTGGTAATCCAAATACTCACAGCTTCCTAGGTCTTTGGGCAAAACAGGAGCTTCCAGGTAGAGTGAGTGGGTAGAAATCATAACAAGGTAAACAAGCCTTTTCTGCCTGAGACTCAAGCAATAAGAGGAGGCTTTCCATTTAATACAGTGGCATTATCGAAAAGACAGTATAGGGAGTGCTTTGTAAAAGATTGCCTGCAAGATTTAAGTCCCACTCAGTGATGAAGCTCACCAGGAGGCCTTGAGCAAGCCACAGTTTCTCAGCTCCTACATCAAGGGGGTGATGTGAGGCTCCAGTGTGAGAACCTTGGAGGAAGGTAGAATTGCACATGCAGCAAATCGGGGGGGGGGAGGGGAGGGACCTGAGTTGTGTTAACCCTGAACTGCTAGTTGAATGCTGTGTAAATTGAGGATGGGTTCAGAACAATGAGGACTATTAAGTGAAGTTGCTGTGATCTAAAACTATTCTAATGGATCTGTTATGCTGGGAGCACTCAGAATGCTATGTAAGTGGGTTGTAAGTGTCATTATAGTCTGTTCACATGGTTGTCTGTGAAAAAGGTCTCTCTGTGATCAGAAGCCTCCAGGTGCCTGTGTTGCTGCTTTTGAGAGCAACCACCACAAGCTCATTTCCAGAAACAAGGAAGTCGATGTAAATTTCCATTTACCGTCAACTCCGTAATGTTCTTTGTTAATAAGGCAGTGAGTAACTAGGCAGCAGTGCTGAGAAATTCATGACAGAAATTCATGGAACGAGCATTCTCCTTGGGCTACTGTCATGCTCAAAACTGACAGCTGCTACAGCCAACCATCTGGAGCCTCACCTGTTGCCCTCTTTAAGGTTGGCAAGTGCCCAAGCAACTGCACCTATGGTCCACAGGATTGTTCTATTCCTACTTGCAGCAAAGGTCTGAAGAGACAGATTATCTTGAAAGAAGCATCCAAAGAGAAGTCAATCCAGTCCCTGTCATGCATGGGAAATCCAAGGAGGAAAGGGCTGGAAGCCAATACCCCAAATAACCAAAGGTGAGACAAATAGCCATCAAACTTAACCATTCCAGAAGTCAAGAATTCCAGGAATCAGACATTGACAGCATAACCAGTGACTGAAGAGCTGAAAACTTTCAGAAACTGCTGGGAGATTTATAGTTGGTTGCCTATGGATGCCAGGTGCTTGATGAGTCAGTGTCTCCTGCATCATATCCACTGATACTGCTGAAGCTTCTCCTTCTCCTTTCATGTGATGTTTGTTGAGCATCTGTTACAGAGAAGATTTCCCCTCAGATGCTTCAGCTATCAGCTGCCTGAGTCAGGGAGGGAGCCATCAACCAGAGCCAGAAAGGCTTCACCATCCACCACCTCTATGCCAGATTCCTCAGACTGCAGAGGAAGAGACAGTGGAGAAATCAACCCAGTACAGGGTCATACACCCCATGGGGGCAATTGTCCACCCTTGGCCTAAATGATGTTTCTACTTTCAAGAAGTACCTGGTGGTCACTACCAGTTTATTTGTTTTTAAAAAGGTCTCCTGGGGACTAAAAAGGCAGGTGGGTGGTAATGTAGTGACAATCTCTCCCCCAGCCCTCTAGAGGGCATTTTAGGGCAAAAAAGTTTTTGGAAAAAATTGATGAAATGAATTCATCCCTCCAGGAAGGCACAAAAACAGTCCCAGGGGGCTACATGCATTTTGCCAACCCCTGGACTATCAAAAATAGTAGCAGCAGATGAGTTATTTTGGCCGGGGTGTATGTCAGTAGACTGGCTGAATTGGTGTTTTTGATCAATTGATTTTTTTTTTTTATGTTTGCCATCCTTACCTGTCAAGAGGTAAAAAAAAAAAACACTGACACTGTTAGCATCCTACTGAAATGATGGTTATACAGAAGGCCAGATGATACTCCTTGATGTTTCTAAGAGCCTCCACCTGGGACTATTATATGCCCTGCCCTCAACATCTTACGGTATAGTAGAGGCAGTTAACTATGGGGGCAGGAGGCCACATTGTCCTCCCAAGGGCACTTTAGAAAGTCAGTCCTGACTCCTCAAAATGTTTTCAATTACTAGGTTACTTCTGATTGAAAAAATAGGGATTTTCTGGGCCTAAAACAGCTGGGGCAAGTGGCAAAACTCCCTGGCCCGCTGGGGGTTTATGTCTTATGTGCTTTCAAGTCATTTCCAATTTAGGACAAACCTATCACATGTTCAGTGAGCATTTGCTATTACTGAACTCCTCTGAGGTTGAGACAATGTGACTTGCCCATGGCCAAATGGGGATCTGAACCCTGGTCCCACTCAAACTACTAAATTATACTAACCACTGGGAGAAAAATATTTTTAAAAAAGAAGAATGAGGAATGCCAGGGGGTTGGGGGCAATAAAAATAGCCATGAAGGCTGTCTGTGACCCATGGGATGTGAAGAGGGTGTGAGAAATTGAAAGACCTCTTCAGCTACGGGGCAGCTAGAGGGATAATAATCCATTTGATGAATAGCACCATCAGTCCATGGGAGTCGATGCTTAGATGGGAGGGAAGAAAACAGACCTAGAAAGAAGTGTCATGTTTACAGCCACCCCCCTGAAGTCTGAAAGAACAGAAGAGGAACAGGGTAGGGCGCCAAGGAGTTTGTGCCATTGACTCTGAAACTGTAACTCACCAGGGGCTGAACAGAAGAGCGTCAGCAACTCCCAGCTGAGTTAGGGGATTAATGGAGTGGAAGCAGAGTGGGAAGGAAGCTTTTTTTCTGAATGGAACAGGGAATGCCTAGACTCCCTGGGAAAAACCATTAAATTAAAGATGGTATAATGAAGCTAACAAAAAGCCGGCAACGTTTTCTTAGGCGCAGCGTGGAGGCGGGCTTGGCAGCCGAGTGGGGGCTTTCTGGTTATTCTGAGCTTGTTCAGCTGAGGACGAAACTTTTCATCACCATCCATCATGACTTCCTGTGCAGCCAAGGTCAAAGACAATCGCTGGTGATGCTTGCCCCTCCTCAAACGAGGGCCCAGCCAGGAGCGGTCACATCTCATACCCTGTATGTGCAAGCGCACAGCCAGTCTAGGCCTGGATCAAGAGCCAAATGGAAATGAACCTCAACAGAGAATGGAGAGGTGCAAGTGAATGGCTCATTTGGCATGCGTTCAACTACTAAGTTGTGGAGCTTGAAAGAATTAACTTTTGGAGTACTGTGGTCATGCTGTCTCGGGATTCTGAAAGTTGTAGTGGCCGCCCTGGCTGGGGGATTTTGAGAGTTGTGGTCCAGCAAGTAACTTCCCCATGCTATGTCTGTTTCCGTGCTTCTCTTCCATAAAGAGCTTAGACATTTCACACATCACAATCAACAGAACCTTAGAGTTGGGTTGTGATCCCAAGACCCATCTAGTCCAGTCCTCTGCCAGTGAAGGAATCCACAACTGAAGAATCCCTGAGAAATCACCATCCAATCACTGTTTCAAAACCTATAGGAGTGGAGTTTTTACCCTTTTCTCAGGTAGAAATCAGGGAAGTTTGCGACCATCTCTTAACGAGGCAAATCTGGTAGTGGAAAGGATTTACCATCTGGAAGAGAATCAACTCATCTGAAATATGGGGAGCTGGAGGAGAGTTCTGTGATTACCATGGACTTCCAAAAAGAGAAATAAATGAGTTCCAAGAGCAAAACTAAGCCAGAACTAACTTCAGAAGCCAAGATCACTAAACTGAGACTATCATACTTTGGACATATCATGAGAAGACAAAAGATGATGATGATGATGAAGAGGAAGAGAAAGAGAAAGAGGAAGAGGAAGAGGAAGAAGAAGAAGAAGAAGAAGAAGAAGAAGAAGAAGAAGAAGAAGAAGAAG
Organism: Ctenosaura bakeri; assembly: GCA_948474755.1. Taxonomy (NCBI): domain Eukaryota; kingdom Metazoa; phylum Chordata; class Lepidosauria; order Squamata; family Iguanidae; genus Ctenosaura; species Ctenosaura bakeri. The sequence continues at coordinate 289,376 of CAOLHI010001347.1, read as the reverse complement.
AAGAAGAAGAATTCTTTTTATTTGTGCTTAGAAAAGATAATAATGCTTGTTAAGGTAGAAGGCAATAAGAAAAGAGGAAGGCCTCATTACAGGTATGTGGACTTGATTACTAAAACCAAGGACTTGAGTCTGCAAGACATGAATAAGATGATTGATAATGGGGTGACTTTCTTTCATTCTTAGGGTTGCCATAAACTGAAGCTGAAATTAACAACAGAGAAGCTAGTGGTGGCAGCCATGATCAGGACTGGTCTTGTCTTCCCCCACTCCTCCTTCTCCTCCTCTTCTTATTTTTCATTATTTTTTTTGTGGGGGGGAGGGTTAAAGATTTTAAAGTCTTGACAATGTAAGATGTTGAACCTATCACCAATATAGGTTCAGCACTTTGGATACCTTCTTAAAAGTTTGGCCTATCATCCTGTTGGTGTCAAACACCTGTGTAAGTTTCCTTACACATGTGGTTGTGCCTTATTAGTGGTAGCACATCGGATACATTCAGTTCATGACTGTGTAAGAAGAGCTCCATGAGAATTGCACATGCTGGTATGCATTCTTGGTGTGTAATTATTTGTCTATGCCTTCAACGTACCACTTCCTTCATTGGGATTGTGCGAACAGCCATCATATAATCCTTGTGGCACAAAAGGACAACAAGCCAGCACATGAGGAGACATGCAGCTGGGTGCAAAATCTTGGTCTTTTGTGGAAAGGTGGTGGAGTGCAACCACCACATAAGTACATTATGCAGTTTACATTAACCAAGTGTGATGTAGGATCTTAGTGAAGAAGTCCAGACTAAGGCCATTTCCGCACTAGACTGTTCAAAGGCCATCCCCAAAGGCCCCTCCCTAAACTGCAAATCCCAGGATTCCATAGGATGTTGAAAGTGGTATAATAGCACTAGAACAGTCTAGTGCAGAAATGGCCTCAAACTCAAATCAGATTCATCAACCCATTAACACAGTGGCTAGATTTTTAGGGAGAGAGGGACAGAAATTCATCTTTGTATGAAAACCATAAGTTTTCACACAATTAAAAATCCCAGTCTTTCTGGACAGAAAACAATGTTTTCCACAATATATTCTATTCTCTTTGCAAAATGGTAGGGTTTGGTTGGGGAGAAAGAAAGGTTTTCCACAAAAAGCAAACAAAACTAAAACAAAAAACAAGAACAGTTTTGTGGGAGTGAATTGTTCACAAAACAGTCCCAAAGTGTGAAAATTCACAAAGTTCTTGGTCCTTTGCACCATTTCCCCAAATGAAAATGAGAGCCCTTGTGGGCTCTCATTTATTTTATTTTATTTATTGCACCAAGACGAACTACTACACAGTGTGTAGAAGTGAAAGGAGTACAGTTCTGAAAAGTTGCTTGTTTTGGACTACAACTTCCAGAAACTTGAACATATATAGTTTGTAAGCGCTGGGCCCTGCTAGAAAGAGCAGCCCAGACAACCTCTCCTTATCTTTTAAAATGATTTCTCCCTTAGTATACAAACCATAGGGAAGAAACTTGTGAGAGGAAATAACAAGAATTATGATTCCTCCTTGCCATGCATCAGATTCTTCAAAGACCATGAGCTATAACACTGTGCTAGACCTTACCCGCACATATTAAAAACTGTTTTGCATGGTTATTGCAGCTTGTGGGGATGTGCAAAGAGGCTGCTAGGAAGACCTAGGCTGAAAATTAAACTCAGCAGGGAACAGAGAACCTTAGGGTTGGCTCTGTATTTTTTGGTTTCCCCAAATAATTTCACGGTTTCTGAGATTCAGTGCTTTGCCCCCAACCCATCCATCTCTGCCTGCTTTCCTTCCCCACACCAAAACTTATCTTTTTTTCACTGTTGTTGTGCACTATCAAGACAGTTTTAATTTATGCTGACCCTCTTAATGAGAGAGCTGTAAGAATTGTCCTGGTTCTCATATTGGGAAAAATGCGATTCTTGGTTGCATCAATAGGAGTCTGGTGTCTAGATCGAGGGAGGTAATGGTACCACTCTATTCTGCATTGGTTAGGCCTCATTTGGAATCCTATGTCCAGTTCTGGGCACTTCAACTCAAGAAGGATGTCGACAAGCTGGAACATGTCCAGAGGAGGGCGACCAAAATGGTGAAGAGTACGGAAGCCATGCCCTATGAAGAATGCCTTAGGGAACTGGGTATGTTTAGTTTGCAGAAGAGAAGGTTAAGGGAGAATGTGATAGCCATGTTTAAATGTTTGAACGGATGTCATGTTGAGGAGGGAGAGGGCTTGTTCTCTGCCACTAGGACAAGGAGCAATGGATTCAAGCTGCAGGAAAGGAGATTCCACTTGAACCTCAGGAAGAACTTCCTGACGGTCAGGGCTGTCCAGCAGTGGAATCTGTTGTCTTCATGGAGTGTGATGGAGTCTCCTTCTTTGGAGGTTTTTAAGGAGAGGCTGGATGGCCATCTGTTGGGAGTGCTTTGAGAGTGTTCCTGCTTGGCAAGAGGTTGAACTGGATGGCCCCTGTGGTCTCTTCCAGCTCTATGATTCTATGAAATAATAAATAGATAGACAGAAATATAGATACAGAGAGATGTGGGGGCAGGCAGGCAAGAAGGCAAGAAGGTATCAACAGCCTAGCAAACATAGGGCTGTGGCATCCCTTATTGAATGAATCCAGATGTAATGTGCCCTTCCTCCTTTCCAATTGCCCTCCATTTTATTGAGCACTATTATCTTCTCTGATGAGTTATGTTGTCTCATGAAATATCCAAAGTAAGATAGCTTCCATTTATCAGTTTTGGTGCTCCATGGTGATCCACCTTTTCTTTCTAGCTTCTTCAAGTTCAGAACTAGACCAAGTTATGACCCTGAGGTCCTATATGATCCCTGAGGCTGTTTCTGTGTTTTATTTTCTTGCAAAAAAAAGGGGGGGATGAACTGTTTCTTCTGAACGTCTCCAAGAACAACAGTTCCTGTTGCCTGGCCAGGCCCCTAACCACTTAACATAAAAAGATAGCCATTTTCTAAGACCAGAAATGGACTTCTGTTATCTCCTCCCCACACACCTTGTTTAGTAGTCTGTGTGACTGCCTAGCCCTTTTCTAGATCAACGTGTTCTGTAACATGGGTCACCATCAGCCCATGGACAGCACTGTGAGTACTGTTATGATGATGCTTCTTCCAAAGACTGAATTGTGCCTGAATTGCCATACGTAGACCAATACATATAAACAGAGGTGTAGCTGGTGGGGAGGGATTAGGGCATTCTGCCCCCAATAGGAATTCTGCTCCCTCCAAATAAATTTTACTTCATTCCCCCAAATTTCTAGCAAAGCAGAGAGTGAGACATTGAAATTGTTCTCATGTAGAATACTGTGTTCACATTCCTTTGATCTCTTTGCCTCCCCTTTTTTCTTGGGATGCCTAAACTCTATTTCTAATTGCTCAACTGAAATTTTAAGTTACTGCAATGCTAGAAATTTGAGCACTAAAGGGAAATTTCATTGGGGATAGTGCCCTTATCCTAGCCCACCCAGGTGGATACAACTCTGCATTTCAGAAGCATTTTATAATAGATGATGAAGACATTGAGATAGTTCGGGATTTTCCATACCTTAACTCAGTCATTTATTAGAATGGAGACTGCAGTTAAGAAATGAGAAGAAGGCTAAGACTTAGAAGGGCAGCCATGAAGGAACCAGACAAGATCCTAAAGTGTAAAGATATATCACTGAATACAAAAATCATTATGGTCCACGCTGTGGTGGAAAATTGCCTGAATCATAGAGTTGAAAGAGACCACAAGTGCCAGTGAGTCCAACCACCTGTCCTGCAGGAATACATCATCAAAGCATTTCCATAAGATGGCCATCCAGCCTCTGTTAACAATCTCCAAAGAAGGAGACTCCACCACATTCCCAGGCAGTGCATTCCACTGTCAATCTGCTCTTACTGTCAGGAAGTTCTTCTTAATGTTTTAATGGAATCTCTCTTTCTGAAGTTTGAAGTTATTGCTCCATGTCCTAGTCACTGGAGCAGCTGAAAACAGACTTGATCCATCCTCCATATGACATCCTTTCAAGTATTTAAACCTGGCTATCATGTGGCCTTTTCACCTTTTCTTCTCTGGGTTAAACATACCCACCTCTCTAAGCTACTCCTCATAAAGCCTCATGGTTTCCAGGCCTTCTACCATTTTGGTTGCCCTTTACCCCTGGACACAGTCCAGCTTGTCAATATCCTTCCTGAACTGTTGTGCCCAAAGCTGGACACAGTATTCCAGGTGGGGTCTGACCAAAGCAGAATAAAGTGGTACCATCACTTCCTATTTTCCAGTTTCTATGCATGGTTATGAAAGCTGAACAGTGGAGGAAGCTGATAGGAAGAAAATAAACTCATCTGAATTGTGGCACTGGAGGAAGAGTTCTAGGGATACCTTGGAGTGCTAAAAGGACAAACAAACAAATGAGTCTTGGAGCAAATCAAGGCTGAGCTCTCTCTAGATGCCAAGATGATTAAACTGAGACTGTCATACTTTGGACATATTATGAGAGGACATGACTCAGTGGAAAAGATAATAATGCTTGATAAGCTAGAAGGCAGTAGGAAAACAGGAAGACTGCACTGCAGATGGACAGACTTTTTGGGTTATAGCTCCAAGTAACAAGCAAGTAAACAGGCACGGCCGATAATTGCTGGACATTCCATTCTCCACCCAGGCAGGCCGGACAGAGCCAGTTCGTCGCTTCAGGGACCTCCCCAGCAAACACCTCCTTGCTTATGCGCGATACTAACAAAGGATCCCTGTCCCGAGCAGGTAGCCTCACAAAGCTGTACTAAGCGCTCTGCATTTGCATACTGGCTACACTATTGTTACATCGGTGTTAAGCCAATCATGCTAAGCTCTGACCTTTCCAAAGCTTTGTCCCGCTCCAGACTCGCATTGTTCTCCCCGAGTAAGGCATGGCCTGCAGTCAAAATTCACCCTATATAAAACCCCAATTCCGAGACCATCTTCGGATCGCTCCCGAGTTCCAGACCACCTTGCTGCCGCTTTGTTCGGTGAGCTCCTCTCAGCGAACCGCGCTGAGCTTCTTCCCTGCACCTCAACAAACTCTATCTTCATTTCTCTCCAGGACTATGAGACAGATGTCGTATCACCCATTTCCCTCTGAAAATCCCTATTTCCAATTCTTTAGTTAGCTGTGTGTCTGTGTTGTCTTTAATGTTTGTCTGTATTTAATAAAACATCGTTTTTGCTATTCTAAACCATCTGATTACTTGACTGACCTGACCCCATAGACGCTGGGTTGCAAGATCCCTGCTAAGTTACCCTGCCTCTCGCTAGCTTTGGTGAGTGCTCCAGCTAATTTTCCCCAAGTCATTGTGTTTGTTGTTTGGTTATTTGGGCGCCCCTCCCAGGACCCCCAGAGAACAGGACAACAACATCCTATGGAATCCTGGGGTTTGCAGTTTTGGGAGGGGCCAGCAATCCACATCCCCCAACACATAAGATGTTGAAAGTGGAATCATAGCGCTGTAACAGTCTACTGTGGAAATAGCCTTAAAGATTTCTCATTCATTCATAGGGTCACCATAAGTTGAATTTGACTTGATGGCAGTTACCCTTGACAGATTCAGAAGCATAACATAAAGTACATCTGTGCCCTCAAGACAAAAATATCAATTCACACAGAGCTTGGAAAAGTTGCTTTCTGTAATAACAACCTTTATAAGGGTGGGGGCAAATGGAGGGCTTTTTTTGAGCAATACAGCAGTGACACTGGGCACAGGCAACGAGATCAAGGGGCTTTGTTCTGGGGGCGGGGTGGTATGGAGAAAAATCGGGAAAATATCCTGGATGTCCCCCTTTTGGAAGAAGAAAGGGGAAGAGGCAGCAGTGACATATCTTCCAACCTTTCACAGATGAAAGATGGGACGTGTGTGTTTAAGCAACAGCGAGTACAGTCTAGATGGCGAAAGTTATTAATGAGGAAGAACGCACAAGGTAGGACAGGCTGCAGCAGTTTGCTTTTGCCTTAGCCCACTGGGAAGGGTCAGATGCCCCCCTCCTGTCCTTTCCCAGTTGCTGAGTTAATAGAGTACAAAATACTTTTGCACTTTAAAAACAATTTGCAGCAATCGATGTAAGCTGAGGACAAAGGGGGGAAAGTGAAAGGAGGAGAGAAAAACAGGGACTTTTTCAGAATGACTGAAAAAGTGGGACAACAGAGGGTAAATTGGGACTGTCCTTTTCTTACCTTGTTTGCTGCAAACTACAGCAAATTAAGATTGATCCACTAGAGGTGATAGTCATAAGTCCAACACTTCACCAGGCTGTCTCATACTGGGGCCCTTTCCACACTATAGTGCTATTATTCCACTTTCAACATCCTATGGAATCCTCAAAGGCCCCTCCCTAAACTGCAAACTCCAGGATTCCATAGGATGTTGAAAGTGGAATAATGGCACTATAACAATCTAGTGCGGAAATGGTCTAGGTTTTTAGCTCTTGGATGCTATAATACAATACTGCCATGCTTTTTATATGCAAAAGGAAATGTATGTTAACTGATGTATTTATGATGCTGCTTCCCTTTTTGTCCTCAGAACGACAGTCCAGAACTCGATGTCGGTACCTTGACAGTGCCCAAGTGCCTTCTGGAACTGACATGGAGGTTGTTGTTTTTTTATTCTTAAATACACAGCTAGTTACTGCAGTGCTTCTGAAATTTTAATGCCCATCCATAAAGCCTTTTATTGCTTTCTCCAGACACCCTCTCCTTTCGGACAAGGCAAAGTGATGGAAAATGAAGAGCGCTTTTAAAAAATGTGCCGTTGGAGACTTGCTACCGGTCTTCTTCTCATTTTGTATGTGTGTGTTTTGATAACTCTCTTATCTTTGAAAAGAAATATTATAGCAATTCATTTAGTTTTGCCCTCTCATGAATGCATGGCATTTTCATCCTCTCAATGGCATCCCAAGGGAGTGCAGTGCACTATGCTGTGAATCTGGAAATTCATACAGCCAAAAGGCTTTAACATATGACTCCTTATCCCCCCACTCATCAGCCCCAGCCCCAGCTGTCCTGTCTAGCTTTGGCTGCCCCTTCCATAGAACTGGGATGCCAGAGGGCTAAAAGAGTTCTTCCCTTTGTCTTTCTTTTGATCCTGGTGCTAGAACTTTGCTGCAAATTTCTTGGGCTGAATCTGCTCTGTTATACTTTCCAAATGTCCCAGTTTGCCAGGGATGCTCCAAATTAATCCTCTGTCTTCCCACTTTTTCAGCTGCATTTAACATGTCCTAGTTTCTTTCTCCTCCTATCACTTTTACTTTGTCCTCAGCTCACATCAGTTACTGCAAACTGGAAAAGTACTTTGTACTCTGTTAACTCAGTGAGAAGAGGCTCACAGAAAAGCAAACTAGTGCAGGCCTTCCTAGCTTGTGTGTTATTCCTGACTTTTGCCATCTTGAACACACTCTGGAATTGCTCAGATACATGTGCCCTATGGCCTTTCCACAAAACACTGTTATAGTGCTATTATTCGACTTTCAACATCTTGTGGAATTCTGGGGTTTGTAGTTTCCTGAGGCGAAAGAGCTCCCTAGATGAGAATTCTAAATGATCCTTCCTAAACTGCAAACCCCCGGATTCCATAGGATGTTGAAAGGGGCGTGTGGAAAGACCCCTGGTATTCATGTGGAAAATGTGGGAGCAGATTTTCTATATACCATCCCCAAAGTCTGAAGAAAGAGCCTTCCTCTGTGTCCCAGGAAATAAGCTGTGGGATAGTTGCCAAATCTCAGGGTCTTGCCCGGATTCTCCAGTTTTCACAGGCTGTCGCTGGGTGGGAGACAGAGGTACAAATTCTCCACTTTTGGTGGGTTTACCTTCAGGCAAGTGGAAAGACCTGTGGGCAGTTCTTCAGCTCAGCCATTACAGCAGCAGTTTGCTTCAATTGGCAAGAGTCTAATGATTCGTTGCTGTTACTTGCAAAGACTTTCTATGCTGTCTGTATACTTATTTAGTTGACTTCTTCCTTCACTTCCCCACAGTCATTTTGCAGTCATTTTGGCACCAGGGCTCACCTTCTGCTCTGCATCCACATGCTGGCAAGAGGCAAGGAGGCTAGATTAAATATTCTTTGTTCAGTCTCCCTAAATCAATGAAAAGCAATGCAGTCCTTCCATTCCCCCTCGAACTAGAAACAGCCCCTTTAGTTAAGATTTCCATCATAATTTCCAAGCAGGAGGAGATGTTCTTTCTATGTGTGTGTGATTGACAAGCTGTGAACAAATGTGTTTGGTGCTTAATGGATGATGCTTAATGATCTCACTAGCAGCTGTCCCTACATCTCAGATTTTGACCTGGACAGCCTAGGGCTTGAGACATTTCTGAATTGGCAACACTACTGCAGGAGGACATGGGAGAAGACCTTCTCTGCCGTAGCCCCTCAGTTGTGGAAAAGAGGGCCTTTCTGTCTCATTTCAGTGCCATGTTAAAAACACAGATTTGTACTTTGGGGCCTAATTGAATTTTACAAAAAACTAACAATGTATATGGCTTTAAATTCTTTCCCACTTTTTAGACTAGTTTTTAACTGTCTTGCTTAAACTTGATAAATGCTTCAATGTACCACTTCCATTTACAGCTAGATGAGAACATTGTGCCCTCTTGTTCCATGTCATACCTCCCCATGCCCTAGCCTACCCCCTCTCTCCTCCTCTCTCTAACAGGCACCTTGTACCACATGCACCCTCCATCTTAACACTGAGCAATCATGATCTCTGCCTCCTTTTTTCATTTCCCTCCTCCCCCAACAACCCAAGAAATTGCTTCATGGCAAATAACTGTCATGCCCTCCTTCCAGGATGTAGACATAGACTCTGACTCAAAGACTGAAATAGCAGAGCCTGCTGAACAGGGGGAGACAGCACCACTCACCTCAGAGACAGAACAGGGGGCAGTGCCAGCCTCAGTAGAGACCCCTGCTCCTTCTGACATGGAAGATAACTTACCAATACACATCATTGCTGAGCCTAAACACCAAAGGGAAAACCTATGCAGATCTCAGCAAATTTATAACAGACAGCAGTTAATTAAGCACCAGCTGAGCTGATCTATTAACCTATAAAAAAGCTGAGTCATTCCCCTCCAGAACTTGATGGTGATTAACTGACCATTTCTCCTGCCGTGTCTCTTACTGTTTCTCCTGCTGTGTCTCTGACTTAGGATTGTATTGACTGTTTTTGATTTACGAATATCGCTGAGACTGTTGCTATGCTTCATATTTGTTTTGAGTCTTTTTCCCTAACAGATTAAAATAAGGAATCACTTTATTGAAAGAACTGCTTGCTGTGTGCTTCTAATCCTTATCAGCTGCCCTTTGGCCAACTGCCCAGACTGAGGCTCTTTCCACACAATGTCGCTGTTGCGTTTTTGCCACAGGATGGCAGCGGTCATTGCCGTCCCGTTGCCATCCTGTCGCAGAGCATCACACTTGCACAGTTTTCACAAAAGAGAAAAAATCCATTCCGCGCCTGCAATTGCGCAGCACTCCCATCACTTCTGGCCATGCAGAAGATGCGGAAGCGCATTGGCAACGCTTCCTTCCATAGCACAGCAATGGAAAAAGCCTGGCTGCACTGCGCAAGGAAGACGTGGCACCATTGCGTTCTCTTCTGCATGGACCAAGTGGGTGCAGAGGGGAGCGTTGCTGACTTGCTCCCTTCTGGACCCAGGACTGCAGCAAGACAACACGGAAGAGCTTCATCATGCGGAAATGGCCTGAGAGTGGATAGTCACTAAAAGACCTGCTCCTGCAGTCCCACTGACAGTACTTTGGAGAAGCTGGTGGGGGGGAGCATAAACATGGGAAATTATTGCTATGTCTGAGTTAGAGGAAGGCATAACAGTGGAAGATAATTTGCACCACTTTTTTGCAGAGACCAGTCAATCAATACTCAATAGTGACCACACAAAGGCTTGCCATCCTTTTTCACATTTGCTGTACTTGCAGGCTGAGTTTTCTTGCCATCCCTATTGAGCAACTATTGCAACCCCCCCCCGCCACCAGGGTCCCACTCCTCAGATTAAGAACCACAATTTTTTTTTTAATTAAACGTCAGTAGTAGTGTCTGTAAAAGGATCGGGGAAATAGGAAGGAAAAGGGAAACTCTTTGCTAGTTCAGAGGCAAAGGAAAAAATAGCTGAAGGGTGCATTTAAACAAGGCTTTCATACTGCCATAACCTTCCTCCTTCACAAAAATTTATTTGGGAGGAAGAGAATTCTTGACACCCTTTGTAGCCCTGTTGTTTCTTCCATTTTCCTTTTTTGCCCAAAAAACCCTAAAGGCAGGAGGAGAGGAAATGTACACAGCATATATTCACTCCCAAAAAGGAAGGAATCAAAACTTCAAAAAAGCTGGTTGATTTTAACTAAGCTTGGTTGATTTTTTATTTTAACCCACTTCTTCAAGCAGTCTTCAAAAGTTCAGTCTCCCAATGATTTCCAGCCATCAATCGTTTTAAACTGCCTTGGGCATTGCTAAAAAGAAAGAAGTGCTTTGCTGGAAAAGAAAGGCCTCTGTGAGCAAAACATCCAGAAAACAAGGGATGTTGATAGAGCCTCATCAGTGAAGTGGAAGCGTTGCCGGCCAATTGAAATCAAAACCTAGCATTTCTGGGGCTGTTGTTCTGTAATTGCTACCAGTAACATTCGGAAAGACACAATAACAACCATGGACACAGACTTTTATGGGAATCCAAATATGAATCAGGAATGATGTAATCAGTATAGGTAACACACTGCTCTGTCCTCCTCAGTATGGAATATCTGATGAGGCACAAATGAATTTACAAAAATAATACTACTCAAAGGCAGCTGTGTTGGCCATGCAATAAACCAAAAAACAAAATCCACAATACAGTGCTATCTTTATGGACAAAATGCACCATGCAAGCCCTTGAAGCTTCACTGGCTTCTTCACCCAGCAAGGATGTTAAAATTCATACAGAAAAAAAAAAAGGATGATGTCAGAGTCCAAGGCCTATATTTTATCCCAGATGTTGTCAGTTAAAATAGTCTGGAGAGATATCAATACAAACAGAGGCCACTCCCCTTCTTGGCTGCATGGGGACCAGGGACAAAGAGCAGTAAAACACACACAATAAAATGTCAAACTCACCAGCAGGGGCAAAGTAAATTGCACTGAGATCCAGGCAGTCTCTGGCTCATGTGAGGCTAAGGCCATTTTCAGACTAGACTGTTATAGTGCTATTATACCACTTTTAACATCCTATGGAATCCTGGGGTTTGTAGTTTACTGAGACCCTCTAAATGCCCCTCCCTAAACTGCAAACCTCAAAATAATAGATTGTCAAATAAGAATGGCTGATGGTTTCCATGTGGCAGAGGAGCTATCCAAGGTACCTAAAACAAATCCAGCACCTTGAACAGCTCATTTAAATCGCTGCCTATGAACCCAGGATAGATATAGCAGCTACTCAACCAACTGGTGGTGATGTCAACTGGATATGCAATAACAACTGCCCAGTTCTCAGCTGCCCCTTCTTTCAGAAATATTGGGAGGATACCTCAAAGTGATACATTCCAAGAGTTTATGCTGGTAAACCACAGCAATAAGAAACTAAGACATCCTGGTCGGGAAAGTTGCTTTGGTCAGACATCAACTGGAATACTGTGTCCAGTTCTGGGCACCACAGTTCAGGAAGGATGTTGACCAGCTGGAATGTGTCCAGGGGAGGGTGACCAAAATGGTAAAAGGCCTAGAAACCATGCAATCCCATGAGGATTAGGGAGCTGGGGATGTTTAGCCTGGGAAAGAGAAGGTTAAGAGAGGACATGATAGCCATGTTTAAATACTTGAAGTGATGTCATATGGAGGATGGAGCAAGTTTGTTTTTTTGCTGCTCCAGAAACAAGGACATGGAGCAATGGGTTCAAGCTACAGGAGAAGAGATTCTACCTAATTTCTTGATGGTAAGAGCAGTTCACTGGTGGAATATGCTGCCTGGAACTGTTGTGCAGTTTCCTTCTTTGGAGGTTTTTAAAGAAAGGCTGGATGTCATCTGCCAGGAGTGCTTTGGTGGTATCTTCTTGCATGGCAGAATGGGACTGGACTGAATGGCCCTTGTGGTCTCTCCGAGCTCTACGATTCTAGGATCCTGCATCAGATTGAGTGGCTTTCCCTAGACTTAAAATCAGACAATCCTGCTAGCAAACCATGCAAAGATTTTTGTGGTTCCAGATGCCAAATCCTATGGCATCTGGAAATATGATTAGAATGTGTCTTTAAAAAAAATCTCCCCTGTTATTAGTACTCATGTGTAGATGAACAAACTGTTAACTCTAGTAAGTTGTTAATGCACTTTCAGATATTTTTTTTCCAAAATTAGTGAGGACAAGGAACCTGTTTCCCTTTTCAATAACAAAAATTTCAAACCTCTCTCCTACACCCTCAGATGTCATCCTGTCATAGTGCATGAATATTGTCACAACAGCCCCTAGCCACAAGCTTCCCAAAATTCCCTACGGAAGGCCACTCCACTCAAATGAACTTGACTCTCTTTGTGTAAATTAGGAAAGTACAATCAGAATCCAATTAGTGTGCACAATTTGAGTCACCACGCATAGGGGAAATCTATTGCCTGGTGAGGACAGAAGTGACCCAAATAGCAACATGTGAATGGAAGGCTACTGGAAATAGCACGTACATTTATAAAAACTCTTGTCAAGCCCAGAAGACCCAAGGGGGAGGAGGGGTTGCTTTTAAAAGCATCTGAACAAATGTGTCATACACAGAAGCTGCTTCCATTTCTGGAGTTAATTGTACCCAGAGAAGGAACCAAAGACAGATGGAGTCAAAGAAAGATTACCTGCTGAAAAAGGAGGAGAAGGAAGAGCAAGAGGGAAGGAATAATAGAATCATAGATCTGGAAAAGACCATAAGGACCATCCAGTCCAACCCCATTTTGTCATTCCAGAATACATAATCCAAGCATTCCTGACAGATGGCTACCCAGCCTCTGTTTAAGAACTTCCAAATAAGGAGACTCCATCACACTCCAAGACAGCAAATTCCACTGTCAAACACTGTGATAGTCAGAAAGTTCTTCCTAATGTTTAGAGGGAAACACTTTTCCTGTAATCTGAAGTCATTGCTCCATGTCTTAGCCTCTAGAGCAGCAGAAAACAAGCTTGCCTCATGTTCCACATGATAACCCTTCAAATATTTGAACATGGTTATCATGTCACTGGTCTAGCAGTTTGAGCATTGGACTATGATCCAGGAAACTATGATTTGATTCCCTGCTCAGTGACAGAAATCCTCTGGCTGACCTTGGGCACATCACACATGTTTTGCGTGCCATAATGGGGAATGTTTACCTATAAAAGTTGTAAGTTGCGTGGATGTTTTAGTCTCAGCAACTTCTGTGGAAGTGTGCTGTGTTCCCTATGTCCTTTTCCAGTACATGATATGTGGGTCCCCATATTACGCCTTTCTATGTAGCAGCGCTTCAACTATAGAACTCCCTACCCAAGAAAGTTAGGCTGACCCAATTCTCTTTCAAGCTTCTAGCAGGGGAAGCCTCTGTGTGCAGGTCAAAGAGTAAAGTTGGGCAGGGGGCCAGGGGAATGTGCCCCTGACTGTGCATTCCCTTCTCTTCCCAAAAGACTCCGTGTCATGCCCTGGAGAACTTGCACTCCACAAATTTAGCTCAGAGTTAAACAGCAGTGCTTATTTGTAGCAAGCAAGCAGCACAGCACACTTCCTTAGAAAGTGCTGAGACTACAACAGCCAGGATGGTTACATGTTTTATACCTTGGCATGCAAATTTAGGCACACAAACCTGTGATTTGTGAAGACCATAACTCTCACATTGTCCCACCAGGTTAGGCATTTTACCAGACCCTCTGTTGTTTACATATCTTTCATCCTGGAGGCAGAAACAAGTTCCCGTCTTCTTATCTTTCAGCATTGCTAGTTCTCATAATATATTTCCAGGACTTTCATTCTTCCCCCTCTGATCTTTTCTCTCTTTCTTGGATACATTGTAACAGTGAACAAAAAAGCAATTAACCTTTTGGTGCACTGGAATCTCCAGCCAACTTCGACTATATACACGGTTGCAATCAATAATTAACACTGATACTCCGAAGCACTCTAGCAGACTGGGACTATGCACAAGCTAGTCAGTCTTTTCTTATGCATGTCCCACTATCTATCCAACAAAAACTTATGACAACAGCCATGCATCCTGACACTCAAGGAACTTTGAGGAAATGAACAAAATATCCAGGACCTGGGGGAAAAATTCAGGAGAAGAGATGGGTCATCACACCATCTTCTTCACTGATCTACAGACATCAGATGAAAGTGTACTACTTTTCCCTATGGTTCTTTGGAGGTAGCAGAGGTTGGGTTTTTGTTGTCATTCTTGTTCATCCATTCGCTTTTCTAATTTTTTTGGCTTTCCAAATTCACTATTAGCTTCTTACTGATGATCTTCTGTTCACTCACTCTGTTGTCTTCTTATTTTATTGTCTTAACATTTCTGCCATGGGATATTTTCCTGTCTGGTTAGACACTTTTTACATCTGTTTAGAGACAAAGGGGAGAAGAACATATTCTGTTCTAGTGTTCTTTCAGCTCCACCTTTTCATTTGAACTATTATTTCTTCTCTCCCCACCCTTTTCATTTTGCCTTTGTTTGGTACCTTTGAATACAGCCAATTGTAGAATGTGCTGATTTTTTTAAAGAGACATCATTTGTTTTAATTTATCAGGAGCAATATGGAGAGCCAATACCAGGAGACAGAAGAGAATAATTTTATTTATGGCATGCCCGGTAAATCAGACACTGAACAATTTTGTAACTTAGCAAAAGAAGGACATCTGGATTAATGAAATTTATGAAGCTGTCGTGTTGTTTTACAATACACCATCCATCCTCCCCAGTGTCCCAAAGTAGTAAATAGCTGTAATTATTTGGCTGAAACGCACACTCAGGATGAAACGAATGTTCATCAAATTCTTCAGATAAGCATCCCATAAACATGTATTATTCATTATCCCCTTTAAAAATAGAAAATGTATGCTGCAATCCAAAATTGCATCAAAAATGGGGAGGGTAAGAGAGTCTTTCTGTGGATATAGGTTCTTCAATCGATACCATGTGTGGTACAGGTGATTTTCCAAAGCAGCCTTCCCAGAGTGCCTTTCACTTCAAGGACCCACCTGGAAGCCAGGCGTTGTAGAAACAGGCTGCTCAGAACTGGCCCATTCCTCTCTAGACTGCAATGAAATGTCTTTCTCTGCCTCCTGCAGCTCCACAGCCCTTAAAGAAAGTATACTGCTTGAAGATCCCGGTCAATATCACTGATAACCATTCTGATTTAGATACCACAGTTTTGACAGAATCTGGTATGGATGGAGCTAGAGTTCATTTGGACTTTTCAGCTTGTACAGCTTGAAAGATTCATTTGGCTGCTTGGCAGTTTTGAGACTTAACAAAACATCTACCTTGATCCTTGCCCATGGTTGCTACTGAGATCTGAGTCAGGGCTGGGTTGGGGATATGAACTTCAGAGGCTGGAGATACAAACCTCCATTACCTGTTCAGGTCAGGGTTGGGAATCAAAGACTGGCATCTTTTTAGTGGCATCCACGGACAAAGTCAATCTCATTGCCTAAAGATGTCTTTTTTTGGTAGATTTTGTCCTATGCTTCAATCAGCAAGAGTCTCAAAGAACAGATGGTTGGAATGCAAGGACTGTCAAGTAGATAGGCCAATCCAGGTCAGTCACAGGTTCTCCAACAGGCAGAAGCAAGAAGGTGGTTGTCAGCTGGTCCAGAAGTTGCACCTCAGGTTAGTAGTCCAAATAAACAAAGCCAACAAGCAGTAAAACAGAGTTGTCAATAGTAATCAGTCCAATGTCCAGAGAACATGAACTGCCAAAGAGTGCTGTCAGTCACCAAGGCAGATATTTGTAATCAACCAAGTCTCCAGGCAACTTCTGGAAGATTTATAGCCATCTGTCTTAAGGCACTTGGTGTTTAATTAGTCAGCATCTTCTATTTAATAGCCGCTGGGATTGATGCAATTTCACCTTATCTCTCCTTCCCTCCACAAATGATTGAATCATGTCTTCAGCCTCTGCCACCTTCTGCTGGGCAGTAGAGCCCCCCTCAGTCCCAGATTCCAGATCCTTAGACTTGGAGAGACCACCAACTTCAAGAGCTGTAGGTTCCTGGTATTCCGTATCTGAATCTTCCAACTCCAGAGGGTGAATTATGACAGATGTGAATGTTGGTATTCTTTTTCTGTCTCCCCACTATTCCAACCCGCCCTCCAAACCTAGCAGAGAAGCACTGCAGCCACACACCTCCATAGGTATCCTGTGCCTGCTGGACGGTGGCAGAGGATTGGAGAAGAATTTGCCCACGTTTCCATAGCCCGGTGCAAAATGATTATATCATCTGCTGCGTCCCCCTGAAGATCTCCATGCACCTCAGTGGGTGATGTAATCATTTTGTTATGTCTGCAGGAACATATCCAGATCTAGATCCTTTCACCATGTCGTGCCCTGCTTCCAGAACATGGAGTCTGACTCAGAGTCTGAAAGAGGGGGCATGCCAGGACCTGCTATACAGGAAGAAGTTACAGTGTCACAAACAGAACAAGGGACAGTGCCAGCTCCAGCAGACAGTCCTGTCTCTTCAGACACAGGAGAACACTTACTTGTATCCACTTTTGCTGAATGCAGAAGACAAAGAGAGACCCGACGTTGCTCTCTCAGAATTTATAACCGGTAACAATCGATCAAGTCACAGCTGCGCTAGGCTTGAGACCTATACAGCTGATGTCCTTCCCCTCTAGGAGTTGTCAGAGGTTATCTGAACTTCTACCCTGCCAGATATCTTGATGAATGCTCTGACTGATCTTGGACACTCCTTGCCTTCAGAATCTGTGGACTTTATTTATGACTCTGAGCTTACTGCCTGGAAGTAATTAATGAGCTGGGAGTTATTCAGAATGTTTTATTTTTTCAGCTGAGCCAGGATTGAGATAAGACACACCAGGCATGGAATGGCTGTTCAGGGAAGGGGATCTCCACCAAATATATGGGGTGTCCATGGGTCTGGGAATGTCCAGCTGTAGCATAATATGCAGAACTACCATACTGTGCTGAACCATACAGTATTGCAGCCATATTGTTACAGGAGTATCAGTCCTTCCTGGAACCTATCAGAAAGTGATGCTAAGGGACGAGTGCTCTATCATAATCACTGGCTTTACAGGGTGCCTCAAGGGTCAATAAGATGTCCTTTGCTTTCTAATATCTGCATGAAACTAAGAGGGGCAGGAGTCATCCAGAGGTTTGGTCTGTGGCTTCATCAATATGTAGCTGACACTAGGGATGTTCATCTTTGCGTCCTTCTTCCGAACAAATAAGAATGAATAATCCCTGCAATACTCTCCCCACCAGATGAGAATGTGAACATTTCTACACATTTCACTACTTATGCTTCAGAGAGTATTTTTCTGGGTGGAAATACATGTGGATTTTTTTTTGCACCAGAAAGTTCTTCCTAATGATTACGTGGGATCTCTTTTCCTGTAGTTTGAAGCCATTGCTCTGTGTCCTAATCTCTGAAGCAGCAAAAAACAAATTTGATCCATCCTCCATATGACATCCTTTCAAATATTTCAACATGACTATCATGTCTCCTCTCCAGGCTAAACATCCCCAGCTCCCTAACCTGCTCCTCCATAGGGCACAATTTCCAGTATATAGTGTGCAATTGCAATACAGAAGGTATGATGTGAAAATGCAAGGCACAATGTGCAGCCACAACACACAAGGCACAACTGCAGCATGCAATGCACAAGGCACAATCATAGTGTAGAAAGACAAGACACAGAGGAATGTGCTGTCTGTACAATTCCACGTCTCCTTCTATCACCAGAATATGACGTCGGGGACACTTTGGTCCTTCATGTATAATGTGACTTCACCATGCATCTATCCTAAATGGATGCCAGCCTGAATGTAGTGCAGAGATGTAATTAAATCTTTTACTCCAAGTCTCAAGTCAAGTCTCAAGTTTCTTTCCTTCAAGTCTCAAGCAGAGTCTCCAGTCCTTGCAAGATACTTTCAAATCAAGTTTCAAGTCTGGGATCCAGCTTTATTCCCCAACCCATATTCCGGAAATCTAGGTTCTGGACAGAATAGAATAAAGTCAGTTTTAACAAATTAAGTAGCATTGGTCCTCCACATTTGTGATTTTGCTATCTGCAGCTTCAGCAATGGGGAATAGGATAGTTCTTACTGACCCTTCCTGAAACTGGAGGCTTTTGTGCCAAAGGGCATAAAAGACTCTGCAGCTTCAGAAGTGGGGAATAGGATTCTTCTTACTCCCCGCTACTGGAGCTTCAAAAGCATTAGAAAGAAAGATCCTTCCTCCTCAAGCCTGTTGTCTAACAGATTTGATGTTCCCCTCTGGAAACAAGCCCTGCGCTCTGCAGTCAAGTCTTGCCTTCTGCTTTTTGGAAAAGTTTTAGAAAGCTCTTCCAATATGCAGTGGGGACAGGCTGTTGAACAGACCTCAACCTGCCTCAAGTCCTTTGGCTAACCTGTTTGCTGTTCCCCTCCAAGAAATAAACACATGCTTTGGACCTGAGACAGATCATCATGTGACCAGTAGGCAAAAAGAGATGGAAGTATTGATCAAAGTTGTAAGGTTTCTAGATGAACGTGCTACATTAATGAGCCAAGAGCAGCAAGTCAGTCACTAAAAAGGTACAAGTCATGTGTCAAGTTGAGTCAGTGCATCATTTATTGTCAAGTCCATGTTGAGTCACTGAAAAAACTGAAGTCCAACCTGTGTCCAAGTCAACTGACTCAAGTCTACATCTCCAATGTGCAGCCTCTTGAATTGTAATGGTGCAATTCTACACAGGCTTTTTCTTATTAGGTAGTCCCATGCCTTTCATTGAGACTTATTCTCAAGTAAATGAGTACAGGGTTGTAGCCTGAAAACACTGTATAAATAATCAATAATGTTTTCTGTACCGGGGTTGCTTTTCCCCTGTAATTATTCCACACAGCAAAGTTCTGTTTTCTGTGTGCTCATTAAAATGAAAAAGAAAAAGAAAAGCATTTAGCTAACAATGAAAATTACTTTAGAATAGCATTGCCACCTTGTTTTTAATCAGTCTCTGCTCTTTTCTTCCCCTTGATGAAAAGCAGCATGAGATGTTTGGCATCTCAGCTTCGGAAGACACTGTAAAATCAAAAGGCCAAGCTTACAAATGCGGCATTCATCTGTCAGTTTCTCTGGTTGTTTTCAGTAGTACTTTGGAAAAAAAATCTGCTAATGTGATTTGTGAGTTTTCCATGCCCTCACTCTGGCACGATCTTCATGTGGAGCCCAATCCATGCGATCTTTGCACATGTTTTTCACATTTGACTGGGTGGTTGACTGATCAGTAAGCAGGTGTAGTATCAATTCAGCCATACCTTGGACTAGTTGAATATCCTCTAAACATTTGAAACCATGTAAAAATACCCCTCAAAGCACCCTAGATTTAAAATATTCAGGAGAAGGGCTTTCTTTCAGTCCCACTATTTTTACAAGTGCATTTGGCAAGAAGATGAGAGACAGGGCCTTCTCGGCAACTGCTCCCAGCCTGTGGAACTCCCTGCTGTGGGAGGAATGGTTGGCCCCTTGGTTCTTGTGGGTTTTTCAGGCTTTGAGACTGTGTTCTGGTTGTATTTTCTCCTGACATTTCGCCTGCAACTGTGGCTGAAGAGCACAGTCTCAAAGCCCAAAAAACCCACAAGAATGGTTGGCCCCCTCTTTCCTCTCTTTCTGCCAGCAGGCAAAGAATTTTTTTTTTTTAATTTGGCTGTCATCTCACTGTAGTAGGATGATCTTTTCATGGGGCTGTGCTTTTATCTTTGCTATAATTTTTAAATGTGTTGTAAAGTGTTGTAATTTTGTGTTTTTAACAGAATTGTGTAATAGTTTTTCTTTCCTTTTGTGCAAATAGAGTTTGTTTTTTAAGCTTTACCTTGATTTAATTGGAAATAAGTCACCTTAGGTCATTTGTGGTATCAAACAAAAAAAGAAATAAAATCCAATGTGGTATGGGAACAAAAATTGCCCCCAAAATCACAATGAGGTTTTTAAGAAAGAGAGAAAGAAAAGCAAGCATGTACGAAAGGAAGGAAGGAAGGAAGGAAGGAAGGAAGGAAGGAAGGAAGGAAGGAAGGAAGGAAGGAAGGAAGGAAGAAGGGGGTCTGGAACATCTTGTGAAGGGGACTTCATTGGCCACAAGAGTGTGGCCCAGGGCCTTCATCTGGCCCATGGGCCATATTATGTGCCCAACTGATCTGTGGTTGCAAAGGGAGTGTGTGTGTATGGATATATATATATGTATATTAAACAGCCTTCTTTTCCATGAATTAATCCAATCTCTCTCTCTCTCTCTCTCTCTCTCTCTCAACTCATCCCACTTTGCAAATATTACTAGTTCTTCTGTACCAGTCTGACTCTGCATTGTGTGAAATTGTATTCCTGCATGGCATTGGGTTTTTCTGAGTGAGTTTATGGCTGGGAGGAGATCAAAACCAGGTCTTTTCCAACAAAATCCCATTTTCTATTAACAGTGCATTATTTGGGGGTACTGGACATCCATTGCCCTCCAGGTGCTGTTGGACTAATTCCCTCAACATCACCCCAGACAATTGGCCATCCTGTTTGGGCATGATTGACTCCATCAATATGTAGGCTAGCATTCTGTAGATGTTCTATATACCGGCACGTTTCCTTGTTACCCCAAAAGGTGGGTGACTCAGAGCACCACCCACAATGCCAATGCCTCCCGGAAACAGTGGGGAATATTAGCTCAAAAGTGAAGCCTGCAAGAAAGGGGCAACCTAGTAGGATCTTTTACACCTGTACTAATGCAGGGACACCAGCCAAAGATTCAAAGCATATTTTCTTTTATTGGAGGAATTAACAATCACATACACACAAGATTCAAGTAATCTCACTGTCACATAAGACTAACTGAAACAAAAAGGTTGAAAAATTGGATAGCGAGCAGTTAGGGCAAAGTGGATTATATTTACCTGTCCTGCAGAGAAGAGATAAAATGATGTGGCTCAGACAAAAGGTCAAAGGGTAATACAAAAACAGAAATTGGAGCAGCAGAGTGATGGCCTATGTCCAGAATACTACCAGTTATCTGGGTCAGAGCCAGGGTTTAAATACCCTGTTTCCATCCTGAGGGGGAAGGTGCTAGTGGCTCTCTGGTAGAGTAAACAATGAAGTCCAGAAGAAGCTAATAGCTTTAGCATTAGGTGACAAATGACTGATGGGAATTGTGATAGCTCCTTAATGGCTGGACAGGTGAGGAAACAAAGGAAAAATTCAGCAGGAAAAGAGAGCAGATTGAAGATAATCAGAAGCAGTTTGGGTGCTTTTGTTTCCAAAGACTGAGTTGTTGAGGGACATTTGCAAGTCTAGTATTGCCAAAGCTTCCCTGATTATGATCTGGCCATGCATTGAAGTCCCATCTGACCTACTTCCACATCATAGAATCAGAGAATCATAGAAATGTAGAGTTGGAAGAGACCACACAGGCCATCCAGTCCAACCCCCTGCCATGCAGGAATACACTCAAAGCAATCCCAACAGATGGCCATCCAGCCTCTGCTTAAAAACCTCCAAGGAAGGAGACTCCACTACACTCCAAGGCAGCATCTTCCACTGCCAGACAGCCCTGACTATCAGGAAGTTCTTCCTGAGGTTCAGGTGGAATCTCCTTTCCTGCAGCTTGAATCCATTGCTCCTTGTCCTGGTCTCTGGAGCAGCAGAAAACAAGCCCTCTCCTTCCTCCACGTGACATCCCCTCAAATATTTAAACATGGCTATCATGTCCCCTCTTAACCTTCTCTTCATCAGACTAAACTTACCCAGCTCTCTAAGTCTTTCCTCATAGGGCATGGCTTCCAGGCCTCTCACCATTTTGGTCGCCCTCCTCTGGACCTGCTCTAGCTTGTCAATATCCTTCTTGAATTGGGGTGCCCAGAACGGGACACAGGATTCAAGATGGGGTCTAACCAAAGCAGAGTAGAGTGGTACCAGTACCTCCCTCGATCTAGACATCATACTCCTATTGATGCAGTCAAGAATTGCATTGGCTTTCTTGGCTGCCGCATCACACTGCTGACTCATGTTCAGCTTGTGGTCTATGAAGACTCCTAGATCCCTTTCACACGTACTGCTATCCAGCCACGTGTCCCCCATCCTATATTTCTGTATTCCATTCTTTCTACCTAAGTCTAGGACCTTACCCTTCTCTTTGTTGAATTTCATTTTGTTCGCCTTGGCCCAGCTCTCCAATCTATCCAGGTCATTTTGAATTTTGATCCTGTCCTCTGGCGTATTAGCAACCCCTCCCAATTTGGTGTCATCTGCAAATTTGATGAGCATGCCCTCTATTCCTTCATCCAAGTCATTGATGAAAATGTTGAACAGCACTGGGCCCAGGACAGAACCCTGTGGCACCCCGCTAGTCACTTCTCTCCAGGATGAAAAGCAGCCATTCGTGATCACCCTTTGGGTTCAGTCGGTCAACCAATTACAAATCCAAATAACAGTAGCCCTGTCCAGCCCACATTTTACTAGCTTTGTTGCAAGAATGTCATGGGGAACTTTGTCGAAGGCCTTACTGAAATCGAGATATGCTACATCCATAGCATTCCCTTCATCTATCAAGCTAGTAACTCTATCATAAAAAGAGATAAGATTAGTCTGGCATTACTTATTTTTGAGAAATCCATGTTGACTTCTCATGATTACCGCGTTCCTTTCTAAATCACACATGTTCAGCCAATCCTCTTTCACCAGCATAGCTGGCTGGGATCCTCTTGGAGTTTTACACTAGCTTAAGTGAGTTAGGCAAGTTTAAACTATAGAATCATAGAATCACAGTGTTGGAAGGGCCATCAAGTCCAACCCCATTCTGCCATGCAGGAATACATAATCCTGACAGATGGCCTCCAGCCTCTGTTTAAAACCTCCAAAGAAGGAGACTCCACCAAACTCTGTATTCTACTGTCAGTCTTACTGTCAGGAAGTTCCTCCTAATATTTAGGCAGAACCTCTTTGCCTGTAATTTCCCAACATTTTCCCAACATTGTGCAAGGAGGTATCAAGTACCTTGTTAAGCAACTATTTTTCAAGGCTGTGCAACTGTCACTGAACAGCACCCAGACTGTGCCTGCTGATCCACACAGCCACTGTTTGGCCATATGAGTACAGCAAGAGATCTCCCTCACGTAGCCACCTGGTTGACCACCTTCACCCTCCTTCTCAGGCCACCTGGCCCTCTACATAAATACACTGGTAGAACTTTCCATTGTGCCACCTTCAAATAGGATCTCAGGCACTCTTTCTCTCAATTAAATTGATTGACAGTACATTCAGGACAGAGAAAACTACTACTTTCCTTAACACTGCTGATTTATGGAATTTATGGCCACTCGACACAGTGACAGCCACTTCCTTCAACGTGTTTAAAAGGCATTACAAAAATACATGGAACGTGGTCTAGGTTTAGCAGTGGGTATTAGTGACTGTCAGAGCCAATGGTAGGGAACTTGCAGCCCTAGATATTGTTGTTCTAGTTGCAATCAGCCCCAGAGAGAGTGGTTAAAGGTTGTTAGTGATGGGAATTGTACTTCAACAGAATCTGGAGAGCCAGAATTTTCCCCTTCCTTAATCAAAGGGAAAATGTAGGGGATGTGTGGCTGAATGTATCCCTGTTTGAAACAGGCTATTGGACTAGCCAAGGCTTTGGTTTGATCCAGCTGGGCTCCATATACATACCACTCTTTTTCTGTACACAGGACCTGGTACCTTCCATCTCCTGGAGTAGACTTCAATCTGAATTTTAAAGTTGCTATCCATGGTGCTGAACCCTATTCCTAAAATGTCTTTGACACCTTGACTATCTCTCTTATAGTTTGAACTGAGACCCAGAGCAGATGTACCACCCCTATTGATAGGGAAGCCACCAACTTCCACTGCTTTGGCCAAGCTACTGAATAAACTGCATTCAAAGCTGGGAAATAAGTCCTTTCTGTCATCTGGCTTAGTGCTCTGCAAAACCTCCCCAAGCAAGTGAATCCTGGTGTCATTGGACTATATCATATGAGGCAAATAAATTGCAATTAAAGCAGGTTAATACCATCTTTAGCTGGGCCTTAACACATGACCTTGTTTCTTTCCTGTTGTTTTCCTGCTGGGAGGTCCTTTGAAAAGTGCTTCTCTTATTAACACAAAAAATCCACCAATGACCTCCTTTGTAAAAGAAGTTCTATCCAAATGGTCTCCCACTGGGAGAACAACACAAGAGGTATGAGGTTATGTGATCAGTCCCAGCTGAAGATGCTATATCCTGCTATGATTGTGATTTACTTGCCTTGTGTGATATTGTCCTTTGTTGAAATTAGCTTAATTGCCTTTCTTTCCTATTGTTATTGTGGTGGTGATGGTGGTGTGCTTTCAAGTTGCTTCCAACTTACGGCAATCCTAGGGTGAACCTATCACGGGGTTTATCTGGGGCTGAGAGTGTGTGATGTGCCCAAGATCCCCCAGTGGGCTTCCATGGCTGAGAAGGGAACTGAACCCTGGTCTCCAGGTCCACAGTCCAACACTCAAACCACTACACTATGCTGCTGTTACTGTACCAACATGTAAATTAAAGGATTGCTTAATTAATATTTGGCCAACCAAGTATCCCCCAGGCAGCAAGGATACCATTGGTTCAATGCAAAATTGCCTGTATTTCCCATGCACGTTCATCGATGTGCAACAGGTGCCAGTGATATTTGTGCTAGGTTTGAAAACAGAGGGTGGCTGAGGGGAGGGGAGAGAATATCAAGTGCTCCCTTAGCTCAGCACAGTGTTGATCGCGGCCTCTGGAAGTGCCAAAGCTCCTCTTACATAACCAAATGTGTCACTTTTTTTTCCTTAAAGTGGGCTTTGGAAAGTTAAGAATTCATCAGGGAAAGGGGGGAACACTGTGCTGACTCAGACTGTGCCAAGTCCTTCACAAAACAGCTGAGCCAGAGCCAATCTGGCAGTGCCAATTTGCCCCTCAGTCCCCAGGTTTTTCTAATCTCTTTGGGGGATCTATTTAGCACCAGTGCGGTTTTTTTTTCTTTCCCTCCTCTCTTCAAGAGAGGTTCTGTCCGTACCAAGGAGGCCATCACAACTGTCCCCTGTAGCAGTGAAGGGGCTGTTATTTCCAAAGATCCCCCTTCTCATCCTTCCACTCTAGAAAGATTGTCCTGCCAAGAAGAGAGGCAATTAGTGCCAATCATGGGGGTGGTACTTCTCTCCCTCTCTCTCTCTCCAATTTCTCCAAAAGTACACCCTTGTCCACGAAGATTTCAGCATGGTTCCCACAGCAACCATCCAGTTAACCAGGCCCTTTGATCATAAAGCAAGGATGAACTTTGCATAGGTGGGCTATTAACCCAGGTTAACACTGCTCCTTCTGTATGGCATGTTGTAGGGCAGAGACGAGCAACTCTGAATATTATGGACTGTAACTTTCATAAGGCCTAGCTATCAAGTATGCTGTCTGGGACTTATGGAAGCATAGTCCAAAAAGGAGGAGGAGACCAGATTGTACCTTCCAGGTTATCAAGGCCATTGCCATTGCCACAAAATCACCTTGCAAAACAAGAGGAGGTGGTAGCTGGAATAAGTCAATATTTTCAGTTAAATCAAACAACTCCCAACTGCAGCAAGAAATGGAAAGAAAAGAAAAGAAAAGACAAAGATTCCACACCAGCTTCTGACACCATGCAATGTCTTCTGTTGCAATTAATACAAGACAGACTCACAAGCTGACAAGACTCTAACGGCAGCAAAAGCAAGATTTATTTCTTCACAAACTCCCACTGAGCATTGTAGACAAGGTCTGACAAACACAGGAGCCTTGCCCCATTAAATATTATGCAGCTGGAGTTAAAGCAAATTTGCTTTAATGAAACATTATATCACAAGATTGCGTGTGTTCCAAAGTATCAAGGCCATTCTGAGACTATTGTTGGGAGGGGGCAGAGGAGACATTTGAATCCAAGTCTGGAGTGCCTTTTCTCCAGGTCAGTATCCCTAAACTTTACTGTTTCACTAGTGAAGGGGATGAACAAGGGAACCTGGGGTATTTTCCTAGCACTTTTTTATAGAACTTTGGTTTCATTTTAACTGCCATTGTTACCCTGTTATTTGGGGGGTCCCTGGAGGGACGCCTACGTTGCCAATCAAAAATACCAATCGGGGGAAAATTAGCTAGAGCACCTTTTTGGTTAGCGAGAGGCAGGGTAACTTAGCAAGATCTTTAACCCTATGTCTACAGCTTCAGGTCAGGGAACAGGCACGCAAGTTTTAAAATTAACGAGAATAACAACTTTATTAGGAAATAAACAGAAAATAAACCACGCACACAAACACTAACTAACTGGAAAGCAGAATGGGAAAGCGTAGGGATGGGTAGTATGACCTGGTCTCATTGTCCTGGAGGAAGAGATATGAGATTCCGAAGAAGAAAGCTCAGCTTGGCAGGCTGAGGGGAGTTCTTTAGACAAACCAGCAGCAGGGCGGGATGGCAATCCAAAGTAGTCCGAAGACCGTTTGGAAACGTGGGGTTTTTATAGGGAAGTTTGTGCCTACCGGCTATGGCAAGCCAGGTGAGAACAAAAGGAGTTTTGGCGCTGGACAAAGGATCTGGAAAGGTCAAATTTAACATGATTGGATTTGTGCTTGATGACAATAGTGTGGTTGATGGCCCAACATAAAAGAGTAGCTCGGCTGAGAGCCGTGCGGCTATTGTGGAGTTTGCGGCTGGAAGTTCCCTGAAGCTGTGGGCAAGGATTGAGTTGCTGGCTTCAATGGGGAATGGAATGCAAGACCATTAATGGCCGCACTCTGTCCGTGCTTGTCCGGAGAACCCGCAAACACGTGGAATGAGGCAACTGCGAGCCAATCCAGTTGAGGCCGAATTAGATGATATCAAGACGATATCTGGGGGTCCTCACCCAGGGTGCCGTACCGGAAGTAACACCATGATTCCATTCTAAGGGATCCTAGGATCTGCAGTTTAAGGAGGAGAATTTGGAATTCTCAGGCAGGGAGCTCTAGTGGCTCACCAAACTACTGACCCCCAGATTCCATAGGATGGAGCCACGGCAAATGAAGCCAAATTACATTGCTATAATTGTGTAGTGTGAAAGGGACCCTCAACAAACAGAAAGTCTTGTTCTGTTGAACAACCGAGGACATAATGCCAGCCGCCTAATATTTATTCTTGCTATGATGGCCACATTTAAATATTTGAACGGATGTCTTATGGAAGATGGAGCAAACATGTTTTCTTCTAGAATATGAAGCAATAGCTTCAAACTACAGAAAAAGAGATTCCATCTAAACTTTAGGA
Source organism: Ctenosaura bakeri (assembly GCA_948474755.1). NCBI lineage: Eukaryota > Metazoa > Chordata > Lepidosauria > Squamata > Iguanidae > Ctenosaura > Ctenosaura bakeri. Next base: position 261,860 of record CAOLHI010001347.1, on the reverse strand, counting down.
AGAACTTCCTGACAGTAAGAGCAGTTCAACAGTGGAGTACGGTGCTTGGGAGTGTGGTGGAATCTACTTCTTTTGGGAATTTTTAAACAGAGGCTAGATAGTTGCTTTGATGGTGGATTCCTGGGTAGCAGAATAAGGTTGGACTGGATGTCAGCTTGGGGTCTCGTCCATCTCTATGATTCTGACACACTAAAAACTGAGTGGCTTTATGCAATGCACAAGTATGACCATCATGTACAACTGCAGTGCGCAATGACAATATGCAACCACAATAGGTAATGTGCAACTGCAGCACACAGTGTTGCTCTTTGTGCAGTTCTGTTTCTATCACAGTCATCAGAATTCAGTTGATGTGGTTGGATGACTAATTTGCCCCTTGGGCATAATACAGCTTACACATGCACATGGTAGCAACAAGAGGGCAACCTTCACTAGCCACTCTCTGGCCTGTTGCAATAACAGGATATATTTTGCAATTTATTTTTTGCTTTTCTACAGGACATCAAAGGCCTATGCTCCCCAGAGCCCCAATTTTTGTGCCTTTTTTTTTTTTTTGTGCCTTCTAACTCCAGCCTGAGTCCCATCTCTGGTTCAATGCTGTGGGGAAAGGACATTTTGGCTTTTAGCTCTGCTCCAACATGGGTCTTTGTCTGTTCTTGTATGACATCATAGCTGGTAGGATTTTGCTCCTGATTCCCTTTCCATCTATACCAGAAGTGTGCTCTGAGAACTGAGTCCTATGTAGTTTCCTAGAATGGGTTCCATATATGGATTGCCCATGGATTTCTTGAAAGAGGACAGCCTCATTGTTGTTGATGTAATTTCTATGTGCCTTCAAGTCATTTCCAACTTATGGTGACCTAAGGCAAAGCTATCATGGGGTTTTCTGGGGCTGAGAGTATATAACACACCCACAGTGGCGCAGTGGGTTTCCATGGTGAAGCAGGGAACTGAACGCTGGTCTCCATACACATAGTCCAGTGCTCAAACCACTATACCACACTGGCCTTGATTTTAAAACAGCGGTCTAAATGCAAGTGTTAGCATCAACTAGAGCTCACTCATTAAATCAATGGCATGTGCATATGTATTGAATTGCCATGTTCCCAGTGATTCAACAGGTCTAATATAGCTGGGACTAATCACTGGATTTAGACTATGATCTAAGGTTGGATTGAACTTTCAAACTTGTGGGTGCGGCAGTTACTAAAAGAGAAGGAAGCAAAACTATTTCCCCTACTTTTGCATTTCAGGCACTGGGGCAGATATTGAGGGCAGGGCATGTAGAACGCATGACTTCTCCTCCGGTTTCTTTCTGCTGCCATCAATTGTATTTAAGTCCCCACAATGCTTTCCCACTATGCTATGTCATGATGTAGCATTGCTGCCGGGGGCATTATCAAGAATTAATCAGCAAAGTGTGAAGAACTGGGAGAAACATGAGTTCAGCACTGTGAGCTCATCTTCTTGGTGATGTCTGGGCTGTTTGCTTTCTCAACGGCTTTGCCACCAATTCCCACAGTGAAAAGGATCTTTGTATTTCTATATATTTTCACTCTCAGCCATAAACACTGTGTTAAGTTCATTTAATCAGCTGATTCATTCCTGTTAACAAGGCCTTCCCAGGAAGGCTTTGAGATTTTGAAGTGAAACAATAATAAGAGGCATGTGAGAGGGGAGTGGGAAAAAAACCTGCACTTTCTCTTTCTCTCTGTGTTGGAAAGGCTGCACAAGAATAAAAACGCAATTTAGCACAGAAGAGTCAGCTGAAGATCTCCAGTAAAAACATAATTCAGCATCAGCTTTTTGCAACCCAGTGGAATTGCATCTGAGCCCAAAGAATTCTTTTCAGAACCCTGTTCTAGAGAATCATAGAATTGTAGAGTCAGAAAGAACCACAAGGGATATCTAGTCCAACATCTTACTATGCAGGGATACATTACTCAAGCACTCTTGAAAGATTCAATCTATTTGAAGACCTCCAATGATGGAGAATCCACTGTTGACCAATTCTGACAGTCAACAAGGTCTTCCTCACGTTTGGGTGGAATCCCTTTTCTTGTAATTTGAATCCATTGGTTTGTTTTGGTCTCTGGAACAGCAGGAAACAAGTTTGCTTCCTCCTCTACGTATCTATGTACCCCTTCAGATATTTAAAGAGAGCCATCATGTCACCTCTCAGGCTCCTCTTCTCCAGTCTAAACATACCCAGTTCCCTAAATGGTTCCTCATAAGGCTTGGTTTCTAGAACTTTGATAATTTTTTCTTGACGTGTTCAGGCTTGTTGATATCTTTCTTGTATTGTTGTGCCTAAAACTGGACACAGTATTTCAGGGGAAATATGACCAAAGCAGAATAGAAGGGCCTTACTATGTACTTCACTCTGGACACTGTGCTTCTGTTGATGGAGCTCAGAATTGCAATGGATTTTTTGGCTGCTACATCACATCATATATAGCTTGTGATTGACTAAGACCCATAGATCCGTTTCACATGTACTGTTTTTAAGCCAGGTATCACCCATCCTACTTATCCAAAACAGTAGTCTGTTAAAATCATAGAATCCTATAGTTGGAAGAGACCACAACGACCATCTTGTTCCTACTGTGGTCTCCACCAAAGCATTCCAGACACATGGCCATCCAGCCTCTGTTAAAAAAAACAAACCTCCAAAGAAGAAGACTCCACCGCACTCCCAGGCAGCACATTCCACTATCAAATTGCTCTTACTGTCAGAAAGTTCTTCTTAATGTTTTGATGGAATCCCTACTCCTGAAGCCATTGCTCCATGTCCTAGTCTCTGGAGCAGCAGAAAACAGGCTTGCTTTATCCTTCATATGACATCCTTTCAAATATTTAAGCCTGGCTATCATGTCACCACTTAACCTTCCCTTCTCCAGGCTAAACATGCCCCTCAATATAAGCCACATCTCATAGGGCAGGGTTTCCAGGCCTTGTACCATTTTTCTTGCCCTTCTCTAGACACATTGCAGCTTGTCAATATCCTTTCTGAACTGTGGTGCCCAGAACTGGACACAGTATTCCAAGTGGGGTCTGACCAAAGAAGAATAGAGTGTTACCATCACTTCCCTTGACCTAGATGCTATACTCCTGTTGATGCAGCCCAGAATCGCACTGGAGTTTCTTAACTGCCACATCACACTGTGGACTCATGTTCATGATGAAGCAAATGGTTGGAGATTCCTATGTTGGCTACAATTCTGATAGTATACTGAGTTCTAAAATTAACCCTGCAGGGCTCAATGTTCTTGTGAAACAACTGTCTCTGAATATATTTTACTTAAAGATACGCAGAGAGGTGGGATTTCTCTTCCATGCCATTGAGTGGACGCTACAAACTCCTGAGGACTTACTACAGTTATCATTGCTTCAGATGTTCCCAAAGATGGAAACTGCTTATGAAGACAATATCAATACCGACTGGTGTCATATGCATATGTAAGTTTGCCTATGGAAGTGAATGAACTTTTTTGCCCAATGAGGAATTTCTGCATTCAGATCAAGGTCACAGATGCTGATCTATCCATGTGGTGCCATTGCTCATGCATGGACATTTCATGCCTAATTGTGCAACACCACAATTTACTAACTGTGCAACTGCTCTGAAACTCTGCAAATGTAAAATTACACTCTGTTTTCTCAGGCATGGTGTCAAATGCTGGACTGGGGACATCACTGATGCCACTAGCAATGCTTAAAGGAAGTTAACATAAAGTTTCCACATACCCTAAAAAGCCAGATATATGCCTTGATTTTTCACATTAATTTTATGTCTGTGCTTGAACTTATGTCTGCCTGAAAGCTCCCAAGGCAGCTTACAAATAAAACAGCAATGAATAATTAAAAACACAATGAACCACAACTGGAAAGAAAAAGAATGATAAAGCAGCAAGTTGTTTTGACTTAGCCCTAGTTCTCCAATGCAGACAGAAGAGCAAAGGACTTCATCTGATCCTTATAAATAACAGAGAGGATTGCACATGGTCAATGAAAGTGGCATGATCCATACAAGAGGCAGACAAAATAGTGTGTAGCATGATAGCTCCTTTCTTTGTTATCTGTTTCCTAGAAGTTCCATTTGCCTCTTGGAGGTATATTCTGAGATCCATCAAGTTCTTAGAATTTATGAAGGAACATTCTCATCCAACATCTTCAGGATCAGTGGTTGCCATATTGTCACAGAAGAATGTTGTATTTGGTGTCTTCTTCTCCATCTTCAGGCAGTTCCCCCTACACGGGTTTATGGAAGAAAAGTATGGTCACACCACTGATTTTTCCCCAATGATTTGGGAAGATCATAGGCCAAGGAGTGCTTATTTTGTGTGCCAATGATGACAGGTAGCTTACGGTGAGTCCACTCCAGGTCTGAATCTCAACTTTCCATGAGCTGTCCAAGGTACTTAACCTATTTGGAACATAGGATTCAGCTCCTTGGAGAGTTGCTTTAAAATGTGAGCTGAAGTTCAGAGCAGATTCATTATCCTGGTTACATGGAAGCCACCAGTGATACTTAGTTTCTCCCTGTGATTAGAAATGTTTGAAAAAAGAAGGAAGTCCCAATCACATGGAAGGAAATACCTATATAGAGGTCCAGCATGACCGCGTTCTGTGCATTAACGAAAAAACCAGTGTCAGATAATTTAGAAACACAAGTACTTTGGTCTCTCTCTCTCTCTCTCTCTCTTTCTCTACTTTCCACCTTTCTACCAACAAAGGACCCAAAGTGGCTTACAATAAAGTGAAAAATCAAATACAATTAAAAATAAAGATCGTATAACTCTTCTGTTCCAGCAGCTCCACTGGCTGCTGCTCTTTTTCTGGGCACAATTCAAGGGGTGGTTATGATCTAAAAAGCCCCATCCAACTTAAGCCCGGGCTTTCTGATAGACTATATCTCCCTGCATGAGCCAAGATCCTGATATCCTGAGGAGAAGCCCTTCTTTCACTCCCATCACATTCAGAGTTACAGTTTGTAGGTACACGAGACAGGGGCTTCTTGGTGATTGCTCCTTGACTTTTGGCCTCACTCCCTAATGAAGTTGTCATGGACCTCTCTTTGCTGTCCTTCTAATGGCAGTCAAAGACTTTTTGAAAATTCCTTCAAGCTTTGGGAACTGAAGGTTTTCAAGAGAAGGGTTTTTGAGATGTTACTATAGGGTTTTAAATAGTATTATTTTTAATTGCTGTTCAAAATGTCTGTAAGTATATGTTTTAAATGGTTGTGATATTTTAATAGTTCAGTTCTATTCTAATGTTGGTCTTTTCTATGTTTTTAATTTTGCTGCAATGATTTTAAGTTATAAGCTATCTTAAGTCCCAGTTTGGAGAAGAGGGCAGGGTATAAATAAAGACAATAACAACAAGTATCACTATTACCACTGCTACTACTAGTGTTATCACTTGATTATATAAAAGTTTTAAAAAACATAAATTAGCTATCATGTTAAAATATCTGTAATTTACAACATAAAATCATGGAATCATAGAGTTGGAAAAGACCACAGGGGCCATCCAGTCCAACCCCATTCTGCCATGCAGGAAAACATCATCAAAGCATTCCTGACAGAGGGCCTCTCAGCTTCTGCAAAAACCAGAATTCAAATTCCTGCTCAGCCAAGGAAACCCCTAGTTGACTCTGGGTAAAATCACACTCTCTCAACCTTAGAGGAACAGAGTGGTCATAGAATCATAGAGTTCGAAGAGACCCCAGGGGCCATCGAGTCCAACCCTCTGCTATGCAGGAACACCGATCAAAGCATTCCCAACAGATGGCCATCCAGCTTCTCCTTAAAAACCTCCAAAGAAGGAGACTCTACCACACTCCATGGAGGCAGCATGTTCCACTGCCGGACAGCTCCAGCCATCAGGAAGTTCTTCCTGAGGTTCAAGTGGAATCTCCTTTCTTGCAGCTTGAATCCATTGCTCTTTGTCCTAGTTTCTGGAGTGGCAGAGAACAAGCCCACTCCCTCCTCAACCTGACATCCCTTCAAATATTTAAACATGGCTATCATGTCCCCTCTTAACCTTCTTTTCTGTAGACTAAACATATCCCACTCCCTAAACCATTCCTCATAGGGCTTCATGGTTTCCAGACCTTTCACCATTTTGGTCGCCCTCTTCGGGACACATTCCAGCTTGTTGACATCCTTCTTGAATTGAGGTGCCCAGAACTGGACACAGTATTCCAAATGAGGCCTAACCAATGCAGAATAGAGTGATACCATTATCTCCCTCGATCTAGACACCACACTCCTATGGATGCAGCCAAGAATCACGTTGGATTTCTTGACTGCTGCATCACACTGCTGACTCATGTTCAGCTTGTGATCTACCAATACTCCTAGATCCTTTGTTGGCAAACCTCTTTGGAATAAGTCTTACCAACAAAACTGTAGGATGTCAACTTGAGTTGATTGTAAGTTGGAATCAACTTGAAGGGATATAACAATAAGGCAGACGGATGGATAAACAGAGAGACAGAAAGCAACACAGAGTGCTATCATACAATTCAAAAATGTAACTTTTCCAGGATCTGGCTTCTACAGATTCACCCTGTCATGATATCAGGTTTCCTCCCTTTCATCCTAATCCTCAATCACAAGACTCTCACATTCAGTTCTCCCAAATATATTCTAACAAGGGGGTGTGCTGATATTGGTGGCAATTAAAGGGTCTCTTTCCCACCAGCTCTTTGGGAGAGGTTTAAAACACCATCCTGGCTGTAGGTGGTAATTTCAGGCTTTTCATTTTAGCAAATTAAAAGCCGGTTTCTTCCTCCATTTTTCTCCCTTTCCTTCCTTGAAAATGTATGCCTGCCTGTGTGTAGGCGTTCAGACTAAGCTCACCTTTAGCAATTCCTGGGTAAAAATAAAATCTCCGAGATGCTTGGTTTGTCTCCCGAGATTACAAGCTACTGGTGGGCACTTCTGTAAAAAAAAGGGAAAGCATACACTCAGTAGGTAGTTTTCTGGAGTGCTGAAGAGAATGTTTAAAGGGCCAATTAGCAGTATTTTTAGCCACAATGAGATCAGATGTCTCAACAATGATGTTTGGCAGAGTGATTTTAGCCCAGGAGAAGAAAGTTCAGGTACTGGGACCCTAATGCAAGCCATGTTAAGTCCCCTCTCTGGTCCATGCAAGGTCTGGTGGGCACCCTTCCCCATTCCCAAGTGCAATGAGATCTCACTGCCTGCGAATCCCTACAAATGAGAAAAAGTCTTTCTGTCCTGGGCCCAGTGCTGTTCAATATTTTTATCAATGACTTGGATGAAGGAATAGAGGGCATGCTGATCAAATTTGCAGATGATACCAAATTGGGAGGGGTTGCTAATACGCCAGAGGACAGGATCAAAATTCAAAATGACCTGAATAGATTGGAGAGCTGGGCCAGGGCGAACAAAATGAAATTCAACAGAGAGAAGCGTAAGGTCCTACACTTAGGTAGGAAAAAATGGAATACAGAAATATAGGATGGGGGACAAGTGGCTGGAAAGCAGGACGTGTGAAAGGGATCTAGGAGTCTTCATAGACCACAAGCTGAACATGAGTCAGCAGTGTGATGCGGCAGCCAAGAAAGCCAATGCAATTCTCGGCTGCATCAATAGGAGTATGGTGTCTAGATCGAGGGAGGTACTGGTACCACTCTACTCTGCTTTGGTTAGACCCCATCTTGAACACTGTGTCCAGTTCTGGGCACCCCAATTCAAGAAGGACATGGTCAAGCTGGAGCAAGTCCAGAGGAGGGCGACCAAAATGGTGAGAGGCCTGGAAGCCATGCCCTATGAGGAAAGACTTAGAGAGCTGGGTATGTTTAGTCTACAGAAGAGAAGGTTAAGAGGGGACATGATAGCCATGTTTAAATATTTGAAAGGATGCCATGTAGATGAAGGAGAGGGCTTGTTTTCTGCTGCTCCAGAGACCAGGACAAGGAGCAATGGATTCAAGCTGCAGGAAAGGAGATTCCACCTGAACCTCAGGAAGAACTTCCTGACGGTCAGGGCTGTCCAGCAGTGGAATCTGCTGCCTCGGAGTGTAGTGGAGTCTCCTTCTCTGGAGGTTTTTAAGCAGAGGCTGGATGGCCACCTGTCGGGAGTGCTTTGAGGGTGTTCCTGCATGGCAGGGGGTTGGACTGGATGGACCCTGTGGTCTCTTCCAACTCTACATTTCTATGATTCTATGAAAATCCCATATTGTTTTGTTTTTTTTTCCAGTACAAACTAACTTTATTTTGGAGAGCCACACATCTTTTTTTTTTTTTCAATCTATAATATTTCCTGGAAACTCCTGACAGTACCAAGTACTTTTCACTCCTTCCTGCCAGGCCAGTTTAAATTAATCCAAATCAGTCGGCCCCACTACATTTGTATGATTCACTTTCACAGATTTGATTATCTGCTATTTTCTCCAACCTCTGCCCCTCCACCTCAAGTGCTTTTTTTCTGGGGGAACCTTCCCTCTCGATGGCTCCGATCAGGTCACTCAGCCCTTTAAAAACCTCTTGGTGCTCTTCCTCCTCCACCAGCCACTGCCTGGCCGCCTAAGGACAGTTTACAACTTCATTTCTCAGCACCACAAACCCTCTCTGAATGTCCCACACATATCCATGAAAGGAGATGGGCAAGAGAATGGAGGTATAGGGCCACTATGCCCACCCACTCCTTTTCCCTCTCCTTTTCTTGACTTGGTTTGGACCCTGGGTACCTACTCTCCCCACCACGCCCCGAGCCCCTTCCCACAGATACACACACACAAATTGATATTTGAGGTTTTCCCACTTTTGCATGGGTCCTGTGCCCCTAAGCCTACCAAATGTGGAGAGACAACTGTATTTTCCAAAATGAAATATATGTCTACTTGGTAGGCTTTCCATGTGATCCCGGAACCAGCTGAGACAATCATCGCCAGTAATCACAGCTATTGTTTCCAGGATACAGACTTAACAGAGACCAACCAAGGGAAAGAGGAACTGTTTGCACCAAAACAAAATTATCCTAACCTTTAACTGGTGTAATATTGCTAAAGCACTTCAGCACTACAACTCCTGCATAATAATAAAGGAGGCTCAGTGGAAATTGGTGAAAATCCTGAAATGATGCATGAGTCTAGACATGGGATGACACAAGATCAGTGGCGAGGGGGAAGGAAGAACACAAAGAAAGGGGAAGAATGAGGAAAACCCTGGATATTTCAAGAAAGAGTTCGGATGCAAACCCAGGAACATGCAGGTAAATCAAAACAACCCCCCAGCCTGGAAACTCTTAATACTTCCAGAGACCTTTTTCCCCTTCTGGATGTGCCCTGAGGTCCTATTTAGTCCTATCTGGTGGAGCATAAAGCTATGCCAGTGTACCTATGGTGGAACTCCACAAGGGCACAGACTACTGTCAGGTTTCATGTCCCCATCCCAGGATGCAGGTGGAAACAAAGACAGGATCCTCTCTAACAGCCACAACACAGAGACATGAACAGGAAAGTACTTTTTTAAAATTATTTATTTGTATCCCTCCTCTCCATATGGATCGAGGCGGCGAACAACTTACAAATAGCATGTATTTCGAAACATTTTTCTATACATGCCCCCAACAAGCTGGGTACTCATTTTACTGACCTGCGAAAGGATGGAAGGCTGAGTCAACCTTGGAGCCCGGCAGGATCGAACTCACAACCTTGTGGCTTGCAGTACTGGCATTTAACCACTGTGCCACCAGGGCTCCCTTACTTACTTACTTACTGCAGCCCAGCATAGATGAAAAAGGGAGAGTCCATGACTGAAAGCATTTATATAGAGAATATGCATTAATTAGGCAAACAGTTGAGGGGAGCTGCTGGCTCACAGATAAAAGGGAGGGGATGGAGAGAAAACTGTTGTAGACAACTGGTGTTACCAGTAGAAGCAACGCATCTTTCTTTTAGATCCCTGACATGTGTTCCTGGAAACCTTGACTGTTGCCTTGTGTGATGACTACGCTGCTGGATACTCCTTTGGACTGACACTCAGAATTTATTACTGACTTGGACTGCTGAAACAACAAGTGGCAACTGGCTGACAAACTGTTGTAAACCTTGGCTGTGGCTGCTGCTAAAGATTCTATTGAAGAACTGTGAACCTTAGCTGGCTACCGGCACAGGAGCTCATGGGCAAGCCTTGCCCTGTCTCACAATGGGGAGGGAAATTGGCCAAAGGAGTATCTGCACTCCTTTTGCAACAGTGGACTTACTCCCCTCTGCCTCCAGAACTCTGCTACTGCTGCCAGGTTAATTTTTTTATTTGTTGTTCCAGTACAGACCCACACAACACAAGGGGCTGCAGTGGAGGACTCGTTTTTGCTGACCTCCAGTGGAGCTAAGGCCAGCATTGATGCCACGATGCCAAGTTGCCAGGTAAGAGCTAGAGGTTTTGTTAGTCTGGGTTGATCTCCCCTCTTGCCCTTTCCCAGGTTCAACTAGGAAGAGGTGGGAGAGGGCTTGTTTTCCGCTGCTCCAGAGACCAGGACAAGGAGCAATGGATTCAAGCTGCAGGAAAGGAGATTCCACCTGAACCTCAGGAAGAACTTCCTGACGGTCAGGGCTGTCCAGCAGTGGAATCTGCTGCCTCGGAGTGTAGTGAAGTCTCCTTCCTTGGAGGTTTTTAAGAGAAGGCTTGATGGCCATCTGTCCGGAGTGCTTTGAGGGTGTTACTGCATGGCAGGGGGTTGGACTGGATGGCCCCTGGGGTCTCTTCCAACTCTACATTTCTATGATTCTATGATTCTATGATTCTATAACTCAGTTTAAACAGGTTTTCGGTTAAATAAAATGCCTCTTTTCAACCCAGTTCTCTGTATCTTATTCCATGGTTGGTCAGCAATTGAGCAATTTAAAAACAATCCGCCTCATGGCAGTGGAAAATTTGTGTGGGCAAAGGGGAGTTAAGTGCACTGTTTTTCTACCAACGCCGCCCCCAGATTTATTATTTCAAAAATCCCCTATTTGGTAGAGTGGAAAGGCTTTAGGCATGGAGTGAACAACCAATTACGACAAACCACAGTATTAATAATCGTTTCAAAAGGTTTAACAGTCTAATATAACAACAGCAACAACACTTTTCTTTTGTCAGAGTTCACAATTATATCCTGAGTTTTTAGTAAAAAATATTAATAGTCTGTTTTGGTTTACTATTAAGTTCCAAATGAGCAATAAAAAGCAAAGAATAAATGGATTCCTCTAAGCCTCTCTAGTCTCAATCCAAAAAGAATCTATATCTTACACTTTTCCTATTATCTCCTCTCAGGTTCCAGACAAGCAGTTTTTTGCAGAAGTCAACTGCTAACCTTTTACTATGAAGTTCATGCTTCACACTCTGGCTATTTGTCTACTTCTGACTCCTTTTTTGAACTCCTTCTTGTCGCTCTGCTTGTCTTCCTGCTTGGCCTTCTCCCTTCTCGACATCTCTTTTAACTCCAATTGTAATTCCAGATCTGTTTCCACTGATTGAGCTCAGCTTCCATTTCCAGCTTTCTTCTAGCTCTCACACTAACCACCCCCAGTTCCTAGACCTCGCTCGCGTATATGCATGATTTTGCTTCCACTTTCTATTCCCTACAAAGCCCTTGTTACTCCAGCTATGGCACTGTTGGTGAGGACCCCAGATATCATTTTGATATCAACAATTGGGCCTTTGCTTGACCTTCTTCCAGCCACCCCACTCCACGTGTTTGCAAGGTTCTCTGGACAAGCACGGACAGAGTGCGGCCGCTAATGGTTTTACATTCCAGACCTTATTGAGGCCAGCAACTCAAGCCTCACTCGTAGCTTCAGGGAACTTCCCACTGCAAACCTTACAATAGCTGCACGGCTCTCACCCGGACCAATCCTTTAGACAGGACATTTACATACTGGCCAAACTATTGTTGTTGAGCGTTAGGCTCGTCATGCAAACTTGACCTTTTTCAAATCTTTTGTCCAGCTCTAAACTCCCTTTTGTTCTTGCCTGGCATGCCATAGCCGGTAAGCACAAACTCCCCTATAAAAACCCCTCATTTCCAAATGGTCTTCGGACTACTTTGGACTTCCATCCCACCTTGCTGCTGGTTGTCTAAGGAAACTCCCCTCAGCGAGCCCCACTGAGCTCTCTTCCCCGGAACCCCGCTTCTTTCCAGGACTACGAGACCAGGTGTCGTATTGCCTTTCCCAAATCACTCCCCATTTCTATTCCTCAGCTAGTTAGCTTATGTCTTGTCTTGTGTGCTTCTTGTCTTTAATAAAATATTGTTTGTTACTTTGAAAACCTTGTCTAGCCACTCTCTGACCCACCACTCTATACATAGGGTTAAAGATCCTTGCTAAAGTTACCCTGCCTCTCGCTTAGCCAAGAGAGTGCTCGAGTTAAATTCCCCCAATTTGTGTTTTTATTTGGTTATTTGGGCACCCCTCCCGGGACCCCCAACATACAGGGTAACACCCTTTGCATTTTTCAAGAAATTAAAGTGAGCCACTGATAGTGTTGCCAGATTTCAAGACCTGGCCTGGAGTTTCCTGTTTTCATGGGTCATCTCCAAGCAGGAAACAAGGGCACAGATGTCATAATTCACCCTTTGGAGGACTCAGTCGAGGAAGAGGTGGCAGAATTAAAAGAAACTCTTGACAACCTCTGAGTCTGAGGAGATGGGGTCTGAGACAGTAGGAGGACCCTGCTTCCCAGCAGAATGTGACAGAAGTTGCAGACTTTTAAGATCTGAAGGGCACATGCCCCCCCTCTTTTGTTGAGAGATGAAGGCAGAAACACCAAACTCTACACTATTTAAATAACAACGCTGACCCAATTAGCTCTAATGAGATACCTGTGACCTTGAAGGAGCTGTTCATATATATTGTGGCAGTTGCCTTCCAGCCTGAGTGTCAACAACTGTTTTATCTGGTCGTCTAGAAGTACTCTCTCACATTACTGTTTTGTCTTGATCTCAGACTGTTCACGTTTTGGACTATTCTGCCCACTCTTTGGCCATTTCCGCACAGGTTAAAAAAAAATGGGGCAGTGAGTCCTCCACGGAGGACATCTGCACCTTGGAGCAGACTGAGTCCAGACTACTCAGCGTAGATCTGCACCGCAGTCCGCTCCAGAGCGACCAAAAGTGGTCCTCCAGGGTGTTTTTGAAAAACCTGATTTTTCAGGTTTTTCAAAAAGCCGGTGAGCGCCATTGCGTGCCTGCTCTCCAATGCAGATTCGCAGGCTCACACCAATGTGAGCCTGAGATCTGCAGAGGGTGGGCTTTAGGCTGGCGAGCTGCAGAGGTGGTCGTGACCTACCATCAGCCAGAAGCTGCCATTTTGGATGCCAGAGCAGTGCGGATCTGCGATCACACACTGCTCCTCCTCGCCCTGGACCGGACCGGACCCAAATAAGATCCGGTGAGTAGCGGCAGGGAGAAATTCTCTCGCCACATGCAGAAATGGCCTTTGTCAGCTTATTTACTTGGACTTCTGATCTGCTGATACAACAGTTGGACCCTCAGGCTTCTCCCTGGACCTTGCTCAGATCCAGACTGGACTGACTATTCGAACACTCCAACGTGTTGCTATAGGCACTTGTTGGGTTGTGTTCTGGACAACAAATTCTCTCCTTTCGGCAGGCTGAGCTCCAGGCAAGAGGAAACAGCTTTGTAAGAATCTCCAGCTCCCACATTCTCTCCCACTCATTGTGGCACCAGAGCTCAGCTTCTAGTTGTGTAGGGGCAGAAAGGGGAGAAAAGTTACAGCAGACCAGAGTGAAAACTCAACTGCACAGCTTACTGGACACCATGTTATCCTAGGTCAGGTGTCCTCCAGACATTTTGGACTACAAACTCCACCTCTTCCATCCAGGAATTGGAAGGTGGGGAGTGTACACAATTAAAAGCACCATTTTGGAAGAAGAGAACAGAAACTCTCCCACGACTGCTCTTGAAGCAGACAAAAACCAGCATTTTTCATTTCTATGCAACAGCATCAACCATTATATGCCATTTACTCCATCAAATGCTACAGTTACTAACATTAGTGGCAACGATTAACATTAAGACAACTTAGCATGCTTATAAAATTCCCTACCCAATATTAACATAAAAGGATTAGAGTTCCAAGCTCTTGGTTTTCAACCAATTATATGTCATTTCCTCCATCAAACCCTACAGCTACTAAAATTAACAGTAATAATTAACATCAAGACATCTTAGCATGGTTATTAAATCCCCTACCCAGGATTAACATAACAAGATTTGATTTTCAAGATCTGTTATGGTTAACAAAACATGTTAAGCCTTTAAAAAAAAAACCCTAAAATTCCTATCTCTGTCCCTCCTTCACATATATGCACTGGATCAGATAGGAAATGGATCCATTTGTAAAGCAATGCCAGGGGAGAGAAATCTTCATACATAAGCCCAAATTAATATGGAGCGGGGACATTCTCAATCCAATTTATGAAGGATTTTGAGGAGGACTATCTTCCTTCTACAGTCCCCCAAACCCACATAGCTCTGGTCTTCTCAAAATAGATTCAGCCCCTTGAGTAATAATAGAGCTGGAAGAGGCCAGATCAACTCCAGCCCCTGGCCGTGCAGGAATATGCAATCAAAGCACTCCCAACAGATGGCCATCCAGTCTATCTTTAAAAGCTCCAAAGAAGGAGACTGCACCACAATCTGAGGCAGCCTATTCCACTGTTCTTACCATCAGGAAGTTCTTCCTAATGTCTAGGTGGAATCTCTTTTTCTGTAGTTTGAATCCATTGCTCCGTGTCCTAGGCTCTGAAGCAGCAGAAAACAAGCTTGTTCCATCTTTCATATGACATCCTTTCAAATATTTAAACATAGCTATCATGTTACCTCTTAATCTTCTTTTCTCCAGGCTAAACATAACCAGATCTCTAAGGAAGTCCTCATGGGGCATGGCTTCTCGGCCTCTTATTCATTTTAATTGCCCTCTTCTGGGTACATTTCAGCTTGTCAATATCGTTCCTGAATTGTGGTGCCCAGAACTGGACATAGTATTCCAGATGGAGCCTGACCAATGCGAAATAGAATACATTTAATGTACCAACTAAAACATGGAATAGATTCGAAGCCCTACTCAAAACAGTGACTCAACCAGATGCACAGGAGGCAACCTCCCCTAACCTCAGGTAGCATTTATTCCTTGCATATTTGGCCTGGCATTCAGCTAATGACATATGCATCCACAACTCATTTTTCGCCAAATTATTCAAGCGAATTATTAACTATCATACAATGGACACCATCTGCTAACAACAAGGGAAGCAGAGTTGTGGACACGGCAACTTGCACATTCTGTTTACACTGCATAATCTGGCTGCACACTGCACATGATGGCTGGACATTGTGGCTCCCCACTGTGCACTTCAGCAGTGCATGGAACATTGTGCTTGCACATTTCACAATAACATCCAGTCACTGATGTATGATCCATCAAGTTGCATTTGTCTTACAAGAACTACACTGGCTTCCATTTTGCTTCTAGGTTCAATTCACTGACCTACAAAGCCCTTAAATGATTTGGGGACAAAATATCTGGAAGACCACCTCCTCCCATATGAACCTGCCAGAAATTTGAGATTTTCAGAGGTGGCCTTATTGTGTCTCCCAATACTATGTGAAGTTAGACTGATGTGTGTATATAAGAGGTCTTTCTCTGTAGCAGCTCCTCAACTGTGGAACTCTCTACTGAAGGAAGCCAGGTGAGTCCCATCGCTTTTAAGCTTCCAATAGGTAGCCAAAGCCGTTCTTCCACATAGCATTCCATGTTTGAAATTGCTGGCCATTTCCGCACGAGTCTGTTATAGCGCGATGGTTCCACTTTCAACCTCCTATGGAATCCTGGGGTTAGCAGTTTCGGGAGGGGCCGGCTGGCCCCTCCCGAAACTGCTAACCCCAGGATTCCATAGGAGGTTGAAAGTGGAATCATCGTGCTATAACAGACTCGTGCGGAAATGGCGACTGTTTTACCTGTTTTAGAACGGGATTCTAGGATTGTTTTTAGACTGCTTTTAAGAGTTTTTAAAGAGCATTTTAATGTGTTTTTAAAATGTTTTCATCTCTGCATCATTTTAATTGGTGCCCTGGTGGGCTGGGAGGCAATATAGAAATATTTTAAATAAATATATAAATATTCTGCCAGGAGGGTGTTGACCCGGGGCAGCATATCTCTGTATGCTCTATATGCAGATATTTACACTGCGTTGTAGGGATGCTAGATTGCATCCTGGGTATGCTAAGCTTTGAGAAACAAGGATAAAGTCTGACTTCCATTTGAAATTCAGGGGGCAAAAAAGGGCACTTCAGCAATCAGAACATTTACACACTGTTACAGCATATGCAAACTTACAAATGAAGTAATCACACTTAATGGGGTTGAATCTAAGCAATTAATATTGGGTGTGCAGCAGAAGAGGGAAATGAACAGAAGCAAAATGTACATTTAAACCTGAATAAATAATGCAATTGCATTGGAACCTTCTCAAAAGCAGACCCTGACGGACAAATGGGTTGCACCCTGGTTCATGAGACCCCTAGTTCTTTCCCACACACACGTGTTTCCACTTTGTCCAGCTGTGTCTTCTTTCCTGCCACTCCAGAAGGTCTCAAATGGCAAATGCTGTGGGTCTCCTGATGGCTTGTCTTAGGAGAGTAATATCAATTAAAAGCTATGGAACTGCTCCAAGGGTCAGCTTGTTTCCCATCCTCTTGCTCTGCTGGATGTCATGGGAAACCAAGCTTTTAAAACCCTGCCTAGGGAGACATTTTTAAGCAGCCCCATTAACTCCTTGGACACCTATATTTTAGCAATCCATTGATCTTTTCTCATAGAAAAGTTTGCACATTTTCCCCTCCTTGATGAAAAAGAGAATCTGGATATATAAAAGAACTAACTGGGGGGAAAATGCCAGCTATGAGACTGTTCACCTCTGCCCAAGAATTAAACACCCTGTGCTTTTTTTTTCTTTCATTATCAGTAACAGTAGCAAAACAACGGTAATCGTTATAAACTGTATTGCTTTTTTGGTGCAAGAACTTATTTCATAGAAAAAAAAAGACTCTGTTCAAAAGAGTGTGGAACAGGATCATGCATCACACTGTGATGCTGGAATGTCACCATGTGATACTGGGATGTAGAATTCCAGCCTGTTATTAATTTTAGCTGTTAATTAATCTTTGCTGCCACCACCCACTGAATTCTGGACACTTGGACAGCACAGTGGGATGCTGTCCAGTACATGTCAATCCCTAAGCTTAAGGATCTTCCCTTCCCCCCAGTCTATCTAGCGTTGGCGTGGGAAGGAGAGAAACAAGGTTTTTACAGAAAGTATTTATTAAAGGCATGCAAATGAACAAGGCAATAACACACATGGGAGCCCCCCCCCTCCCAGGCACGCTTAGTTACAAGTAGTTACAAAAACAGATATAAAAGCACAGATACATTCTTTAGATCAGCCAGCCTCCAAAATAACAGAAAAGTCCCTAACACGACTAGATAACTATTTCTAATTACTCACACTTGTTCCTAGGCTTAGATGTTCTAGTAGGAAGGGGCCAGGAGGCGAGGCCTACGGCCTACAGCCTGCTACTGGCTCAGAACCCCCCTCCAGGAGGTCCCTTGGTTGTTGTCTCTTTGTTATCCCTTTGTTATCTCTCGGCCACATGGCCTCCCAAGAAGTTTTATCACTTCTCCTTGGAAGCATCTCGAAGCATCCCGAAGATGCTCACCTCTTACCTTTGGATTGGTCAGTTCTCACCCTGTGACCTATGATGCTGACCCACAGTAAAATGTAATCTAATCTCAACACCTCATTAACCCTTGGCTTACCTGAAGAGGGAAGTATCCCCCTTTAGCTAAGTCTAGATAATGGGAAGCCCCATTATCACACACACACACACAGTTATTTTTTTTAATAATAATTTTATTCAAGTTTCAACAAATAAAACAAGCAGTATTCTCTGCAGTGTTTACATGTAATGTTTCTGCTTCTTCCTTTCCTTTCTGGATTACAATTATTGATATTCCCTCTATTTATTATGTCACGTATCGCAATAAAATATTAATAATCTATGGTTTGTTAGTTCCTGCTATATATCTCTACTTTACTTGTTACATGATATTTCATTGACTGTTAACTGTATAATACTTGTTATCATGAAAAATAGATTACCCTCTGTCTACCTCCAACCCAAATCTGTAACAATCTTCCACTCTTTGTTAATATCCTCATCTGATTTTCCTTTCAATCTTTGTGTAAGTATGTCCGCATTTCTGTTTTCCATAAAAGCTGTCCACCACTGTTCCATTGTAGGTGTAGTTTCATTTTTCCAAAGTCATGCATATTCAATACGGGCCGTCGTCACCATGTACAATATAATTCTCCAATGTTTCTGAGCTGGCATTCCATCTAATGTATGTATCATATTTAACAAGTAAAATTCAGGTGTCATCCCGAATTGAATCTTCAAAATTGAACTTATTTTATTATGTATTTCTTTCCAATAGTTTTGTGCTCTGGGACATGACATCACACACACAGTTATGTCATGGATACGATCTGGCTCCCAAAACCCACCTTAAAGTCCAGCCAGCTGCATGAAGGGATAGTGAGAGAGCACTGGTAAGTGGGGTGTGAAAGTGGACCATAGAACTGAACTGGAGGACCCAGAAATTCCTAGAGACATTTTTTTTTTCTGTGGCAGGGGCAAATACAGTAAGAATGTTTAATAAATAAATAAATAACCCATAAATAATCAGATCCATGAGTGCTGAACCAGCAAAAGTGGAGGGCCCACTGTAGTTGCATTAGTAGGAGCATTAACTTTCTTTATACCCTGCCTTTTGTCAAGACTGGGGCCATTTCTGCACTAGGCTGTTATAGCGCAATGATTCCACTTTCAACATCCTCTGGAATCCTGGGGTTTGCAGTTCCAGCTGGCCCCTCCCGAAATGGAAAAACCCCAGGATTCCAGAGGATGTTGAAAGTGGAATCATAGCGCTATAATAGGCTAGTGTGGAAATGGCCTGGGTCTCAAGGTAGCTTACAAATGAAAGTAATTATAATATAATTAAGAACATGTCAAGATATGTAATTGGTTAGTATTACTTGATGCTGCACTGCTTCTTCTGATCTTGCCCTTTAAGGTTAAGGTGTAGAGTGAGATGAGGCTACGCAGCTGTATGTTAATTTTATGTGTTTGACTCAGGCACTTGTAGAGTAATAATGTACAGCTGCGTAGAGTGTATATAAGCAGTTTGGAAAAACTGCTCTTTCTCTCTCTCTTTCCTTTTGTCTCCTTGCTGTGTTGGTTTGTATATTGCTCTGCTGTTTTTACTGTTTGACTTTATCATGTTTTGCTAAATGCCTTAACTTGTTATCTGCAATAAACTTTTTGTACCTTTTCTTTATTGCAGTTTGAAGTGGCTGTTTTTCTCTAGGCTGTAGTTTTATTGCCAGAGGTTTTTTTGGAGGTCCTTGTTTGTTTAAACAAGTACCCCAGATATAAGGCTCGCTATAGGCATGCAGCCGACAGGTTATGGGCCCAGCACGCTTCCGCTGCGCAGCCTAGATACCAGGAGAAGCCACTGTTTTTTGTGAGGTGTGTTTTTTGATTTTTGAGGTCCTGTTGGCTGGTGTGTTTTTTTTCTTTTGTTATTATGGCTCACTCTGTATCAGGTAGCCTGCCTCTCACGAGGCTGAATGGCTTGAATTACCTGACCTGGGCTGTTAAGATGCAGTATTTTCTTCAGGGAGAAGGTGTTTGGGGTGCCTTTACAGACCCTCTGGATCTCCCACCGAATGCAGCTGATGCAGCCAGGATTGTGAGACGGGCCATGTCTCTCCTGTTTCTCTCGGTGGAGGATGACCAGCTTATGCATATCAGAGACCTGCAGTCCCCTCGTGAATGCTGGGTGGCCTTGAAAAATGTTTATGTTTCTCAAACAGCAGCAGCTAAGTTTTCTCTTTGTTTCCGGCTTTACAATATGAAATTAATGCCTGGCATTACAGTACAACAACACCTTGCAGAAATGTCCAGACTGTTTGCAGCTCTTTGTGAAAGAGGTAAGGTCCTAGATGAAGGAGACAAGGTGTTTTGTATTTTAAATTCTTTGGATTCCAGTTGGGAATTGTTGGTGTCATCTCTCCAGTCAATTCCAGAACGGGACTTGACAGTGTCACTTGTAACAGCCAGGCTGCTGGAGGAGGAAGAGAAGAGAGCCAGGACGTCCATGCAGGCAGTTGCAGAAACAAACTCCGGGAGAGGAGCTTCACATGTTGCTTCTGAGAACAGGCAGGAGGAGTTGGTGAGAGCCCATGCCGTCCGGAGATGTTTTCGTTGTGGTTCAGTGTCTCACTTTAGATGTGACTGTCCATTGTTGAGACAAAGGGCTCAAGAAGTCAGAGGTACTGGAGGTTGTGGGAGAGGTGTCAGAGGTCACAGGAATCCATCTCGGGCTGCTGTAGCTACAGACTGCACCATTCCTGACAACTCTAAGAAGACAGACACCTCCGTTTGGCTTCTTGACAGCGGATGTTCCCAGCATTTGGCCAACACTGAAAGTTTGTTTGATTCTTTAGCCCCTGCCAATGTTTCCACTGTTATTTTGGCAGATGGCACTACGGCTAAAGTGTGTGGTGTGGGTAATGTATATGTTTCTGCATTAGATATGTGCCTGGAGAATGTCCTGTTTGTACCTTCCCTTGATTTTTGTCTCCTCTCAGTGGGTGAGTTAACAGAATTTGGTTTTGAGGTTATGTTTTCTGGGAGGCAAGGGAAAGTGCTTAAGAATGGGAATGTGTGTGCTGTGGCTACTCGAAGTGAAAAGCTGTATAAGCTCTTGCCACACCACAAAGTTTGTAATGTGTTTAGTAATGTTCCCACACATACTGAATGTATACATCTGTTACATCGTCGCTTGGGGCATGCAAGTTTTTCTGTTCTAAAGAAAGTAGCTGGTTGTTGTAAAGGTTGTTTTTTGAAACCATGCAATGTTTTCTTGGATTGTGCCATTTGTAAACAGACCAAATCTAAACAACTGCCGGCTCCCAGAAGTAGTTCACGTGTACCTACTGCTCCCTTTCAGTTGGTACATTGTGATGTAGTAGGTCCAATGAGTAAAAAGTCTCTGGGAGGTGCTCGGTTCTTCCTACTTTTAGTAGATGATTTTAGTAGATATACATTCTGCTATTTACTGGAAAGGAAGTCTGAGGTTTTTCAGATTCTTAAAGATTGGTCTGCTCTTGTTGAGCGACAGTTTGGGTATTCTGTAAAGAGGCTGCAATCAGATCGAGGCAGTGAATTCCTTTCTGGTAATGTGCAGCAATGGCTTCAGAGGAAACGGATTGTGCATAGAACTACTGCTGCCTATGCTCCTTTCCAGAATGGAATTGCTGAGCGTACTGCTGGGGTCATTCAGACACTAATGCATAGTCTGCTTGCAGATGCAGACCTTCCCCTGAGTTTTTGGGGAGAAGCAGTATTAACTGCATGCTATCTCCATAACAGGCTGTGGAGTTCAGTGGTGCAAGCCACTCCTTATGAGTGTCTGTACGGAAAACAGCCCTATTTAGCCCATTTGAAAGTTTTTGGGAGTTTTGCATGGGTTCATATCCCCAAAGAACCAACATAAGAAAGGAGAGCCAAAAGCTCAACGTTTGAGGTTCGTGGGGTATGAAGACTTTTGCAAAGGGTATCGGTTCTTCAAAGGTGGCACTAGTTGTGTGATATCAAGGAATGCCACGTTTGAGGAGCACGCAAATTGGGCACGCGTGCAGGCAGCTTCTGAGTTTCATCTTTCTGCTTCTGATTTGGTATTTTCTCAGTCAGAACAGCCTTCAGCCTCTGCCACTGACTCCTCGTGTGTCAAAACTGAGGAGGAAGATTTTTCAGAGGGGAGGGCTGTAAGAGAAGTTGTAGAAGTGCAAACAGGGGAGGATGAACGGAAATATACAAGGAAGAGAACTCGTAGTGTTGAGGAGAATAATGGGTCCATGCCTGAAAGTGTTAGTCCAAGAAGATCTGAAAGGAAAAATAAAGGGGTTCCCCCAAAAAGGTTTACTCCTGACACGTCTTTGTCAGTGCGTGCTTGTCTGGCAACATGCGAGCCTAACAGCTTCGCTGAGTTAATGCAAATGTCTCGCCAGAATGCACAGCCCTGGTGGAAGGCGATGCAGGAGGAAATGGACTCTATTGCCCAGCATAATGTATATTCCCTCTGTGAATTGCCCAAAGGTGTGACACCCATAGATTGCAGGTGGGTGTACAAGGTTAAAACAACTAATGATGGACAGGTTAGACATAAGGCTCGCCTTGTGGCACGTGGATTTAAACAGGATGAGTTGTCATATGATGAGACCTTCAGCCCTACAGTAAGAATACAATCTGTGAGGATAGCTCTGGCAATTGCTGCACAAAAGAAAGCTCTAGTTATTCATTTTGATATAACTACGGCTTACTTGAATGCAGAGTTGCAGGAGAACATCTTCATGACACAGCCTGATGGTTTTGTGGTGAAGGGAAAGGAACAATATGTATGGCGCTTGAAACGCGCACTGTACGGACTGCGGCAGGCAGCTCGATGTTGGAATATTTGCCTAGATAACACACTGCAGAAGTACGGTTTCAAGCAAAGTATTGCTGATCCTTGCACATATGTCCGGGGAAAGGGGAGAGTTTAGAAATCCTTCTAGCATATGTAGATGATTTGTGTTACATCTGTAGCACACACCAACAGATACAGGCTTTTGAATGTGAATTAAGTAAAAATTTCCAAGTAAAAAATTTGGGTCCTGTACAAAATTATCTTGGTGTAGAAATCCAGAGAATTGAACAAGGTTTTTTGTTGTGTCAGAAACAAAAAATTCTGGATTTATTACAAAGATGTAACATGAAGGATTGTAAGGCTGTAAAATCGCCAATGGTGACCGGATTTACAAAAAATGTAGAAGGTGAACCATTCCCAGATAAGCAAAGGTTCCAATCTGTACTTGGAAGTTTGTTGTACCTGGCAGAAACTTCCCGGCCTGATATAACATTAAGCGTTAACATTCTGGGTAGAGCAGGTGCAACACCCACACTCTATCACTGGCAAGGTATCAAACGAGTACTGAGATACCTAAAGGGTACTGTAGACCATTGTCTTTGGATAACACCGGATCATACATCTGAACTGACTTGTTATGCTGATAGTGATTTTGCTGAAGATATAACAGATCGCAAAAGCACATCAGGATATACAGTTAGGTTCAGTGGAGTTACAGTAGATTGGAGGACAAGAAAGCAAGGTTTTGTTACTGTCTCCACAGCAGAAGCAGAATTTGCAAGTCTTTCTGCTCTCTGCAAGGAAATCATATGGTTTGTTCAGTTACTCAGAGATATGAATGTACCAGTGAAAGAACCAGTTCAGACTTTCTGTGACTCACAGGCGTGCATATATATGGTGACAACAGATCAAATAAAAGCATGAACAAAACATGTACATATTCAATTTAAAAACGTTAGAGAGTGTGTACAGAGTGAAAAGATAATATTGTCCTATGTAACTTCTGAGGAAAACATAGCAGATTTGTTTACCAAACCTCTCTCAGTTGTAATACACAACCAAATGCTCAATAGAATAGGACTGATGGGCATGCAGCCGACAGAACATATAAAAAGTCAATGTTAAAATAGAAAATTACACTATCAACCATATTCAAGCAATTGAAAATATGCACATTAAAATGATAGCAAAAGCAGTTTTGAAAAAGCAAAGTTAGAAAGAATACAGCACCTTCTTAAAGCTCTCTCCTTAAAAAACTTAGGTTCTAATAGCCTCTTGGAATAAAAAAAGGGCTTTGCCTGCCATCCCAAGGACAACAGGGAGGGAGTCATAGAACCACAGAATTGCAAAGTTGGAAGAGACCACAAGGACCATGAAGACCAACCCCCTGTAGTCATGCAGGAAGACACCATCAAAGCATTCCCGACAGATGGCCATCCAGTCTCTGTTTGAAGGCCCCCAAAGAAGGAAACTCTACCACACTCCAAGTCAGCAGCCTATTCCACTGTCAAACTGCTCTTACAGTTGTTACCCTGATTTCTGGGGTCCCTTGGGGGACACCTCAGTGTGCTCCATCTGATGGGGAATGGAAACTAGTCAGAGCACAAGCAATAGCAATGTGAGAGGCAGGGTAACCTAGCAGGGTCTTTTACCCAGTTTTTACTGGGTCAGGCCAAGCCAAAAACCAAACAAAAAATGTCCAACAAATGATTTTATTGAATGAAAATCTCATGCAGCAACACAGTCACTCACACACTCACTCAAGACCTATTAAAAAGCAAAAGAGAGGACACTGGATAGGGGAATATTGAAGGGGTTGCAGCTGGGGTAATACCGCACCTTTTTCTGAAGTCCTTGGTCCAGGAAAAGCAGCAGAGAAATGGAGCTCAGCACAAAGAGGGCTAAGGGGATTACTCAATGGACAGAGAAACGGTCAACTGGGATGACTGGGAGTAAGAGAACCACTCAAAAACTGGGACTATCTGTAGGGGGAAAAGTACCTGGGGGACTAATCCTCTCCTGGGGAGAACGATGGGTGTTGCAATGAAAACGAAGCTCCACAATGGTAACTTCCTTTGCGTGATGAGATTACAAGGTGTTGCCAAAGTCTCAGGATCTTTGGCTGCATTTGGTTGGTCCTCGCCTGATAGGATATTTGCTCAGCTTGGGGTAAACACACTAATCCCCTCAAGTCGGCTTCTCAGGTGCTGAGAACCCTTTGTTTATTGTGGGTTTGCACAGCTTGAGGTCTCCTGGGGCTATGCAACTGGGGATTTTGCTGGCCTGACCTGATTTTCGATGTTTGACCATTGCTACCTACCTGCCCATCCTACGTGTTCCTGGAGTAACACTGTCAGGAAGTTCTTAATAATGTTTAGATGCAATCTCTTTTCCTGAAATTTGAAGCCATCACTTAGTCTCTGGAGCAGCAGAAAACAGGCTTGCTCCATCTCCCATATGACATCCTGTCAAATATTTAGACATGGTTATCATGTCACCTCTTAACCTTCTCTTCTCCAGGCTGAACACACCCAGCTCCCTCAGCCACTAAGAGTCATGCTAGCTTCCCTAGGGAAGGAATTCCAGAGCCTAGGGGCAGCCACTGACGAGGCCCTGTGACCTGACCAACTGTACCTGTGAAGGGGTAGAAAAGAAAGAAGTGCCTCTCCTGAGGATTTCAAGGTCTAAGTACACTCAAGCAGGGAGATATGGACTATCAGCCTAGATGCAAACTGTAATAAGTTTTTTAGATCACGACCAGCACTTTGAAATGTGCCTGGAAACAAACCAGACCAAACACTGGGGATGACCCTGAATGACCACCCATTTCTTCTTCCCTGTATCTCTCCACCATCTTTTGTCTACAAGGTACCTAGGGATGGAAATCTTCATCAGCTTCATTCTCATGGGCAAGAAGAAATCCTTTTTCCTAATTTTTTTCCCTCCTACTGTGAGGTAGTCCTCAAACATCACACATGTTGATTCAGCAACAATAAATGATATGTGAGTTTCTTGTGTAGAAAAAGGGCATTTTCTTGGAGGAAAACAGGACTTCCTGTGCAGAAATGCACAAAAAAACCCATGTCTTCTACGCAGAAAAATTGTTTTCTGTACAGAATATTTCATTTTCTGTGCAAAATCCAGATGCATTTTCCATGCAGAATAAATCCAACCTGTTGTTGTTTATTTATATGGTGCCATCTATGTACATGGCACTTTAAGAGCAAAGCCATCAAAAACAGCAGGTACCACTGTACCATCTAAAATATGTATACACAAACACAAACACAAAGACAAGGATTCTCATTGTCAAGGTTTCACATCACCTGGGAAACCCATTTTTCTTCTATTATTATTCCCAGTTTTCAAATATTCTTTACATTCCTAGCATACAAAGTTTCTCTGGCTGTCTCTTCCCTCTTCTGTTCCCATTCCTTTTCAATTTCCCTATTTGAGTCACTCAATGCGCCATTCAATGCACATCCTCTAAACAAGCAGAAGTGTAGAGTATTATTTTATTCTACTTTCTTTCTTTGCATTGGTCTGTGTCCCACCTCTACCACTGTGGAACTCCAGACAGTGGGCAGGAGGTTCTCAGGGAACCTCCCACCTAGACATTGACCAGAAGCAAACCTGCTTACCTTCAGGAAGGTGGCTGCTTCATTTACACTCAGGCAGTATTCCAAAGTAGGAAGCCCAGCAAAGTTGCTAGGTAACTACAGAAAACACACCACCCTTGTCTAATCACAGCCACTCTGGAGTGATATTGAAAGTAGTTCCCTAGGTAACCAGAAAGGGAGCTTGTAGAAATAGCAATCCAAGAATGAGCCATTGATGTGACCAAGGAGACGAGGGCAGCCAGATCCTCAAACTATATGTAGATATCAGCTAAAAGGCAAATCTGTTTAGAACAATGTGTCGTTTATATTATGGGGAAGGGGACAGCAAGGGGAAAAGCAATGTTGATAGTGTTTCTCACAGTAAGAATGCTCTGTATTGGCACTGTGAGTCACACACTGAAGAAACAGAGGCCGGAATCTTGTCAGTATCTTATGCATGAGCCAGAAGTGGTTGGTCATTTTCTGTCTAATGTCCAAATGGCTATTTTCAGTTCAGGATTGTGGAGGTAAAGTTGTTCCTGCACTGTTCTTGTACCTGAATGTGCATTGCACATTGATGTGCAAGTGTGTTGTGCATGGATTGCACTGTACATAGGTGCCTTCTCTGCATTGTGTGTGGATGCAAAGGCACCTTTGCTTGTGCATGTGGAGGCACATTTAATGTCTTGGTTCAGTTTTGCAACATTGCCATCCAATACAAGGGATATGGAGTGCAATTAATGCATAACTCCACTTGTGGAGATCTACACTGTGGAGATCTACACTGGAGATTCTCAGTCTCGGCCCTTTGGTACCTACAGAGAAAGCAGAAGTAATTCCAGAGCTCCCTTTTCTAATGGCCAGAGACAACATGTGGACCAACAGACAACCTAATAATTCTTGAATAGTATGAGTTCAAGGGGTTTGAAACCAGTAGACCAGTACCTTTGGAATATATATGGTTACACACATGGTGTCATACAATTGGACTATCCAACCCAGCATTTGTTATAGCTCATATTCGGCTCAGCCCCTTCTAGCAGAGGAGGGGTCTACTGGCATGATGGAAGAAATGTTGAACAGTAGAAGAGACTCTCCCCAGGGCAGCGAGTGAGTTATCCTTCTTTGAAGGTTTTTAGGCAGAGGTTGAATGGGTATCTTTTCAAGACTGCTACAGTTGTGCATTCGTATTGCATTTTACTGCGTTGTACGGGACTGGATTAGAAGTGTTACTATGCCGCACACCTGCAATCTGTGATACAGTATGATTGGCTAGAAATACTGTTTAATTGGCAGGAAATAAATACAGATTTCATACTTATAGCTCATAGCCATGTGGAAAGAAAAGGACTCTGACTGGAAGCTTCAAAACTAAGACAAAGAACCTCAGCATGGCCAGGTCGTACGTTCAGAAGGATCAGTTGGACTGCTCAAGCTGAAGAGTTTTAGATGGTCCTCTGAAGTATCCAAGCCCAGGGAACAATAATAAGCAAAGCTGCTAGAAGGAACATTCAGAAGGCCAACATCTTGTTACCTCTTCCCACGGAAACTGTTCTTTTGTTCCCTTACCTTTCCAGTCATTAAGAAGCTATCATGATTTCCCTCAAAGCTTTGTCACCTGCTACAAAGACAATCAGAACCTTCCAGATCCCTTTTTGTTGGCTCTGCCAGGGAAGAATTAATACATTCCCCCTCAGTGCAGAAAAAAGGGTATTAAAACCTTGACTCAACCACATTTTTTGCTAGTACTTTGGCATATTA
Organism: Ctenosaura bakeri; assembly: GCA_948474755.1. Classification (NCBI taxonomy): domain Eukaryota; kingdom Metazoa; phylum Chordata; class Lepidosauria; order Squamata; family Iguanidae; genus Ctenosaura; species Ctenosaura bakeri. The sequence goes on along the minus strand of CAOLHI010001347.1, from coordinate 233,928 downwards.
TGCTGCATGAGGGCCCTCCGATCCCTGTTCATTGAACTGCCCTCAGATCCCCCAGTCTGAGACACCACACTTCAATTCTCTTCTGCACCCTCTTCATCTCAAAATCTCTACTATCTAACCTTTCCCTCTTTTCTTTCTGCTAGCCTTGCATGGTTTGTGAGATTGCTTGATTTCTTGCATGTGTGTGAATTTCCCCTAAATAAAGAGATTCTTCTGAATCTCAACGGAGTCAGGGATCAGCAGTTAGTACCTGTACACACAGGGGGGAAAGTCCCATGGTTACCCCACTACAGGTCTCCTTTGAGCTATAATTTCCCATCTTTCTAAGGAGATGTTGGCCTTTTGGAGTAGGCGTCCACCTTTTGGAGTACAAGAAGGTCCACATGAACTTCTCCCAATTCCAGGATTCTATGAATTAACAGATGCCTCAGTCCTGTCCCTAAAGAAGCAAGCTGGTCCCCGTTATCTGACTCAAATAATTTGTCTCCTAAACATCCACAGCTCAGGGAAGCCTTCCATCCACTGTTTGACTGTTTTGAAAAGTGAATATATCTGCAGTGCGCAGAGTCCTGTTGTTATCTCAGAAAAAAAAGTCCTCTGAATTCTCCATCTATTATCTTCCTTTCCAAGCCTCCAGAAAATCATATTTACATCTAAACCCAAGACTTATTACAAATATATAAATTATCTTTTATGTGAACGAGCTTGCACAAGCATTGCAATATAATTTGTCCCAGGGATTCTAATCAAGACTGCAATAATTTCCCTATGGTATTCATATGTAGTTTTCCATCATTCAAACAAAATTAATACCCAGCAATGGTAATTTGGAAACGTAAAATGTATGCAGGCGGTTGTTTGGTATTTTCACAGCAAAGCAAGCAAGTAATGGGATTTAATTATTTCGGCATTACTAAATAACCCACCTTGGGTTACCACGATACCCTTATTTACCCTTTAATATCAATTAACTCATCAGAATAGATTCTACATCTTTATTTTGAAACACAAAACTTTCCACGATGCACAGAAGCTGGTAAATTGTTAACCTCCTTCAGATGTTGGGGTTCAAAGTCTTAATACATTATTTTTAACCCAGTTCTTTAGAGTTCTTTAGTGTTAGGATTCTGGATGCTTAGAAGCCAGTCGCAAACTGAGTTTTTGGAAGTCAGACATAAAAGCCAAGATCCTGCACTGGATTTGCAGAATGCAAAGCTCTGCAGAGTTATACATTAAGTGGGCTATTGACCCCCATGTTGAATGAGAACAGCCCTTTTTGCACAGCATTTCCAATGCTAAAGGGCCCCTTGAGCATCGTGTAAATGTGAGGAGCAGCCCACAAGATGCACTCACATTTGCACAATGCTCAAGGGCCTGATGCAGACTGCGCACACATTTTTTCATTTTCGGCTTGAAGCTGAAAACGGTGCATGGTTGTGCATTGCTCTGGGACCCCGCGCGCACTTACCTTGCATATGGAGCCTCAGGAACTGGTCCGGTCGCACTTCCTGTCCAGTGCAGCCTGGAAAGGTCCCAGGCTGCACCGTGAAAGGAAGAGGCGGGGCTCTCGCACAAGCAGGAAGCTCGTGCAGAGTCGAAGAAGCAGGGAAGCGAGAGCCTTCCTCCGGAGGCTGCTCGTGTGAGCCCCGCACCCCAGAACCGCAAAAAGGTAAGGTGCGAAAAGGGTCAAGGTTGCACAATGAACCAAAGCACCAAATGCACAACCAATTACACAGGTGCAACCATGTACAATGCATACCCATTCACTATGTGCATCCCCATTCACCTCTACTTTTGCAACCTTAAACTAAATGCAGATTCCCACATTACACAAAAATGTCCACCTGCTTCTGTAAGAGAATTTAGGCCCAAGGCACTGGGGGATTCCACTAGGGATTTTTTTTTCTTTTGCTTCTGCCACTATGGGTTGCTGTGACCCAGGAACCCGCAAGTTTCAGTAGCATACCTCATGCATTTAAATCCCTTTGCCAGTATGACCATTCCCAGGCAGAGACCCTTACCACACATACCTAAATAATGTATTGTTCCATTTCAATCCCTTCATCACCATTTCCACGATGGTATTGGGTTCTGAATGCTCTCTACAGCACCCTTTCCAATTCAGTGGATAAGTGGCATTATTGCCACTGGTGTTCCCACTGCATTATGGCATCATTGGTGAGTCCTTTTCCCTGCCTTTTCCCCACCCCATAGCTCATGATTGGTTGGGGCTTTTTTAAGCCATACTAGCACAACAATATTGTAACATCGTGACATGCTGGTACACCATTGTGTTTTTGAGCTATAATGCTTAAAAATGTATATAATTTTTTTAAAAAAATAACTCAAAGGAGAAATTTAAAATAGGTGATAGATTTTGAACTTACCACAACACCAAGGGAGTAGCTGAGGAGGGACAACCTGGGAATGCCAACACCATGCCCACTTCTGGATTGGTGAGGACAGAAAGTGCTATCAAGCACGATGGGAACACTGCATTCACACAGCTGATGGAATTGTGGCAGGAAAGGGGGCCATTCTGGATTTTTTTTCCAGCATTGAAAAAGGGTAGATTTCTAATGGATGGCAATGCAATAGCAGCTTCTTAGTGAAAACGTTGTGTGATAGGATGGGTCCTGGACAGGGAGCAACACATTGCCCTGATGGTATGACAACTTTGTGTGATAATGGCCAGAGACAGCTGTACGCCTCACAGCTGCAGCACTGTGTCATCCCCAGGTGGCTGAGTCCCCAGGTGATCCCAGTCCAGCAGGGATCAAGCGGGGCCAAAATGCTCTCATTTGGCATTATAGACAGACTCTGACCTAAGTCTTCAGTCTGATTTAGTTTCAGTTATATCACGGTGCTCACTCACCTGCTGAACCATCTGCCTTCCTACCTGCACACCACTGGGGCAGTTTGTTAGAAGAAAGAGCTGTCGATCTGCATTCCCATGCAATTTTTGGTTGTAAACTCCAAGCCAGAAAAGAAGGAATATTCTAATTTCTTTATAGCCAGTAGCTGCTATTTGGCAAAGAGAGACAAGACTGTCTCAGTTGACCTTATTAAGTTCTCAAGTAGGAATTAATTGGTAGTTACAGGATGAAAAGTTAATCTGCTGTCCAGGGGTAGATTTGGCTGATGTCAGTGGAAGGGTAGAACCTTCTTTGGGAGTTGTTTGTGTAAGAAGCATGCAGAAAATATGAGCCTGTTTTAGCTCAGTTGATACTAGTCAATGGAGACACCAGAGGTTGTCTATATTGGGTGTTTAGTAGGTATCCCCTAAGTACCAAACTGTTAACTGACACAGGTTCCAGAGAACATATCACACCTCTTTGAAACAGCTCCACTGACTGCCAGTTTGTTTCTGGGTACAATTTTCCACTTTTGCAGGGGTCCTGTGCCCCTAAGCCTAGCAAAGGTAGAGAGTTACAATTCAAAGTGCTAGTTATGACCTATAGAACCTTGTATGGCTCAGGTCCAGGATATTTGTATTTCCCTATAAGAGCCAGCCTAGGCTCTGAGATTATCGGGAGTGGCCCTTCTTTCAGTCCCACCATCATCACAAGCATGGCTGGTAAGGGTGTGAGAGATGAACTTCTCAGTGGCTGCCCTTAGGCCATTTCCACACGAGCCTGTTTTAGCACGATGATTCCAGTTTCAACCTCCTATGGAATCCTGGGGTTTGCAGTTTCGGGAGGGGCCAGCCGGCCCCTCCCTAAACTGCAAACCCCAGGATTCCATAGGAGGTTGAAACTGGAATCATAGCACTATAACAGTCTACTGTGGAAATGGCCTTAGACTCTGCAACTCCCTTTCCAAGGAGCCCAAAATGGCTCACACCTTGTTGTCCTTCCAGCAGAAGGCAAAGACCTTCTTACTCAGACAGACTTTTAAAACAGAACAATTTTAAAGAACAAGCTAGGGAGTGCTCTATTGTTTAATTATTTTTAAGAGAGAGTTCTTTTGTCTTTCTAAATTGCATTTTATTCTTTTACTGAGCTAAAATCATTTTAATACTGCAAATAGTTTAATTCTAATTTAATATCCACTGCTTGAATGTTTCTGATTATATTGTTCTTTTAAATTGTGAGCCATTTTGAGTCCCAATAGATGGGGGGGAAGCAGGAGGACGGGGCGGGGAGGGAGAAAGAAGAAGAAGAAGTAGTTATCCCATAAGTTACCTAAAGTTGAAGAAGAAGAAGAAGAAGAAGAAGAAGAAGAAGAAGAAGAAGAAGAAGAAGAAGAAGAAGAAGTTGTTGTTGTTATCCCATAAGTTACCTAAGTTGTTCTGGAGAAAGGGCTGCCTGAATCCATGGAGGTTGCCTTTAAGCAATTGATTCAGTGGGTCTATTCTAGCTGGGACTAGCAACTGGAGTTAGATTATAATGATCATCCTCATACAATGTAGTCATTTAATTCAATGACATCTGTGTCAATTTTTTTCAGGGTGTCAGGTGCTCAGCATAGTACACTTCAATACAGTTCAAACAAGGAAACCATGGAGAAACCAAGTCAGTCCAGAGTCATACACTGAGGACCCATAAGAGCAAAAGAGCATGTGTGAGCATGAAAAGAGGCCCAAACAGGATCAAATGCCATTAAGGGAGTCTTCGACAAGGGCTTGTTTTCCGCATGGCGTTTTTAAAGTGTATTAGGCACGCTTCCTCCTCCCTTCACAAGCCGCCATACCGCATGACGTTCTGGCGAACCAGGTGCTATCACAGCCATGGATAGTGCTGATAGCGCGTTTTCTTATTTTCGCCTGAAAGGCAAAAATAACCTCCCTTTCACGCATCGGTCGCACGACCAGAGGGCCTGCGGAGCCATTGTCCAGTCTGCTTCCGGGAAGGACCAGGGTGTGGGCGGGCTGTGGGCAGTCCCTGCTGCCTGTCCCTCATGCTGCAGCTCCCAGGGGACGTTCCGCCCAGCAGCAGGCCAGCCGCTGCCCCCATCGCAGCAGGGAACACTGCACGATACGTCATCACGAGAGGCTACCCCTGGGCTGTGTCGCCACTCACACTAGAGATGACAGCAGCCCCCAGGGTCTGGCTGGCTGTGATTTTTTTTTAAAAAAAGAAAACCTGGTGCTATCGTTAGCACGTTAGTACATTACCAATGTAGTAGGAAACAGCCTGTTGGCAGGATCTAGTGTGCTAACGTTAGCATGATAGTCAATGAAACAATAAAAGAAAAAGAAAAACCACCAGCCAATCAGGGGCAGTGGGGCAGGGACAGGGCGGGACCTGGGCATGGCCCAGGATGCCAACATGCGGACAAGGCACTGGGCGGGGACTGGTGCTCTCTCACGCATGGCCCACCATGTGCAGACTGCAAGGGGCTCTCTACTGGGTCTCTTGCGATATTGGCAATATCGTGAAGGTGCTAGTTCATCACACTATCAAGGTAAGGTGCAAAAAGGGCCACAAGGAGCAATGGATTCAAGCTGCAGGAAAGGAGATTCCACCTGAACCTCAGGAAGAACTTCCTGATGGTCAGAGCTGTCCAGCAGTGGAATATACTGCCTGGGAGTCTGGTGGAGTCACCTTCTTTGGAGGTTTTTAAGCAGAGGCTGGATGGCCATCTGTCGGGAGTGCTTTGATGATGTATTCCTGCATGGTAGAATGGAGTTGGACTGGATGGCCTCCATGGTCTCTTCTAACTATATGATTCTATGATTCATAGACAAGATCAAGATCCAAAGATCAAGGCATAGTTCAGGAAACTATAGAGCATGATGCCAAACAGAGATACTGGAGCTATTGTGTTATGACGTACAAAAAGTCTCCACTGTGTTGATTTGTAGCTAGCTATAACTAAACACAACTGGTCTAATTTAGCATTTCCCTTTTAAAGCAGGCCACATACTTACCTGTCCTTTTGTTGCTTCCATTTCAGTCTACGAGGAGGTTTGGCCTCCAAATGTCACTGTTCAAAGTCTCCATAGGATGATCCAAGTTTTCCTTCCAGGGCAGGCCTTCCAGTCTATTATGGCTCTGACCAGACCCCATTATCTGGATTCACATCTTTGCCTTCCTTGTCTACCTGTCCAGGTAGGACATGAGAATACGGGTCCTTGTTTGCACAAATTCTACTTCAAAGTCTCCTTTAGAGAAAGAGGGTTTTTAAATCATTTATCCCCAAATATCTTTTGGAGAGGGCAACAAACAGCAGTGAGGTTTTTGAAGCCATTTCAGAAGATTTAGTACTCAGAGAAAGACAAAATGATTTTCCCTCTCCTCTCTGAGAGCAATTTTAAAGGCCCTTAATGCCTTTCTACACCACAAGCAATTAAAACCACAGGGGTCATGCTTAGGCTGTGGTTTTTCAATAAGCCAGCTTGCCTACCAGTTACAATTACCTTCAGCTCATTAAAAAGAAATCAGATATATATTGGCAATGTGTGGACTGGAAAAATCTGTGATTGGAAAGTGATATCCTACATGTGAGGATGTGGGGAGACAGAAAGTCTAACATGTCAGATATCTAAATTCTTTATGGCTTTATTATCACATGGATTCTAATGACTGATTCATGATGCACCTAGAGAAAGTATGCAAAGAATACTTCCTCACAACCACAGGGTCATTACTCTAAATCAGAGCTTTCCAAGCTCTGTGTTGCAACACGTTAGTGTGTCAACTGCAGTGTGTAGGTGTGCCGCATGAACCTAACAGATGGAGAGGCTGCCTCTCCCACTGCCACTCCAGGCCAGGCCCAGGTGAAGGGGCCTCTGCTGCCACCCAGGGCCAAGGAAGACCCCAGTAAGGGCAATCTGGTGGGCCAGGTCTGGGTGGAGGGGCTGCCTCTCCTGCCACCGCCACCACCCCAGGTCAAGGAAGGTCCCAGAGAGGGTGGCACCGGGCCAGGCTTGAGTGGAGGGGCTGCCTCCACTTACTGAATTACTATGTTGGGAAATGATGCATGTCTAAAAAGTGTGTCACCCATATGAAAAGTTTGGAAAGCTCTAAATAGTATTGCAATCCTGTATTTTCCAATTTAAAACTCCAGTACTATTACTTTGTGTCACCCACCTAGAACCATTTCTAACCTGAAAAGTCACATTCCATGGGCTTATCTGTTACCCTGTATTCTGGGGGTCCCGGGAGGGGCGCCCAAATAACCAAATATAAGCACAAGATAGGGAAATTCACTCAAGCACTCTCTTAAGCTAACGAGAGGCAGGGTAATGTAGCAGGGATCTTGCAACCCTATGTATACAGGGTCAGATCAGAAGAGTAGTCAGGCAAGTTTTTAAAATAATGAAAATGATAGCTTTATTAAAGGACAACAACGAATAAGACACCACATGCACACAGCTAACTAGAAATAGAAGTGAGAGTTTTTTGAGGGAAATGGGTGATATGACACCTTATCTTGTAGTCTTGGAGAGAAGCGGAGGTTGCAGGGAAAAGAACTCAGCATGGCTTGCTGAGGGGAGCTCGCCAGACAAAACAGCAGCAAGGCGGTCTGGAACTCGGGAGCGATCCGAGAAGCAAGGCGGATCAGTTGTTGGGAACTGAGGGGACGACTTCGCTGGACAGAGCGACAGCAAGGTTAGATGGAAGTCCAGGGTGATCCGAGGAGGACTCAGAATCGGGGACCTTTTATAGGGTGGATTGTGCCTAGAGACCATGCCATACTCGGTGAGAACAAAGGAAATTTGGAGCGAGACAAAAGCGTTGGAAAAGGTCAAGTTTTACACGATTAGCTTAGCACTGGATGACAATAGTGTAGCCAGTATGCAAATGGCTTAGCTTTGTGAGAGTCCCGGCTCAGGGCCGAGCGTCTTTGTGTAGAGTCACACTTAAGCAAGGTGTGTCTGCAAGAAATGATCCCTGAAGCAATGAAGTGGCATTAATCTGCCTGCCTAAGTGGGGATTGGAATGTCCAACCATTACCGGCCGCGCCTGTTTACGTGCTTGTCCAGTGGCCCTTGCAAACATGTGGAGCAGGGTGGCAGAGAAAGGTCAAATAAGGCCAAATAAGTTTGATATCAAGAGATATCTAGTGCTATCACCGGGCATGTCAGAGCCGTGGTAACATATCCAATTCAGACTAAATTTAGCTGGGTTATAAAGAGCTGCTAAAAAACAACAGTTGTCCTGCTTCCTGCCACTTTCCATCACCTGTCACATTCAGGCAATTGGCTTTATTCCCTTAATGTAAGATTAACTATTTCTGACTCAATGCTGGGCGACTGCAAACCCAAACCATTCGACCATCCTTTGCCGCTTCCTGTACTGGGAGTGCTATTCCCAAGAGAATTTCAACTAGCAACTCCACAAAATACATTTTGGTCGTAATAACAAAATTACAAGCGTTCCAAAAGCCCCAGAATAATAAAACAAGATCTGATGGAGGCAACCATGTTTGCTCAAAAGTCATGTCTGATTTCTCGCCCTCCATGGAATTTTCTATATTCTATATATATCCTTTTCTATATTGATGCAATAACAGTGAAATTTCTTTTGCTAAGAGATATGCCTGGATAGGCATATTTTGAACAGACCTGAAACATTTTTTTCTGTTACTTTTTGCTGAAGATGTTTCATAGAATCATAGAATCATAGAAATGTAGAGTTGGAAGAGACCACAGGGGCCATCCAGTCCAATTCCCTGCCATGCAGGAACACCCTCAAAGCACTCCCGACAGATGACCATCAAGCCTCTGCTTAAAAACCTCCAAGGAAGGAGACTCCACTACACTCCGAGGCAGCAGATTGCACTGCCGGACAGCCCTGACTGTCAGGAAGTTCTTCCTGAGGTTCAGGTGGAATCTCCTTTCCTGCAGCTTGAATCCATTGCTCCTTGTCCTGGTCTCTGGAGCAGCAGAAAACAAGCCCTCTCCTTCCTCTACATGGCATCCCTTCTAATATTTAAACATGGCTCTCCTGTCCCCTCTTCACCTTCTCTTCTGCAGACTAAACATACCCAGCTCTCTAAGTCTATCCTCATAGGGCATGGCTTCCAGGCCCCTCACCATTTTGGTCGCCCTCCTCTGGACTTGCTCCAGCTTGTCAATATCCCTCTTGAATTGGGGTGCCCAGAACTGGACACAGTATTCAAGATGGGGTCTAACCAAAGCAGATTCCTACTCTTTACACATTGTGTTTGTTTTTTTTAATACTATGTTTTTAAATATTCAAAAGACATAGCTGAGTTAGTTTATATCATCATACAAAGGAATTTAGTAGCATCTTTTGAGACTAACTGAGAGAAAGAAGTTTGTAGTGTAAGCTGTTGTTAAGTCAATACTATGGTGCAATATTTGATCTGATGAAGTAGATTTAGACTACGAAACCTTAGGCTACAAACTTCGTTCTCCCAGTTAGTCTCAAAGGTGCCACAGGATGCCTTTATATATTTTCAAATGTTATTGGTTTACCTATCCTTAAGTTAATATGCTAGGGATTTTCTTTGAAAACCCAGACACACATCATTTTTGTTTAAAGGTAATTGTGTATATTCCATTGCTCAGAGTACAGGAAGCCCCTGCCTTTTGATGCCCTGTTATCTGATGACTCGTCTTTTGACACTTCCAAAGGAAGGCCAACTTCCATTAATTCAATGGGGGTTTTGCTGTTTCCTCAGTTCTTTTTGGCTACAGAGGATCTCTAGGGACCACTTACATGCCTGTACTGCTTACAAAGTAAGCTTGTTACCCTGTAAGTTGGGGGTCCCAGGAGGGGTACCCAAATAAGCAAATAAAAGCACAAGATGGGGAAATTAAGCTCGAGCACTCTCTTAAGCTAACGAGAGGCAGGGTAACGTTAGCTAGGATCTTGTACCCTATGTCTACGGCTTCAGGTCAGAGAGCGTAGCCAGACAAGTTTTAAGGTAACAAAAATAACATTTATTGAGCACAAATAACATAAAAGACACCACATGCACACAGCTAACTAGAAATGGAAATGGAGAGCTTTGGAGAATGGGTAATATGACACCTGGTCTCGTAGTCCTGGAGAGAAGTGGGAGTTCCAAGAAGAGAGGCAGACTCAGTTGTTGGGAACTGAGGGGACAGATTGCCAAACACAGCTGCAGCAAGGCTGGATAGAATTCAGGAGCGATCCAAGAAGGGAGGTAGACTCAGTTATGGGGAACTGAGGGGAAAACTTCACTGGACAGAGCGGCAGCAAGGCTAGATGGAAGTCCAGGGTGATCCGAGGTAGTCCCGAAAATAGGAACTTTTTATAGGATGGATTTACCTACAGGCCATGCCATGCTCGGTGAGAACAAAGGAAATTTGTAGCTGGACAAAGGAGTTGGAAAAGGTCAAGTTTTGCATGATGAGCTTAGTGCTGGATGACAATAGTATGGCCAGCATACTGATGGCCCAACATAGAAGAATGGCTCGGCCCTTGGCCGTGCAGCTTGGTAAAGATTCGCGCTGAGCAAAGCCGGTTTGCAAGAAGGTTTTTCCCTAGAGCATCGGAGAGGCTTAAGTTGCCTGCCTAAATGAGGTTTGGAATGAATAATCATTAACGACTGTGCCCAATACGTGCACATCCAGGAGGCCTCTGCAAACACGTGGAGTAGGGTGGCAGAGAGAGGTCAAGCAAAGGCCAAATTATTTGATATCAAAAGGATATCTAGTGCTCCCACCAGACATATCATAACCCTGATAACAAGCTGAGAAAGAAAGAAAATGGCCTAAGATTCCTGAGCGACTTTGCAAGTAATGCATGCCCAGTTGGTCCCAAGCGAGCATCTGTAAGTCCTTCATGCTTCCTACAGTTCAGTACATGGCTTCCACTTTTCAATCAATTCAGTGTCAGAGCTTGGACTGTGGGGGCATTAGGGGGCAGAGCTATGGCATGAGGGGCATGGCCACTGTGTGTGGTGGGCGTGGCTGTGGTGGGTGTAGGTGTGGCCAGGGCACATGGGGGTGTGGCCAGGGCACACGGGGGTGTGGCCAGGGCACACAGAGACATAGCTACGGGATGGCACACCCCCAAAAATATTGCCACCTGGGACAAATCACCCACCCCTACCCCCACATCCCTACACAACATCAATTCAATTTTTTGAAAGTGTTCCACTCGCTATCCTGTGAGATAAGTGGAGGAATAAACCTGTATATGCCATTGAATCCTTAGTATCATAGGCCCTATTCAGGAGTTCATTTCTGTTAGTTTATAGAAGAAACTTAGGTCATTTCCACACTACTCTGTTATAGCGCGATTATTCCATTTTCAACATCCTATGGAATCCAGCTGGCCCCTCCCTAAACTGCAAACCCCAGGATTCCATAGGATGTTGAAAGTGGAATAATCATGCTATAAAAGCGTAGTGAGGAAATGACCCTAGCGTGATTTTCAGGACACCGTTCGTGACATCCCTGTGTTGCTGGCCAAGGTCTAAGGGGGCTGTTACTGATCTTGGCAGAATATAATTCCAAAGTTCCACACAACTGGAAATCTTCAGTGTATTTATACCATTCAGGAAAGCATTTTGATGCCACTTTAATTGCCATGGTTCCACCCATGGAGTCCTGGGATCTGTGATATGGTGAAGTTCTCAGAACACTTTGCTTCAGAGCAATAATGCTATAGTCCAAGTGAATGGAGCAGAACTGTAGTAGAGAATTGTAAGCACTGCTTTTCTTATTTTGAGGTGCCTTCAAGCTGATTCGAACTTATGGCAGCCCTATCCTAGAGTTTGTGGTTTTCACTAAATTTAATATTTAAACTTAATTTAATGTAATTTAACATTTAAATTTTCACTAAATTTAATATTTGTTGCTTCAATTTAATTCTATAGTACAAAGTAATAAACCTAATAAATTTATGTATTGGTTTTTTCTGAGGCTGAGAGAATGTGACTAGTCCAGGGTCTCCCAGGGGGTTTCCATACTTCAGTGGGGGTTCAAACTTGGATCTCTGACCAGTCAAACCATTACATGATCCTTGTTCACTTGGAGTTTAGAAGGAGGTATTTAGGAAAAGATCAGAGATCCCTTCAGCTGAAGAATGGCTAGAGAAACTGCAAGAATATGTAATCTTAGATGATCTTACATGCAGATTGAAAGACGAAAAAAGCAGTAAAAAAATGGAAGATATGAGAACAATTAAGTTATATATTGAAGAGAACTGGGTAAAGCTATGCCAAGAGTAAAGTAACAAGTAAGAAATAAGATAAAATATAACAGTTTGGCAATGAAATTGCTTAAGGAAGAGATATGACAATGAAGAGACAAGTCTACAAAAGTAAAAGTAATCAGAGTAAGAGATCTCAGAGTAAAAGTAGAAATAAATGCAGTTCAAACGAGGGGAAGGAGGAAGGAAAGAATAGATAACAATACAGGATAGGAGAAAAAAGATAGACAAGGGAATATAATAAAAGTTGAGCTGATGTAAATTTCTGGGTAGATATGAATCGATGTACAAATATTCTCTCCTTTGTTTTATTCATATCTTGGAAAATGCTGAAAATGTTGTTGTTGATTAATCTGAGTGTTTGTTATCTCTTTTTTAATAAAAATAATTAAAAAAAAAAGAAGGAGGTATTTAGAATTCTCTGCCAGAGGGCTCAAGAGCTTCACCAGACTACAAAGCACCGAATTCCATTGGCTGTTACTGTCATGACTAAAGTGGAATTGTAGTGTTATAATTGTGTAGTGTGAAAGGGCTATTATTATTATTTTATTATTATTATATATAGCACTATCATTGTACATGGAAGAAAAAATAGCCATCTCTGTCAAAAGGTGCACAGTTAAACACACACACTCATATACCCACACGACATACAACTGCGGGAATGCCGGTGTGCCTCTGAGCATGTGCAGAGTGCCCCCTCTGTGTGCACGCACCAAGAACCCAATCACCCAATGCCAATTGAGTGGTTTTTATTTGGTATTTTGGATAGGTTCTCCCTCCCCTGAGAGAGGCAGCAAATTCAGGGAGCGTCCCCAGGTGGCAAAAGTTCTTGCAATGCCACTGCATCAGTGTCAGGATTTTCTGCATAATCCTATCTAGATTTTTGTACGATTATTACCCTAAACTCATCTCTAATCAACATGACCCACTTAACAAGTCCATTCTATGAAACCAGCGTATCTCGTAAGAGGGGTGGTAGGGTATGATAACAACAGACAGACATACACACAGCCAGCATTAGACAGTAGGCAGCCTCTAAGTGCATAAAAATCTCAAAATGTCCCATCTGCTTCAAGCACTTGTATCATTTCCTGTAAGAATGAATATAATGCAGTGCTGAAGCCACTCATAACTGGACAATGGTAGGATGATGCTCTTGGTTACAGAGCACCATACTTCCATTGCATTCATTTTTTCCTCCATTCTAGCCCCTGTTTTCATGTTTTCTCCCTGCCGAGTCATCTGCTGGTATAAAGCCAGATGGGGGTGGTGGAATAGCCCTCCTGAAAAATCATAATCTATATTGCCACCTTTGCAATTGAAATGTTTGACATAGTCCTTTAGTCCTTTCTAAAAAAACCTGTAGGTTCATGCAATGCAGCAATCTAATCTCTTGCTGCTCTTTGCAGACTGGTTTTGTCCCTTGTTGTTCTCCTACAATAGAAGATAACCATCGCCCCTGTTCTAGTCTTTTTAACTCCAGTTTATTGAAAGCTATTGGGCCATGGGAGCTGAATTATTTCCATACGGTAAAAAGAATGCTGGGGCAGGGACTTTCATTTCTGATATCATATCTCAGCTGGAAGTGCCATCCAGCGGTCTCTCGAGGACTTCTTTCAGAGAAGAATGAACATATTTTAGATAGGGCAACACTCCGCAAAGTCCAAAGACCAATGCTTGGATACCTCCCAGGTTAAACAAACTATCATGCTGCATTCTGTGTGATGAGTCTATTTTTGAAGACAGTCCAGAAATTGCAGTTTGTGGTGAAGGAAGCTGTTTACCTTTTGATGCAAGCCAGGAGCATATAACATCTACTTTGACTGTTTGGTTGAGCCTAGGTGAGTACGTTGATGCCCACACCTTTAAACTTTTAAATGATCCAGATTCTTCACAACTAAGGGGATGTCTCTTTCCCCAATTTTCTCACAGGACATTTGTTACCCTGACTTCTGGGGGGTCCCATGAGGGACACCTTGATTTGCTCCAAGTTATAAAGGTTGGGGAAATTAGCAGAGCACTGGCAATAGCAAAACAAGGGGCAGGGTAACGCAGCAGGATCTTTTACCCAACTTTTATGGGGCCAGGCCAAGCCAAAAAACCAGACAAATGTATCGAATAAATGAATTTTATTGAATGAAAATGTTCTCACGCACCAACACACTCACTCACTCACACACACAAGGCCTATTGAGAAGGAAAAGAGGTGAAAAATGGATAGGGGATATAGCAAAGGGATTGTAGAGGTGGTGATACTGCACCTATCCTGAAGTCTTCAGTCCAGGAAGTGGCGAGATGAATGGTGCTCAGGGAAGAGATAGCTGAGGGGATCACTCAACTGATGGAGTGCTGGTCTGCTAGCATGGCGGGGAGTTCTCTGAAGAGACCCTCAAAAACAAGGACTACTTATAGGGCAGAACGTACCTTGAGGGCAGGCCCTCTCCCAGGGAGAACAATACTCACAGCAATGGAAGGAATGCCAAACAATGGCAACTTGGTTTCCATGATGGGTCTATGCTGTGTTGCAAATGTTTCAGGGTTTCAGTTGCAAAGGGTTGCAGTGCCAGTTTATGTAGATGGACCTCGCCTTGTAGGATTTTTCCGGAATCGCAGTTGCTCAACCTGGGGAAAACACGCTAATCCCCTCAAGTTGGCTGCTCTTGACTGAGGACACTTTGTCTTTGTGCGTTTGCACAGCTTGAGGTCTCCTTGGGCTACGTAACAGGGGATTTTCCTGGCCTGACCTAGTTCTTGGTCGTTCAATCTCTTTGCATACACGCCTATCTGGGCAACCTCTCTGGCATGGTGGGCACATCTGATATCAAATGTATAGTCCCCAGGATAGGGTATGCCAGTGGGGTAACACATTGATTTTAGCTTAAAAGAGGCCCTAGTGTGTTTGCCATCTTGCAACCCAGGCGAGAGAGGAGGTGAAAAGTACAGACTCTAGGATTACAAGCTCCCCTAGATTTCAGTTTTGTGTCCCATCAGTTGCCAATTTTTTGACACCATTGTTGGGCAATTTTTGGCCTAAAATCATACAGAAAAATCCTCAAAAGCATAAAAATATGAAACACCCCCAACAGTGCCCCTAACTACCTCCACTTTCTTCTCCTCTACTCTTAAAATGGCAAAAGGGAGTGAAGCTGCATCTCTTGCTGTCACCATGTTGAGAGCAGCTGCAAAAGAAAAGATGTTTGGGCTTGTTGTGTGAGAGTACAGTGCAATGAGGGAAGTCTGCGTGGGGGGGGGGAATTAGCCTCATCTGCATGAGGTGCCCACCCCTGTTCTATCCAAATAAAGCCTATAAGACTATGGAATCACAGAGCTGGAAGAGACCACAAGGGCCACTCAGTCCAACCCCCTGCCATACAGGAATACACAGTCAAAGCACTCCCAACAGATGGCCATCCAGCCTCTGTTTAAAAACCTCCAAACGAGATGCTCCAAGGCAGCATATTTCCCTGTCAAACAGTCTTACCATCACAAAGTTCTTCCTAAGGGTGGGATCTCTTTGTCTGTATTTTGAAGCCCTTGCTTCATGTCCTAATCTCTGAAGCAGCAGAAAACAAGCTTGCCCCATCTTCCTTATGACATCCATTCAAATATTTAAATATGGCTGTCATGCCACCTCTTAACTTTCTTCTCACTGGACTAAACATACCCAGCTCCCACTCCTAAGTGGCCATGGTTTTCAGGCCTTTTACCATGTAGGTCACCCTCCTCGGGACATATTCCAGCTTGAAATGTCCATTAAGATGGTACTGAGGGAGTTCAGTGCAAGCAGAGGCCACTCCCTTTCCTGGCCATGTGAGGATCAGGGACACACGCATTAATAGACAGATAATAAAATTTGAACTTCATTGGTAACACAAAAGTGACTTTCCTGGAGATCCAGCTGTCCCTGGCCCTTTTCGCACCTTACCTTTGTTGCGGCAGTGGGGAGCAGCGCTTGCGCGAGCAGCCATTTGCGCAAGCTGCTCATGGCAGCCCTTCTGCCTACCGCAACGGCTTGCCGGTTGCGTGACCGTCACGCTAGTGCCCTGCCCTTCCTTTCACAGTGCAGCCTGGGAGCTGTAGGCTGTGCAGGGGGAGGAAGCGTGACCGGGCTGGCTTGTTCAGCGCACCGCACGCAGGTAAGTGCGTGAGGGCCCCACGAGCATTGCGTGACCGCGCAGTATTTTCAGCTTAGAGCCGAAAATAAGAAAATGCGTGCGCGTCCTGCTTTAGGCTCCTGAGCATCGCGTGAATGGAAGTGCGTCGTACGGACCGACGCTTCCATTTACACGACGCTCAAGGGGCCCTCGCGCAAAAAAAAACCTGCATGCAAAAAGGGCACCTGTTCTGTATGAAGCTAACTGCTGCATTCTTAGGCACTGAATTTCTCAAGGACTTTCAGAAGTCCATGTCCTTTCTACATGTTGATGTCTGTCAGGTTGCTAAGGAAGACAGAACCAGTGAGATCTAAGTATAAGAAGGACTTGGTCAAGGATTGTAGAGGCTCAGCTTCAAATTCCACTCAGCTATGAAGCTTTCACTTGGTGATTGTGGACTAGTCATCAAACTGTTAGGGAGATTAATGGAGAGGGGAAAGAGTCTTTAATCTGTTCTGAACTTAGGTAAAGTGTGTGTTAAAAGAAATACATACCTTCAGTGCTTTATTGGTTTTTAATACAGTTTTAATGTAGACTCCTGGAGGCAAACCAAGCTGTCAATGACACTTGTGGAGACACGATTGCCCATTTTCACATGGAATGACAGGGAAGTTCAGGCAGTTAGGGTGATGGGACAGCAGCTCACTGGGGTCCAGGGAAGAGTGAAAATGCCCACCACTGATCTGATTAATCTACCCATCACTTCTCTAGACCATAATCTCACCTGCCAAGAATGCAACTCGTGCCATGTGAAAGGAGGCAGCAAGTACAATAAAGACAGCAGAATATTTTGGCATTTTCCCCCCTATGATAAACTTTTTGAGTAGAGTTAACCAGAGAATTGCACACTGAATTCCACATTCATCCATGCTGTTGGTTTCTGTAAAGGCCTGTCGGCCATGGGAATTTGATTTTCTTGTCTTTCACACTTAACTTGGCACCCATAAATTCACTTAAGGTGTCTTGTGGAGGGGAACTTTGCATTCTTTAAGGTGCAGTGCCCTGGTTTCTATCAAAGAAAATAGGAAGACAGCTGAATGTCCCATGAGGAAAACGCTACCTGCTCTGGCAGAAGCGTATGAACAGCCGTGGGACGACAGCTGGTTTATGAAAATTTCAGGAAGTTTAAGATTATGAGGGCTGCAGGAGAGACTGCGGAAAGCTGGTTTCCAATTTAATAGAACCACATCAGCATTTCTATGGAAAGGCATGCTCTGAGCAAAAACCAAGGGTTGTCAGAACAGGAAAAAACTTTGGATCAGTTCTTACGGGATTGTTTTAATGCAAGAAGTGCCTACGTATCCAATTGTCATTTGTGTCTTCTCTTTTGAAGGTGGATGAAGGCGAAGAATATTTTCTGGATTTATGCTTGTGTTTAGTTCATGCATTGGTACTATAATATGCATTTGCATTACTTCATTGTAAACTCCTTTTGCCTCCATTGTGGAAGTCAGGGGTGGTGAACACTGAATGAATGAACAAATTAATCAGGCATATGTATGCTATGTACCCTTTTTTAATCTGGTTTGTATATTCTGTTTGTGCACATTCCCGTCTGAATTCAGAAAGTCTTCACTGATCGTTGTCAGAGTTCAACTCCCTGTCCATACTCTCCTGCCAGGCAAGGGAAGGAAGGTATTTGCCCAAGAGGAGGAGGCAGTGGGAGGGTGTCCAATGGAAACAATCAAGGAGAAACCCTGAGCCAAGCCAAAGTCAAGGTCAAATCCGAAAGGTCCAGGATGCCAAAGGTCAGTCCAAAAGGGTCAAGAGAACTGGAACACAAGGGTCATGGGCTTGAGTAGCAATTTGCTACAAGCAAACAGCAAGCTACACCCACCGACTTATATAGCCAACAAAAACAGGTGTTACTCATCATTTTTCTGCTTACTCAATCTTGCCCAGACAGCTTCCCTCTGAGCTGCTCATTTCTGTCTCCTCAGTGATGGGGGGGGCTGAGGGGCAAAGGTGAATCTAATTCCCCTAAATCATTGCTGGTCCCTTCTCCCACCAACACTGGTTGTGGCAACTCAGCCTCAGCTTGTCTTAGAATCATAGAATCATAGAAATGTAGAGTTGGAAGAGACCATAGGGGCCATCCAGTCTAACCCCCTGCCATGCAGGAACACCCTCAAAGCACTCCTGACAGATGGCCATCTAGCCTCTGCTTAAAAACCTCCAAGGAAGGAGACTCCACTACACTCCGAGGCAGCAGATTCCACTGCCGGACAGCCCTGACTGTCAGGAAGTTCTTCCTGAGGTTCAGGTGGAGTCTCCTTTCCTGCAGCTTGAATCCATTGCTCCTTGTCCTGGTCTCTGGAGCAGCAGAAAACAAGCCCTCTCCTTCCTCTATGTGGCATCCCTTCAAATATTTAAACATAGCTATCATGTCCCCTCTTAACCTTCTCTTCTGTGGACTAAACATACCCAGCTCTCTAAGTCTATCTTTCAGCTAAGGGGGGTGTTTCCAAGACAGTTTGGTCTATCACTGGCTCTGTTTCTGGCAGAATCAATTGCTCATTGATCTCAGAGCCATCATCTATCACACTCATGGATGGTCAGACATTAAATTATTTTTAAAAATACACACAGACACATATGCACACATATGCATACACATATATGTGTATATATCTATATCTATATATCTATATAGATATGTAGAGATATTATTTATGAAGATATATAGATATATAGAGAGAGATAACTGATATTTGATAATGGCTAGAGCCATGTTGTTGCCTTGCGCATGTAAAAATTTGTCTACAGAAACAATCTAGCATTTTTGTCTGACACCCAACAGTTGCATTCAGTTCAAGGTTGTAGAAGTGGAATAGTATTTTTCCCCTCCTTAATTCTAAAACTTATGTAAAACACATACAGAAAACAGAACAGAGATCTACACTAACATTTTCAAGTCCTATATATCAAGTCCTATATATCATATTAAATGTGTTATATATCAAATTTCATATATCGTATTAAATAGTACCAGCAATAATTGAAAGCCAATGCATGTGGCCCCATTGCTCATGGTTTCACATGTACATTTGGTTCCACACGTCTCAGTTTAGTTGAGTGTGAATGTTTGCTGAACATTCTTGAGATCAATGCATACCATTAAAAGGAAATGCAATTTTTTTCTAAGTCTGTTATCACGGTCATGATATGTCTGGTGAGAGCACCAGATATCCTTTTGATATCAAATAATTTGGCCTTTGCTTGACCTTTCTCTGCCACCCTACTCCATGTGTTTGCAGAGGTCCCCTGGACAAGCACGTATTGGGAGCGGCCATTAATGGTTGAACATTCCAAGACCCCATTCAGGCAGGCAACTTAAGCCTCTCCGTTGCTTTAGGGAAAAACCTCCCTGCAAACCAGCTCTGCTCGGCTTGGATTTACACAAAGCCATGCAGCCAAGAGCCAAGCCATTCCTTTATATCGGGCCATTAACGAACTGGCCATGCTATTGTCTTAAGAGCTAAACCAATCATGCGAAACTTGACCTTTTCCAACTTCTTTGTCCAACTCCAAATTTCCTTTATTCTCACCGAGCATAACATAGCCTGTAGGTAAACTCCACCCTATAAAAGGTCCCCACTTTTGGGACCTCCTTGGACTACTTTGGACTTCCATCCCGCCTTGCTGCTGGTCGTCTAAGGAAACTCCCCTCAGCGAGCCCCGCTGAGCTTTCTTCCCCGGGACCCCATCTTTTTCTCCAGGACTACAAGACCAGGCGTCATATTGCCTTTCCCTAAAAGCCCCATTTCTGTTTCCAAGTTAGCTAGTGTGTGTGTTGTTTTATTTGCTGGTTATCTTTCGATAAAACTGTTATTTTTGTTACTTTTAAACTTCCTTGCCTGCTCTCTGACCTGAAGCCATAGACATTGGGTTAAAACATCCTTGCTAAAGTGCCCTGCCTCTCATTTAGCCAGAGAGTGCTCAAGCTAAATTCCCCCAATTTGTGTTTTTATTTGGTAATTTGGGCGCTGCTCCCGGGACCCCCAACATACAGGGTAACAAGTCAGCCCATTCAAAGTCCAATTAGCTTCTCTATCTGCTTCACTGCAGGGGATGAATCTTTGGAGGAAGCAAATCCCAGTTTCAGATGGTGTTTTACTATGCTTTTTTCTATAAGTTTATATCATTAATATACACATTTCCATGTGCCCATTCCTCTAACATACAGGCTGAGATGCTACATCAAGGAGATGCTACATCAAGGACAGATAGCATAAATCTCTACCTGCAGTGATACAAATTAATTCTGCTACACAACATTTGTATTGAAAACCAGTGTCACACAGACCTTCAGTTGACTACCCAATCCAGTAAACCAAATCATCTCCTACCCTCAAAATATAAGCACTGTCCAGATTGTCTCTGCTCTCTATATACAAAGAACTTCGTGAGTCTTGCTCTACTTAGAGAGAGATTGGAGTTTTCAGAGGAGATATGGACATTTCTGCAAATCATAAATCAAAAGGGTATTGATTTTTATTTCTTTTTTATTCCCAGCTAGCCTGGGAGTGGCGGGGGGCATTCAGGTTGAAGCCAATAGCAACTGAGGCTCTGTGAACCTTTCGTCCCCTTATAGCTGAAGCCAACAGGCAGTCTATGACCTGACTTTAAGATCATCTCATTTCCCCGATCTGTTCTTTGTAATATCTTGCCTGAAGAAAAGACCTGGAGATCTGAAGAGCTTGCATAGATTTTCTGTAAGTGTCAGAGACCTCTTGGCTGGCTCCCTAAAGTTATTACAATATTATGGATTTTTGCATTTGTCCTATGGCCAAGACGGCTATTCCTACATTTTGCAAAACATGAGGACATCAAGTCAAAAAAAAAAGCAGCATACATACATATATTTGGCACCGGTGAAAACAGATATATCCAGAGAAAATGGTAGAAAATCCCATAACAGCTTCTGTGCAGACAAGTCAAATGGATGTAGAAAGGGAGTGGAAAATAATGGGAGGACCCAAGAAACAGAGTAACAAAAACTGGAAGGTTTGTCCAAGCCCTTTATCACTGGCAGCTGATGGCTCCCATGCCAGTGGGGTACAGAATCTGGCTTTGGGGTTTAGTCCAAACTTTAAAGAAGACGCCAGACTCCCTTTAAGCATTCCAGAGTACTCAGTCTTCATGGGGGAGGTGGTCCAGCCTATGGGACAGCTCCTTCAAAGCCCATCACGCTGGTTGCCCAAATTTGGTCCTTCAGGTATTTTGGACTTTGGCTTTCAGAAGCCCCACCAGCTTGGCCAACAGTTAGGAATTCTGGCATCTCAAGTCCAAAACATGGTGGACAACCAACATTTAGGAACCATGGGTTTTATTAGCTCACAATGGCATTACCTTGCTTTTCAACAACTCGTTTTTCAACTTTCTACTCTTTCAACCATTGTAAATTATAGGCACACTCTCTCATCAGCTCTTCCTATTTTGCCAAGCAAGCCTCATACTCCCTAGAGGAAGAAGGCAAGAGGAGAACTGACGAAAGACTAGGTTCCACTTTTCAACCAATTCCACTCTCTGACAGTGCTCTGGTCCCTAATTCATCAGCTAAACGGGATACCTGTATACCCAGGGCAGGGATTTTTTATTGTTTTATTTTTGCACACTTCTGCCTAGATAGGGGATGCTAAATAAATAAATCCTCATACCTCAAACCTGGAGCAGATTCACTGCCCCATTGACATGGAAGCCACCTGCTGCCATGGCTTGTTATGTACCTGTGTTAAGGGCCAATTCATGCAGGCAGGATCATTGTTTGGTCACTGCACCTCCTCTCTTGATGACCTTCAGCCAAATGTGTAAACTCAGCCCGTGGAAAGTCACTGCAAGCTGAAGCAACATGAGCCGGAAGCAAAGTGGTGCTCTTTTAGTCACAATGGTTCTATTCTCTGACTGTCGCAGTTTGATACAATTGACCATGCATGTTTGACCCAGCCTGAGCTCTTGCCTTAATTGACAAAGTACTTTTTCTACTAGCGTTGCTTCCTCTCACTGGCAAAGAATCATCAGGTTTGCACATGAAAAGGAACGCATGCAGAAACCGGAATTAGTGTTATGAACCGGTGATGAAAAAGACCTTCTAACTGATATATGTTATTATTGCTCTGATTACCACGACGGCACAACATGACAATTTGCTGCGTGGTGGAAGGTGACTGCTCTGCTCACTGAAAGCCCAGAGACCGCCAAATCATTGCTTTAATCACGTAATGAATAATGTTGTTCTCATAGTACAAGGCGACATCATTAACTCAAGCAGCAGTCAAACAGGTTACCCTTGGGATCTATTATCCTTGGGCTTCTGTTCTTGGGGGTAGGGGAGAGACGGGGCTTTGTAACATATTCCCCAGAATGAGTCAGAACCATCATGATCGGCCTTTGAGGCACAAAGGAAACAAATGGGATATTTACCAGAATGGCAAAGCTCTGTAATGGCAAGATGAGGGGCAAATGAATTCTGTTAAGCCAATTGAAGGAAAATTGGGCTCATTGAGAGCTGCCAGTTCTGATAAATGGGACCTCCCATGTTCTCAAGCCGATTCAATGCAAGGGACAATTAGTTGGGCAGCCTTTTCCCCAACTCGCTGGATGTGGTGAACTACACATGCCATCATCCCCAGCCAAAAGGGATGGTGAAATTTCTAACCCAACACACCTGGAGGGTGTCAGTTTCGAGGAAGCTTCAATGGGACCAGGTGGCTACTACCATGTCCTATTTGTAATGGCAATTTCTCAGATGACTGCATTTAGTTCTGCATTTAGATAACTGGAAGCAGGTTCAGAGAAAGACAATAAGGATGATACGAGGGATGGAGAACAAAACATAGAAGGAATAGTTGAGGGAGTTGAGCACATTCAGCCTGGTAAAGAGAAGGTGGAACGGTGACATGACTGCATTCTTTAAATAGCTCATGGGCTGTCAGAGTGGAGGAGGTAGGTTTGTTTTTTGCTGGGAAGACCAGGTCTAATGGTAGGACTACTGTAATGCTCTCTATGTGGGTTCAAAATGCAGCAGCTAGAATGCTGACCAGGGCCAGTTACAGGGAGCACATAACTTCCCTGTTAAAACAGCTCCACTGGCCACGCAAAATTCAACATTCTGATTATGACCTATGAACCACTATACGGCTTAGGTCCAGATGTTACCACGGTTCTGACGTGCCTGGTGATAGCACTAGATATCTCTTGATATCACACTTATTTGGCCTTCACTTGACCATTCTCTGCTCCACGTGTTTGCAAGGGCCAACAGACAAGCACGTAAACAGGCGCGGCCGTTAATGGTTGGACATTCCAATTCCCATTTAGGCAGGCAGATTAATGCCTCTCCGTTGCTTCAGGGACCCTTTTCTTGCAGACACACCTTGCTTAGGCGGGACTCTACACAAAGATGCTCGGCCGAGAGCCGGCACTTTCTTTAAGCTGAGCCATTTGCATACTGGCTATTCTATTGTCATCCAGTGCTAAGCTCATCACCAGGAGCCCTGGTGGCGCAGTGGTTAAATGCCAGTACTGCAAGCCACAAGCCACAAGGTTGTGAGTTCGATCCTGCCGGGCACCAAGGTTGACTCAGCCTTCCATCCTTTCGCAGGTCGGTAAAATGAGTACCCAGCTTGTTGGGGGCATGTATAGAACTGTTTCGAAATACATGCTATTTGTAAGTTGTTCGCCGCCTCGATCCATATGGAGAGGCGGGATACAAATAAATAAATAAATAAAAATAAATGTAAAACCTGACCTTTTCCAATGCTTTTGTCCCGCTCCAAATTCTCTTTGTTCTCACCAAGCATGGCATGGCCTGCAGGCACAATCCACCCTATAAAAAGTCCCTGATTCCGAGCGCACCTTGGATCACTTGCTCGGACTGCTTGGATTGGTTTGGACCTCTATCTAGCCTTGTTGCCTCTCTGTCCAGTGAAGTCGTCCCCTCAGCGAGCCATGCTGAGCTTTCTTCCCTGCAACTCTCCATGTTTCTCCAGGACTACGAGAAAAGGTGTCATATCACCCATTTTCCCCGAAAACTCTTGTTTCTAATTTCCTAGTTAGCTGCTTGTGGTGTCTTTTCTGTTGTTTGTGCTTTAATAAAACTATTATCTTTACTCTTTTAAAACCATCTGACTGCTCTTCTGACCTGATGCTGTATACATAGGGTTACAAGATCCCAGCTAAAGTTTCCCTGCCTCTCGTTAGTGCTCGAGTTAGTCTCCCCATCTTGTGTTTTTATTTGGTAATTTGGGCGTCCCTCCCGGGACCCCCCACAATACAGGGTAACACAGACTATTTGAAAGACCTAGATTTGTAGGGAAGACTTTCTCTTGGTTCTGCCACCATCCCAGGCTCTCCTGGTGAGGACATAAGAGAGACACTTCTCCCACAGGTCCCCCTTCACAACATTCCCTGAGCTGTCATTGGCTAGCTCAAACCAGGCTTCCTCAGCTCCTCCCTTCACAGAGAGACATAAGTCAGACTTATCTTCTTGTAAGCCGTTAACTTTGTAAGCCTAATGGATGCATGTGGAAGTGATTCTCATTGTCTTTAATCTTCCCTTGGGAACCCAAAGTAGCAAGTGAACCAGTGAATCCTGGCAGAAATGTCACCACAAGCATTGAGAGGCCAATATCCTACATCAAGGTTATGTAGCATAAATTTCCACATATGGGATTATGCATTAATTCTGCTACATAAACCTTGTGCTGACTAGCAACTCTGCCCAACTGAGCCAAGGCACTGAAGGCACTACTGAATGCACAGCTAATGTGCAACTGAATTGCATGCACAGCAAATAATGCACATCACGTGTGCAACTCCACTTCTGTAACCTTGAAGAGAGTGCAGCCAACCTGAGTTGGACAAAAATGGCCAATGGCTTCTGTAGGGAAAGGAATACACATGTAAAACACCAACAGGGTTCCAGCCACTGTCTTTCTTCCTTACACTGTCCCACTTGTGTTTCTTTTGGAGTACAGAGATTGCCATATTGATTACTTTATACAGAGGTTGCAAAACTTCCTGCGCTAATGTTGTCTAAGTGTTTTGAGCACTTACAAGTGGTACAAATACCACCATTGTGGATGTTACTTCCAAATATGTATGTTTAGCGTAGCAGCCCTCAGAGTGATTTGTCACAAGGGCTTTTGAAATCATTGCTGGCAATTCTACATTTCAAAAGCACTTTGTGAAAAATGAAGAAAGTGAGGTGGGGAGGGGGGAGAGTACAGGAGCCCTTCAATAATAGATCTGGAGACTCTCATCCAACTTTGCTTAATAGTATGTCATTAATAGTAATTAATGGGAAAGGTCCATTTGATTCTCAGAGTGAATTAGTTTCATCTCCTTTGAAAGTCGAATGTCTTTCTGGTGCCTCATACATAATAGAGTATTGTTCTTTTTGGTGGAGGGTTCTCTGCTCAACTACATTTCCTCTCTTGAAATGCCTGGAGCTGGTTTTGACTCAGAAGGAATTATTGGACTATTTGTAGGGGTGGTGAAAGAAAACTGACATCCATTGCTAAAGCCAAGAGAAGAAGGAAAAACAAATCAGGAAAGGGCCCTGGGGAGTGCACCTACAGCCCATAGGAATAGACCATGGAAAAATCAAGCCAGGCCAAAGTTATACGCAGAATGTCCGCAGAAGCCAAGTGTGGTTGGGGCAGTTTGGGGTTTGAGAAAAGCAGTGATGTAGACTTGAATCGATTGACTCAAACTCGAGTCAGACTCAAGTCACTTCAATGACTTGACTTGGACTCAACCCATCAATAAATGATGGACAGACTCGACTCAACTTGAGACTCTTTTTTTTTTTTACCGACCCACTTGATAGTCCCACCTTCCCCTCCAACCTTTCCTCAATCAGCAATTAGGGAACATTATGCTGATGCCTCAGACAGTGGTTCACATGCTTCTTTTATCCCTACCTCTTGTTATACACACCTGAAGGGCACCCTTGGAGTCCATGTCCTGAGAATCTTAATTATTTTATATAAAATATAAGTGAGCCATGAAGAGATACTGAAAGGACACGTAAGCAGTACATCTGTGTCTTCTGTTTTACTTCCTGGGGTATCTGGCAATTTGGCTGACACTTGACAGGAGAATGCAGCCGTGATCAGGAAATTACTCTCTGAGAAAGTAAACAATGCCTGGAATGTGACACTTTGAAGCAGACAATTCAGGAGAGAGATACTGATCAGCAGGAACTACAAGGATTCTCTCTTTGAACTATAAAGAAAATGATCCATGGAAACATATGGCTTTTCATGGCATGTTCACAATATATATATCTAGACACAGTTCCTCATTCCTTTGGAGTTCTTTTTCTTTGGAGTTCTGTTTTGGAGTTTGAAAGATGCATTTGGAGTGTTCAGTGAGAAATTCTCTCAGAGCTGCAAAAACAATGGAGATGGTAAACAGCTTAAATTTACAACTCAATGGACTCCCCTCCTCACAGGAGTGACTGAAATCATCTTTTATCCCAGCTGAAGGATTCTGGATTGGTACTGTATGTCATCAAATCCTTTCTGTTTCTCTCTCTCTCTCTCTCTTAATTTTCATCTTTTTCTAACTTTATAGTCTTGTATGCTTGGAGTGTGAATGAAGCTGAGTGAGTGTATGAAATTTAACTTTCTATAGGCTTGTATACTTGTTATAGTGAGTGTAGCTGAGTTATTGTAGGGACTTTTACATCTGTGTTAATAAAATACTTAGATTTGAACAATTGGTGTGATTTTTGACTGGACCTGACCTGGTATACAATTGGGTTGCAAGATCCTGCTTAAGTTACCCTGCCTCTTGTAAAGCTAAACAGTGGTCTGAACTAATTTCCCCACAATTTTGATAGATTTTGGGAATCCCCTTAAGGGAGCCCCAAGCAATCAGGGTAACACTCTCTGCCTCTTCTTTGTTTCCCCTCTTTCTCCAGAAACCTTTTATGGGAAAGCAAAAGAGCAGGAAGAATTAAGAGAGGGAAAACAGGGCTTTGCACCCTTTTTTATTTTTATTATTTGTTTGTTTGTTTAATGTGAGTGTGGGCAAAGACTGGCCTCTGCATCTGGGTTGAGGGGAGGCTTGGGGGTTGAAGTCCCATCAACGTTAACGTGAAATCCTCCTCCTCCTCCCCTCCCTTCCCCATCTAGCCAGCTCCTTGCTCAGTCAGAAGCAGTTTCCTAAAGTTTGCCTTTTTTGTTCCTCAATGTCTGACAGCTTCCTTCCAATCTTGCTTGCTCATGAGTCAATGAGAAAGAAAAAGTGTCCTTGCCAGCCATGGCAGAGTGGAAAGAAGTTTCTTCCAGATTGCCTTACCTGTTCTTCACTGGCACCTCTTGCGAGAGGCTCTCAGGTCCCCATTGCCTGCTGCCTGCTTGCAAGCAGATAGCGCAAGAGACCCTCCTCTTCCTTCCACAGTGCAGCCTGGGATTTACCCAGGCTGCACTGCACTGGGGCAGGAAGCGCAAGCACCACAGCTCCAGAGCTCCGCACGCATGGCAAGCGTGCACGGGGCCCCGGAGCGATGCGCGATCATGCATCATTTTCAGCTCAAAACTGAAAATGAAATAGTGCTCAATCAGTGCCTGCCAGCCCCTGGAGCATCATGCAACTGTGAGTGTGTCGTGTGGACCGCTCCTTACAGTTGCACAACACTTCAGGGGCCCTTTCGCATGGCAAATGCCATGCGAAAAGGGTCCTGGTTTCTCTAGGAGGGGTCTACAGTCTGAGTCAAGTCCTCATGTTTTTTTCTTTATAAAGGAATCACAATTAAACCTTTTCTGACTTTTGTCCTCCATGCTCCATTCTTCTGTCTTTTTTCTCTCTTATTTCTTCCTTGCTGTTATCTTAACATTAGCCGTTTTTATTATTTACTTATATATTTATTTTGCATTTGATTTGTTTTTATTTAATTTCCTGATTTAATGCTATGTCAGAGTAAATTAAACCTGTCTTTCTTCCTAACAATTCCATGAGCCTTCCTTTGGAAAGACGTAATGAAAAAATGTCCAGTTGTGTGGTTCACTGTCCTCATTCCCATGTGAATCTACTGAAGCTTCCTCTTCCTCTTTTCACTGCAGTGCACTTGTCTCTTTGGAGACAATGCCTTTGCCACATGAAATTGTTTCACAGGTGAACCAATAATTCCCTCTAATATCCTTGGAGTGGTAGCCATACAGCAAATTAATTTGCACAGAATTACTGCTCTATCTTTTGTGTATCTTCAACAAAAGGAATAATGGATCAAAGTGTCACCACAAAGCTGTGTTCTTGTTATTCTGCTATATTCACAGTGCTGTTATCATTTTAACCATTGTGTTTAATATCTGGCATAATAAATGGAATGCATATTCAGATGTATACATCATAGATACTCCCTAACTATCACAAGTTCTACTCATAATATTGGTATCTTTATTCAGCAGAAAGTATATGAGTTCTCTATTGTGCTGCATAGAATTTTTTTAGAGGAGGAGAGAGAGATTCATGAAATTAAAATCCTAGTTTTTTTTAAAAAAAAGAAAAAAGCTTGACGTTCCCCTAGGAGCAAGTTCCTTGAACTTAGAGGTGCATGCATTATTTATTTATTGAAGCCTAATGAGGAATAACTGAGGGAGCTGAGTAAGGGCCTTTCCACACTACATCATTATACTGCTATTATTCCACTTTCAACATCCTATGGAATCTTGGGATTTGCAATTTAGGGAGGGGCTTTTAGAATTCTCAGACACAGAGCTCTTTGGCTCCAGTAAACGACAAGCCCCAAAATTCCATAGGATGTTGAAAGTGGAATCAGCATAGGGCGGAAAGACCCTAAGTTTAGCCTGCCATCACAACAGCCATCTTTAAATATCTGAAGGGTTGCAATATAGGAGATGAAGCAAACTTGTTTTCTGCTGCTCCAGAGAATGGGAGCCTTACACCATGATGTTATTCAGGCCATTTCCGCACAAGGCGAGGGAATCGCTCCGTACCGTTACTCACTGGATCTTCTGGCTCCTCGGTCTGGTCCAGGGTGAATCGGAGCAGTGTGAGGTCTTAAATCCGCACTGCTCCGGCTTCCAAAATGGCAGCTTCTGGTTGGTCGTGGGTCCCACTAACCATGAATCTCACCATGCCTAAAGCCCACCCTCTGCAGATCACAGACTTGCATTGGTGCAAGCCTGCAAATCTGCACAAGACAGCAGGTATGCAATGGCGTGCTCTGGAAAAATGAGAAGCCTCTTTTTTCTGGTCTTTAAAAAGTGTGCTGGAGGACCAGTTGGGGGCGTTTCAGAGCGGACTGAGGTGCTGCTCTCTGGTAAGTAGTCCGAACCTAGTCTGCTCCGAGGTGCAGACGACCTCCGCAGAGGACGCACTGCACCGTTTTAATTCCCCCGTGCGGAAAAGGCCACAGTCCTCCTGCATTCATGGGTTTGATCTTTGCCAATTTGATTATTTATCAGGTGTGCATGTGCCTCCGACTGCATTCTGCGCCTCCCGTTCCCTTGCTTTTTATCTGGGCATACATGTTTTCCTTCTCCATGAGAAGGAAGGCGTGCACATCCAGGCAAAAGGCAAGGGAATGGGGAGGGGAGAATGTGGGGGAGGCACATGTACACTTCCTCTGCATGTAGGACTGTCCCCTCCCATTTGGTTGCCTTTTGCCTGGGCGTGGAAAAGAACGGCATGCACACCTGGGCAAAAGGCAAGGGAATGAGAAGAGACAGCCCTGGAAGAGAATTGGAAGAGGAGCGCTCACTTGGGCATTGGGGAGGGGGAGTTATTCGCATTGTTGTTGTTTTTTTAACTTTCACAGGCACCCTGCACCCTGATTCCTTGTAAAAGTGATGGGACACTGCACATCATAGTGACGCATTTAGTCTTGCTTTTGCGTAAATCTTATTGCACAACTTTGTTGTTCCCCAGGCACTATTGTATTGCCACGTTGTTGAATTTTTTTTTTTTCACAGTGGAAATCATTCACCAGTGATCCCTTTTCATGTAACAATTCAGTAACTAGTTTGGGTGCAGGTCTCTCATAGCTCTTACTTCCATCATACCATCATGATGTCTGAGGTCATTTCCACACAAGACTATTATAGTGCTTTGATTCCACTTTCAACTTCCTATGGAATCTTGGAGTTTGCAGTTTCGGGAGAGGCCGGCTGGCCCCTCCCGAAACTGCAAACCCCAGGATTCCATAGGAGGTTGAAAGTGGAATCAAAGTGCTATAACAGTCTCGAGCAGACATGGCCTTACTGTTGTGACATCATGACACAATTACAGGTACAAGAACCAATCATAGAAGCAAGGGGGCAGGGTTTAGGAGTCTGTAACGACACCTTAATGTGGATAAACACGCCATGTAAAGGCTGCTACTAAAACACAAATGTGAAAAGGGTGAGCTAGAACAACCATGAGAATGGTTGAAGCAGAATTTGAATGGAATAACACAGCATAAAGGAGCAGTGTGTTGAGGATCTAGAAATACAAGCCAGTGGATTCAAGTTAAAAGAAAAGAAATTTCACCTAAACATTAGGGAGAATTTCTTGACTGTAAGAGCTGTTCAACTGCAGAATAAACTGCCCCAGAAAGTGGTGGACTCGCTTTCTCCAGAGATCTTTAAACAGAGGTTGGATGCCCATCTTTTGGGAGTGCTTAATCTGTGCATACTTGCATGACAGGGGATTGGACAAGATGGTCTTTGTGGTCTCTTCCAAATTTAAGATTCTGTGATTCTAAAAAAAGCAAACAAAAATAAAATAAAAATCCTTCCTCTTTTTGTAACCCCACGAGGTTGGCTTCAGGCTTCTCTCTCTCTGTGTCATAAAAGGATTAGGGCACATTAAGAACCAATGCATTTGTTTAGCCTACATTTTCATGGACTGCATCTCCTCAGGGCCATGGAGCATTGCCTCAAGGAGCAGGTTATTACACATCTGTTTGCATCTGTATATAAATAAATGGAGGGTGTAATAGAGTGAGAGAGAGGTAAAATAAAGAGAGAGAGAGAGAGAGATAGGTTCCTTCTCTATGCCTACCAGTAGGAGCAATACGAGGCGTGGGAGACCATGAGAGAATGCCTTCTCTGCTATGGAACTCTGGTGCCAGAGACCCAATTGGCACCCTTGGAGACCCAATTGGCAGCAACATTAGCTCCATTTCAGTGCCAAGCAGAAACCCAGCATTTTATGAAACCTTTGGAGGACTTCTGGTTGCCACGCCCAGAATATAGCAGACATTGCTCCCATAGCTTTGGAGCGTGCCCAGCAGCAGAGAATAACTTAGCAGCAATGCACTGTAGCCAGGAAAAACTCACCCACACCAATTGTTCTCTTCCATCAAGGAGGCAACTTATTCTTGAGTTACTTACTTATTCTTGTGTGCATATTTACAAGAATCTCCAGAAAGCATTCCAGCATCCCTTTGCTTGCTTTTTCTGACAGAGCCTCCAGCAGACACATCAGGCACCATGTACAACTTGTTAGCTAACTCTCAGCTATATTTATACTCACACTAGCTGATGCAATCCTGCCAGCCTTTGCATTCTCCCCACACCTTCTCCCCTGATTGCTCATCAGCATGACTCAGCTAAAGTCACATGGCTCTCCACAGGTGCACTTAACAACCCACATCACAAAGTATTTTCTACAGGTTTGGTCCAACCTTTTCATGACAATGGTTTCATCCATGCCCATGGTTTTAAGCTGGTTTTAAATTTCCAGATTGTGTTTAGACTGCTCAAATGGTTTTAGGGTCCAAATTTCAAAATGGCTGATTTGTTTCAGTGGATTTCATTGTAGCCCACCCTGAAATCTGTTGGTATAAGGAAATCTTTTAGTATAAACATTATAATTAATGAACCCATTGATTGTGATCCTTACCTCAACTTTGGCCACTAGCTGCCTTATAATGGTGGTAATACAGACATTTCTGCAAATGTGGTCTGACTTATGTATTTATTTAATAAATATATTTCTATGTCACCTGCCCCTTCCAGAAATGAAATTCAAAATCTCCGTCTATCAAATATGTAGAAGAGGTATAGGTTAGAAACATAAAGCAGATTCAATAAAATGTCAGTAATAAATAAAACAAAATAAAAATACATCATGTAAAGAGATAAAAAGCCCTTGTCCCTATTTAGTCCACAGATGTTGTGCCTCTTAATAAACTTTTGTTTAACTGCTTCCTGTTGGATCTTTCTTGAAGATGGCCACTTTGAGATTACCAGCAGAATATCCTGGAAGAATGAAATGCTCTCTTCTATTTCTTTCTTCGTCTTCTTCTTTTACATTAGCATTTCTTCTTTTTCATATTTGTTACTGTGCAAAAGAATCATACTGAAAGAAAAGACACCCAAAGAAACTGTAAATACAGCAGCAAGAAGCCATGGATGTCAAGAAGAGAAGATCAAATACGCAAACTCTCATCCATGCAAAGTTAACGTCTCTATGGCAAATGTTCAAATAAAGAAAGGGTTATGAAATCTTCGGTCCATTGGATAGTAAGTACTGGACATTTGTCTTTCTGATGCTGCGGTAGAAGTTCTTTTAGCTATCAGGAAGGGATGGAGACTCCATTTCCACTAATGCAGAAGCTGGTTTACAAGATGCAAGCAGATAATTTGAGAGTGTATTGAAAGTATCACTGTCATATTCAATTGAGTGTATTGCTGTCATATTCAAAGAATTCTTTTAAACAAAACTTAATATGACTAATGACCTCTGTTTATCATTACAGCTTTCTGTCCATTCATTATTTTCCAAAGAGAAAGCCCCATTTGTCGGCCTCAGCCCAACACACCCTTAACATAGTGTAAATACGCTTATGTGGACATATGCCATGGCAGTACCACGCAACCCCTTGTACAGAGTAGCAACATTGCACAACACATGGCTATGAATAGGTGCCATTGTGCAATGCACACCAAACCATGAGCTACCTCAATGCAAAATATAGGATGCACAACCACAATGCGCAATGGGCAACTTGCGAAGTCAAGATACCAATAGACATGCTGTCTGTACAACTCTGTTTCTGCCATTATCACCAGACTATGTCCACTGCACAGTGGAGTTTTTGACCCCTCGTGTGTAGTGTGACTTAAGTGTGTATGTTTCTCTAAGTGAATTCCAGTCCTCTGTCAAATGAAGGAGCCATTTCCCTATCAAGGAAGTCATAGATCACATTGGAACAGGTGTGTGGACCCTTGAAGTTTTGGACAAGTTTTTAATCTCTGCATCACAGCTGATTTCAGTCTTCTGTGCAAGTTTGGGACATAAAGTAAATAGAGACAAATCTGCTGCTCACACAATAGCTATTGTTCATCTGAAGACAGAGTCCTTGCAGACTGGCAAATACCAAGAGGCAGCCATGCTGGATGTGGCAAGATTGTGATAATGTGGAAAAAGAAGCAATGTCAACTCCATTTCAATAGACTATGGCCAGAATCTCCTTGGAGCTTTATGCTAACACAGGAGTGGCCAGTGGATCCATTGCTCTGAGGGTGGCAAATCTATGCTTGATTGTACGAGCACTTTTCCTGTAGCTGTTCTGAACTACTAAAGAAGTCTCCTGATGCTGAAACCTTTCAGTTCAGAGGTTTGGCACTGGGAGATTTCCCATACATTTCAGAGCAGCTGTAGGAACAGTGGCTGTGCCATCAAGATTTACACCCCTCGTGGCAATGAATCCACTGCCTGTCTCTGTACTAGCATAATCAGAGATTATCATGGAGTTGGAAGAGACCACAAGGACCATCCAGCCCAACCCCATTCTGCCTTTGCAATCAAAGCACTCCTGACAGATTGCCATCCAGCCTGTTTAAAAGCCACCAGAGAAGGAGACTCCACCACACTTCAAGGCATCATATTCCACTGCCCAACTGCTCTTGCCATCAGGAAGTTCTCCCTAATGATTAGATGGAATCTCTTTTCCCGTAGTTTGAAGTCATTGCTCCTTGTGCTAGTCTCTGGAGCAACAGAAAACAAGCTTGACCCATCCTCCGTATGATATCCTCTCAAATATTTAGCTATTGTTTTGCCTCTTAACCTTCTCTTCTCCAAGCTAAACATACCCATCTCCCTAAGTCGCTCCACATAGGGCCTCATGGTTTCCAGGCCTTCTGCCCTTTTGGTCACCCTTCTCTGGATACATTCCAGTTTGTCTCATCAGGTTTCAAGTAGATGTTTTCCCCAACATCCCCTTCCCACTTAACTCATGTATGTGTGTGTGTATGTGTGTGTGTGTGTGTGTGTGTAAGCTAGTGCTTCAAACAAGTGTCAAAGATATTATGAAGTATGAAGTGTGTAAGAAAGTTCCAGCTTGTCATTATCCATCTAAAATTGTGATGCCCAGAAGTGGACATTGCATTCCAGAAGAGGTCTGACCAAAGCAGAATAGAGTGGCACTATCACTTCCTCTGACCTAGACCCTAAACTCCTATTGATGCAGCCTCAAATTACATTGGATTTTTTAGCTGCTGCATCACAGTGTTGACTCATGTTCAGCTAGTTAACTCTTACTCTGTTGTTGCATACGCTGGCAACCATTTCCTCCTTCCACCAGATCTGTACACCTGTACACCTGATCTGTATGCAGGCAAAAAGCTGCACTCAGTACAACTCTGATATAGGATCCCAGTCATTGCCTTTTTTGCTCTTACTACAACCACCTATGCTGACGTATTTACACTAGCATAGTGGATCTCAGCAATCCTTTAGAACCCCTCAGTGACAATGTGACAAGAAGCCTAGCTTGTAGATCTAACCCGGATTCCAAAATCAAAACAAAAGAGATGACTCTGGATGACTCAAATGTTCTGTCTGATTAGAAAAGAGTTGCATGGTGTGTAACCAGTTGAAGATATTTTCAGCCTCTCTATGGTGTCAATGTTATGGAGGGAGGGGTGCAGTTATTTTCCTCTGTTACTGATCTGATCTCAGATCCAAAATGACATCAGACATCAGCCAAGCAGCATGACTAACATGTGCATAGCCAGCTAGTGTCTGGCTGCTTCAAAGGCTGTTTGGAAGGGAATGCATTCTTTATATATATGGTCTGAAGATAAAGTGGATACCATTGGAACAAAACCCACTCAGCAATTTATCCGCCAGAGTTTGCCAAGGAGATTATACACTGTTGACTCGTGCTGTGGGAAGAGAAATTGGAGACTAGGCACTTATATTCATCTTCATGGAGTATACCAGTGTAAAGTATGAGATTTAAGGCCAGTGGCCTCTTTCATGCTTCATCACCCAGCATGTTACTGAAATGTTCCTTTAATTAAGTTAAAGGCTTCTCTCTTAAAAGAGAGACACTCCTGCAGGCAATGAGCTCAATCAACCCTTCTCTAACCTGCTGCCCTCTGGGTGTTTTGGACTATGAGTCCTAGAATTTCTTGCTGTCATGCTGGCTGGAATGAATGGGTGTTATTTCCCACAAATACCTAAAAGGTACCAGGTTGGAGAAGCCTAGGATGGATTCCCTTCTACATGTAAAATATTCTGCATGCTGCCTTTTCTGCTATTTCTTCCATCCCCCTAAGCTCCATAATTTGGGCTATGCTGAGCGCAATTTATGAAACAGACCACAGATAGCTGATGGAATGAGCTAGGAGGTGATTTTCCCTTCCATTCTGTGAGGTGGGAAAACCTTCTACTGAAACAAGTCACTGGCAACATTGTATGATGGAAATGGTTAGGTGGTCTATATCCATTGGAGGTGAAGACTGGTGAGCTGACAACAGAGGTATGCCTCTCTTATGATGTTCTGTGCCTCATTGATGACATCACCTGGCTTATTTCGAGATTC
Source organism: Ctenosaura bakeri (assembly GCA_948474755.1). Taxonomy (NCBI): domain Eukaryota; kingdom Metazoa; phylum Chordata; class Lepidosauria; order Squamata; family Iguanidae; genus Ctenosaura; species Ctenosaura bakeri. The sequence continues at coordinate 197,881 of CAOLHI010001347.1, read as the reverse complement.
CATTGGATCTCAGAGGCTGAATCAAGACCCTAGGAAGCCAATGAAGAGACAATAATTCCATGATTTGCACAGAGAAGGTCCCAGACTTAATCCCTAGGACCTTTAAATAATGTTGGAAGATGAATGTAATTATACCTGAACTATGGACTAAATATTTACAGGGGGTTGTAGTGGTGAAAACGAATAGTTCAGGTCACCTGATGTATCCCCTTTTAATATTTTCTCATCTATCTCTTCCTTATCTAAACTGATGCTCTCTGGATGACTTGGTTCTCCCACTTTCCTTCATAGTTCAAGCTTCATACCATGTTTGACATTTGTTCCAAGCATAAGCTTCCACCCAAAAAAAAAGGGGGGGGTTAAGTGGGAGTGGGATGCTGAAGAAAACATCTACTTGAAACCTGATGAGACATAGTGGAACATGTCCAGAAGAGGGCGACTAAAATGGAAAAAGGCCTGGAAACCATGAAATCTTATGAGGAGCAACATAGAGAGCTGGGTATGTTGGAGAAGAGAAGTTTAGGATGTGATATGATACCCACGTTTAAATTTCTGAAGGGATGTCATATGGAGGATGGAGCAAGCCTGTTTTCTGCTGCTTCAGACACTAGGGCACAGAGCAATGGTTTCAAACTTCAGGATATGAGATTCTTTCTAAACCTTAGGAAGAACTTTCTGATGGTATCACCACAGACATGTGCAACAAAATAGTATGAGTAACTATTACATGTATCCTGTTGCTGACACCACAAGCACTTAGTTATCCTCTTATTAGACAGCTTGGTGTAAAACGGTGGTGAAGCAAGACAGAACCATAGAATCACAGAGTTAGAAGAGACCACAAGGGCCATTGAGTCCAACCCCCTGTCATGCAAGAATACACAATCAAGGCAATACCAACAGATGGCCATCCAGCCTCTGGTCAAAAACCTCCAGACAAAGAGACTTCACCACACTCCCAGGTCTGCTTTTTCCATCAGCAAGTTCTTCCTAAAGTTTAGATGCAATCTCTTTTCCTAAAGTTTGAAACTGCTGCTCCATGCCCTAAGGAGACACCTCCAAACAGTTTTGAACTGTTTTAATTATCTGTGCCCATCAATCTGTGCCCACCTTTCTGCAGTGGTGAGGTTACACACTTCTGTGAGGGAAGAATCATAGAATCATAGAAATGTAGAGTTGGAAGAGACCACATGGACCATCCAGTCCAACCCCCTGCCATGCAGGAACACCCTCAAATCAATCCCGACAGATGGCCATCAAGCCTCTGCTTAAAAACCTCCAAGGAAGGAGACTCCACTACACTCCGAGGCAGCATCTTCCACTGCCGGACAGCCCTGACTGTCAGGAAGTTCTTCCTGAGGTTCAGGTGGAATCTGCTTTCCTGCAGCTTGAATCCATTGCTCCTTGTCCTGGTCTCTGGAGCAGCAGAAAACAAGCCCTCTCCTTCTTCTACATGGCATCCTTTCAAATATTTAAACATGGCTCTCATGTCCCCTCTTAACCTTCTTTTCTGCAGACTAAACATACCCAGCTCTCTAAGTCTATCCTCATAGGGCATGGTTTCCAGGCCTCTCACCATTTTGGTCGCCCTCCTCTGGACTTGCTCCAGCTTGACCATGTCCTTCTTGACTTGGGGTGCCCAGAACTGGACACAGTATTCAAGATGGGGTCTAACCAAAGCAGAGTAGAGTGGTACCAGTACCTCCCTCGATCTAGACACCATACTCCTATTGATGCAGTTGAGAATTGCATTGGCTTTCTTGGCTGCCGCATCACACTGCTGACTCATGTTCAGCTTGTGGTCTATGAAGACTCCTAGATCCCTTTCACACGTACTGCTATCCAGCCACGTGTCCCCCATCCTATATTTCTGTATTCCATTTTTTCTGCCTAAGTGCAGGACCTTACACTTCTCTCTGTTGAATTTCATTTTGTTCGCCTTGGCCCAGTTCTCCAATCTATCCAGGTCATTTTGAATTTTGATCCTGTCCTCTGGCGTATTAGCAACCCCTCCCAATTTGGTGTCATCTGCATGCTATGCTGATGGTAACAGTGCATCTCCGAGGGTCTCTCCTATCAAATAGGCTTTTTCTGAGGAGCCAGGTTATAAGTGCCAAACAGCTGTCGGGCAGCAGCAGTTGTGAGAGTGTGTGGGAAGTGACTTTAGCAAAGGATGTCTCAGAGACAACGGTAGTGACACCGTAGCTAACACTTGTTCGCAGTGCACAGAAGGAGGCACAGTAAAACCCTTTGAATGTCTTTTACCATGAAAACCCTGTGGTGAGATAAAATGAAAGAAGAGACCGTGCCAGAAGATGAAACTCCCAGGTCAAGCAGGACTCCATGAGTTATTGGGGTACAGCAGAAGACAACTACAGGTAGTTCTGTGGCTAATGGCACAGATGGACACAAGCTGAAAGGACATCAGTTGCTGATGTGCTTCGAGGTGAAAAGAAAGTCTGAAGTTTCGCAACAAATAACATAGGAACACAGAATGTGAGAAGCATGAAGTAGGGAAGCAAGACATTATAAAGCAAGAAACTGAACATATAAACATTCCAATACTTGGGATGAGTAAGCTAAAGAGGACAGGAATGGAAAATTCTTAGTCAGAGAATGATGCAGTATTTTATCCAAGAAATGAAGATAAAAAAAGAAAAGGGGTGGCATTTATAATGAGGAGAGATGTAGCAAAAGCAGTCAAAGGATATAAGGCAAAGTCTGACTGAATAACATCAATAAGACTGCAAGGAAAACCCATCAATATAACAACGAGTCAAGTTTATACTCGAACTACAGAGACAGAAGGGAAAAAAATGAAAGTCCATTTCTGCCCTACATTGTTATAGTGCTATTATTCCACTTTCAGCATCCCAAGGAATTCTGGGGTTTGTAGTTCACTGAGGCCCAAGAGCTCTCTGGCTGAGAATTCTAAAGGCCCCTCCCTAAACTGCAAACCCCAGGATTACATAGGATGTTGAAAGTGGAATAATGGCATTATAACAGTCTAGTGTGGAAATGGCCAAAGTTTCTATGCCGGAATCCAGGAGGAAGTTGATCACATGCCAAATAGAACTTGTTAATCATAGGTCATTGGAAGTAAGGAAACTGGGAAGGGAATTAAATTTATGTTATGTCATGACCTTAAAGAGAACTTTTATACGATGACATATTGTTCATGTTTGATACCAGAAAAAATGACCAAAACGCAGAAAGAGATTTCTAGTAGATGCCAGAAATGTAAGCAAGAAGTGGGATCCTTTTTATCATATGTGGTGGGCTTGTGAAAAGGACAAAAAGTCTGGACTGAAATACATTCTATGGTGTATAAAATTCTGAAAGTTAATATTCAATTGAAGCCAGAATTGTATTTGTTGACATTAGCAGAAAATCAATTGGAGAAAACGTACAGCAAAATATTATGATATAAAATCATGATAGCCTGACAAATGCATGCACAGAGGTGGAAGAATACAGATATTCCAGTGAAAGAGAACTCGTTGGTAAAACTATTGGACTGAATAGAAGTGGATAAACTAATGATCTTGATAATAGAAAAATTAGTCGTGACCTTTTTTCAATAGACTGGGAACCTTTAATAAGTTTTTTGCAGGAAAAAGTGTACAATATGTTGGCTAAAGTTTTCTACAATTAGTATATTTGGAAAAGTAGCAGTAAAAGCATCTGAATGATATTTGTAACTAGATGAGTTATTGTATAGTGTCATCTATAACTTGTATTAGGAAAGTTGGAAACCAATGTATATTTCTTTTTTCCTAATACCTTTATTAATAATCTTTAGTATTTTCCTTTTTTTTATGCCCTTTTCTTTTCTCTCTTTCTCTCTCTCTTTTTGTACGTACTGCAATTTTGGGGTTTTTTCCCCTGTCTTTTTGGGCTTCTTTGTGCTTTGAAAACCCTTAATAAACATACTTTGGGGAGGGGGGCAGAAAAGTAATACAAAAGTAGGAAACAGAGCAGAATCAAAAACTGTAGGAAAATTTGGTCTAGAACCAAGAAATGAAGCAGGAGACTGACTGACTGAATTTTGTAGGGCTGACAGTTTGTTCATCGCAAACACATTCTTTAGGGAACCAAAGAGGCTAATATTAGATCTGCTAATATCAAAAATCAGGGTAAAACTAAAGAAGAACACTGAACCAACTGTCGTGTCAAAATACAAACTGAAGAACATCCCTATAGAATTAAAAGATGAAGAATAAAGTGTGTCACCGGGGCTAGGAACCAAGAATGCCAAATTTGGGACTTCTCATTTCTTGCAGCTCCTCCTGTCATGAGCAGCTCTCTTATCCAGTCTGTGTTCATGCCCTACCCACCATGCAACCACAGATAATCAAAGGTTACTTTCTGGAAGACCTCTACATGTGTGATGCCTCACTCCCTGTTGAGGTCTTTGACCCACCTTTCTTCAAGGAAAGTCCATTCTATCCTACCTTTTAAATCATTGCTGCAGCCAGGGTATGTGGGAGAACTTGGCTTCTGCTTCAGGAGTTCCAAACAATGTAGATCCTCAGCCAAACTCCCAGAGATGCCAACTCTGGATGGACCCTGGCCTCTGTAAGGTCCTGGGGAGAGATTCTGGATTTTCCTCTAACCAGGAATCCTCTCATTAGAGTACCCCAAGCCCTAGTCCATTTCTGCACTACACTGCTATAGCGCTATTATTCTACTTTCAACCACCTATGGAATCCTGGGACTTGCAGTTTAGGGAGGCGCCTTTAGAATTCTCAGCCAGAGAGCTCTTTGGCCTCAGTAAACTACAAATCCCAGGATTCCATAGGAAGTTGAAAGTAAAATAATAGCACTATAACAGTGTAGGGCAGAAATGGTTTTAAAAGACTGTTATGGAATGGAGTTCCACAACCCTGCTCCTTTTCTTCACACAGCTATTAAGACAGGAATGATTAATGTTTCCCCAATTAAGAAATTCCTTCTACCTTTCATCTTATATTATTCAAATCAGCACATGTGTTACAGTTTTAAATTATTTTGAATGGTTTTAACTGATTTTAATTGTCTTGTTTCAACTTCCCAAATTGTTTCACACCTTTTTAGACTGTTGTGTTGGTGTCTTCCTTGTTTTACTTTGCTTGAATTGATGAAGGTGATTTTATTTTACATGCATCTGAGGTCATATAATAGAGGGTGGAATATAAATATTTTAATAAAAATAAATAAATGAAATGTCCAGGAGATGGATGCCTGGCATGCTGAAAGGAGGTCTCCCACAATAGATTCATCATCAACACAAGCATCCAGGAGATCTGTTTCCGTTCTAAGTCTACGGCACTTCCAAGAGATGAAGCTGTGTTGATTCATGTCGGCTTACAACCCACCTTTACTCATCAATTATGTTTCAGTGTCCTTATTAACTTCAGCACTACTATGAGGTGTCTCATTAATAACTATTAAGAGTGATTAGTTTTCATCAGGCTGATATATTAGCCACCACATTCATCTGTCAATCCCGTTTTTGCTCTGTGTTGGTTTTATGTACAGTAGAGTTTAATTACACATGGTGGAATGAATTTACCAGTCTGCTAGCCCATATGATCTGCTCTTTAAAACAAAAGGAGAGAGCAAATGAGCATAGAAGATCGATGTAAGATTTATTGATAAAGCTGATGGAGGGGAACTTGCAGGGAGGACTTCGAGGCATACTTTGGTTCACATATTTTCACCCTATGATGCATTCTTTCACCACAAGCTCTTAAATGAGGCTCCTGCTTTTTAGCTCAGCAAATTTTGGAGAACTCTGTCATTTGTCCCGTTACTGGGTCAAACTAAGGCTTTTTCCGCACAACAATACTCTCCCGTGTTGTCCCATCAGAATCTCGGCAGCATCTCTACTGGGATGGGAGCATGTTCCCAATGTTCCTCTCTGCACGCAACTGGCTGCCTGTGGAAGGGAGTGTGAGGGACATGCTCTGCCCTTCTGCACCACGGCTGGCCTTCTTCCCATGCTGCAGTAGGGGAGGAAGAGCGCTTCTGGACCTTCTGCATGACCAGCTATGATGGAAGCCTCATGCAATCATTGGTGGAGTTTTTCCATCAATGGTATAGCCCATGGCCATGCTGGCTGGTGACACGAGAAGGGTGAGATCATGATGACATCATGCAAAAGCATCATCGTGATCCCACTCTTCTCGCATCCCCATGCTGGGATGCTGCCATCATATGAAAAGGGCCTGAGTAAGATATAGAGGTCTTCCAATAGTGTCTCATCACAATTACTTTGATCATTCTCAAATTATTAATGCCTAGTGATCACTTGTGATCACTCTTATCCAGCAATTTTGGATATTTACATGGCAAATTCATAATTTGTTTACTTCAAGCAATCCTGTTCATATCCACATTGCATCCCATTGAGTTCAGCAAGACTTATTCCTATGAAATATGTCTAGAAAGAGCCCCAGCTGCTGGCATTATAAGTAAATTAGTTCTATACATGGAGGTTTCCAGAGTTGGAAGCCACCGAGAGACTTCTCCAACTTCCTAATTTTGTCTAAGTGAAGCTGAAAGGAGTATACTGGAGCATCTGCTCCTTCATCTTGAACCCTGATGGATCACATGAGCCAGGAGGAGAAAGTGGGTAGAAGTTGGACATTCATAATCCTTCCTTAATAGCAAGGGATGGAGAATTATCTAAAGCAGTTTTAGAACTAGTATAGCTGATTACCTTAGATCAGGTTCCTCCAGGTGGATGGATCTGCATTGCCCTACCTCCTTCAGAATGCCCTGTTTCAGGGATTTTCCTAAGTCATTTCTGTATTACACTGTTATAGTGCTATTATTCCAGTTTCGACCTCCTGTGGAATTCTGGGGTTTGCAATTTACTGAGGCCAAAGAGCTCTTTGGCTGAGAATTCTAAAGTACCTTCTCTAAACTGCAACCCCCAGGATTCCATAGGATGTTGAAAGTGGAATAATAGCAGTATAGTGCAGAAATAGCCCTAATTCTAGCAAGAGAACCACCAGTAGTAGCTTTCACCTGGTCAGATGTTGTGGAGATCTTCACCATGGTAGAACCTCTACTCAACAGTGTTCCACTTTGCTGGACATCAACATGCAATCCTTAACCAGTCCAATCTTCAACACAGAGATGAAGGACATGGAGGGCTGTTGAAAGTTAAACCATCAAGGCCAGAGCAAGTAATCTGAATCAGTTGGAGAACAATAGTGATGGGAGCTGGGCTGTCATGTCCCTTCTTCATTCTTTTAAGTAACCACTCATTTGACTTTTCTAAGGGCCCTTTCACACTACATGATCATAACACCATGATTCCATGTTTGTTGCTGTAGTGATTTGCACTTTAGGGATTAGTATTTGCTCTAGGGCCTCATCAAAATACAAATTCCATATTTTGTGGACAGAATTCAGCATTTTAGATAGTTCCTTTATTATATGTTTACAGTTGTCCCTTCACACTTGTGGGTTTAATTTTCACAGATTTGATTATTTGTGAGTTTCTCCAACCACTGCCCCCTTCACCTCAAATGCTTCTTCTCGAGGGGTACCTTCCCTCTTGGAGGATCCGGTCAGGCTACTCAGCCCCTTAAAAACCCATCTCTGGTCCTCTTCTTCCTTCAGAGGCTACTGCCTGAGCAGCTAAAGACGGGTCACACCCCAGTTTCTCATAACCACAAACACTCTCCTGATGACCCCCACACAGCCAAGGAAGGAGATGGTGAGAGAGAGGAAGTTTACAGCCCCTGTGCTGACCCATCCCCTTTTCCTCTTGTTTCCCTGACCTAGTTTGGAACTTGGGTGCCTGCTCTTTCCACCATATCTCACCTCCCTTCCCACAGACACATACATTTCGATATTTTCTGTTTTCCTACTTTTGTGAGTCTCCCATGCCTCTAACCCTAGCAAATATGGAGGGCCAACTCTATTTATTTATGTCCTGCCTTTTACCCCATTTGGAACTCAAGGCATCTTTTAATAGATTTTTTAAAAGTTAAAAATTCACAACATACAAAAGTTGAAAAGTGTCTAAACTATCAAAAAACATAAAGCCAATTAAAAACATAAATCTTTTTTTTAAAAAAAACACATAACAAAAAATAACAAATAGAAAATCCAGCTCATTGTTTAGGTGGGACAGACCTTGCATGACCTGCTAAAACAGAAAGCTCTTCACCTGCCCATGAAAAGAGAGTTGGGAGATAGGTTAGACAGTCTCCGTTCCCAGACAGTCTAACCTGTCTGAGGCCATTTCCGCACTAGACTGTTACAGCACTATTATTCCACTTGCAACATCCTATGGAATCCTGGAATTTGCTGTTTTGGGAGGGGCTGGCCAGCTGACCCCTCCCAAAACTGCAAACTCCAGGATTCCATAGGATGTTGCAAGTGGAATAATAGCTCTATAACAGTCTAGTGCGGAAATGCCCTGAGAAGGGGGTTTCAGAGCCTGGGAGGAGCCAACCAGAAGTCTCTCTCCCATGTTCCCATCAGAGATATCTGTAAACCTGACAGGACAGAAAGAATCTCAGCAAATCTCAAAACACAGGTAGGTTTGTAAGGAAGAACAGTCTTTCAAAGTTTAATGTTGAGAATAAAAGTTGGAATGGATTCACCATCCCACTGACATAGAAACCATCAGCCACCGCTTCTAACAACTAATGGTGTCTTATTACTTTGGACAATTTGTTTTCAATAGCATTTTAAGTCTTCTCTGCAGGACAGTGGCAGGATCTTTTTCTGTTATGTTCTTCCTTTACTAATCAATTTTTTTTAAAATTATCTCAAAACACCAGTGTAGAAAGCAATGGCATAGTATTACTTTCCAAACATGGCTTCGCAGAAACAAATGATGTCTAGAATGTAACTTCCCAAGCTCTAGTACCAAGACGTGGGTGGCCAGTTTTTGCCTCAGCGGCTCCTTACACTGTCCTCATCTTGTCTACCTTGGCCTTCGTTTTTCCAAATAATAGGGCAATTAGGTCTGGGTTTTATGTGAGTTCTTGCAGCTCCAAGGAGGAGTAATTTCCTCTTACAAAATCGACCAGATTTTCACACTGCTAAGAGGAAGCTCAGGTCACGCTCCGCGTGGCCCTGAAAACCGGAGCTAAAAGCCGCCCTTGTGTTCCTTCAAAGAACGTTCGGCCATCAGTTCCTCTCCTGTCGCCCTCGTTTGCTTTTGCTTGAATGGTTCGTTATGTGAGGTATTTGACTGGAAAATAGCCTTTTGTCTGGGTGAAGCCAGTTTTGCCAGCTGTGCTGTTCTCTGTTAAAAGTGCAGGAATTGAAAGTTAAGTACCAAGGCCAAGTGGAGTGACATGTGAAGCTGATTTCTCAGGGAGAACTCCCTCTCTCTTCTGCCATCACCTTCCAACAAAGATGTCAACTCATCTGGTGGTTTCTTCAACTTACCGTATTTGCCGGCATATAAAACACACCGGCATATGAGACGCACCCCATTTTTACATGTTTTTTTTTTGACGGAAATTAGTTTTTTAAAAAAGGATGGCATCTTCTACCCCACTTTCTTTATGCTTTGCAAAAGAAGGGAAAGGAGGGAGCTTGGGGGGGGGGGAAGAAAGTTCCTAGGAGCTTCCTCCCCTCTACTTTTCCCTTCTGTTTTGCAGTGGAAGAGAAAGGAAGGAGCTCTGGAGTAGCAAAAAGAAAGCTGCATGAGCTTTATTTTCCCCTCCTCTGGCGGTACATGCTTTCCCTTTCCATGCAAAATGGAAGGGAAAGTACAGTGGGGGAAGCCTTGCACAAGGGTTCTTTTTCTCTCCAGAGTTCCCCCTCCCAATTCAGGATGTGAGGGCAATCACAGAGTTTATTCAGCTGATCTGGCTGGCTAAATGGGTGTCCCCTTCTGCCCTCACCACTCTATGTGCATCCCTTCTGAAGCTGTGTGCTTGGTGGAAGAGGACAACCATCCCTTTCCAATCCAACATATTTTGTCCCAGCATGGAGAAGTCGCACCAAGACAAAATGGAAGGGGAGGAGAGGAGGGGGAAGCTTCATGGGAGTGCTTTTTTAGCACCCTAGAGCTCCCTCTCCCTTTCCTATGCATTTCGCCTTGGTGCTGAGAACTCCTGCAGAGGCAAAATGTATAGGAAAGGGGAGCAGTATTTGCCAATGTACAAGATGCACCAGCATATAAGACACACCACATTTTTAAATGTTATTTTTCAGGAGGAAAATGCATCTTATACGCTGGCAAATACAGTACTGATCTACAGGCAGCTTCCAGAATCCCTCATGCCAACATGCTGATCTAAAGTCTTGAAAAGTACATTTTTCCAAGCTCACAGGATTATCTGTTTTCTTCCAACAGTATAGCTCTGATTTGGATTTATTCTTTTGGACTGCCTTTTTTTAAAGAGAATATAAGAACCTCAGTCTTTATTTTCTCATTGGGCCCTCTGCAAGCATAGATTTGCGTCCCTCTGAGTTTTAACGGTAAGCCAGACAGAAGGCTGTTTCTATTAAGTTCTCCAAATCTTTTCACATGAGGCCATAATGTGCTTTATGCTAAGCCTAAAAAAGGCAAAAAGTTGCAATAGACTCAGAGGAATGCAAAAGGGGTCTAAAAGAGATGGAGAGAGAGATCACTGAAGGCCAGAGTAGGGGTGTATTTGAGGCTTTCACTCCAAGTCTCAAGTCAAGTCTTAAGTCTCTACCTTCAAGTCCCAAGCTGAGCCTCAGATCCTTGCAAGGTACTTTCAAGTCAAGCTTCAAGTCAAGTCTTAAGCGTGGGCGCCAACTTTAACAGAAAAAAAAGAGGTGGTAGTGGGGTGTATGAGGGCAGTCAATGGGCTTACTGGGGTCTGCAGCTTCAGAAGTGGGGAATAGAATCCTTCTTACTCCTCATTACCAAAGCTGCAAAAGCTTTAGAAGGAAGGATCATTCCTTCTCAAAACTGTTGCCTAACACATTTGCTGTTCACCTCTGAGAAACATGTCTTGTGCTCTGGAAGCAGTCTTGCTTCAGCTAGCTGGAAAAGTTTTAGAAGGCTCTTCCAATATGCGGTGGAGACAGGCTGCTGAGGAGACCTCAACCCTGCCTCATGCCCAATACCTAACATGTTTGCTGTTCTCCTCCTAGAATGAATCCACACTTTGGACTTGACCAGTAGGCAAAAAGAAATGGAAGCATTGCTCAAAATCGTAAGATTTCCAGATGAATGTGTTATGCTACTGAACCAAGGGCAGCAAGTCAGTTATTAAAAATATACAAGTCACAAGTCGAGTCAAGTCAATGTGACATTTATTGCCAAGTCAAGTCCAAGACACGTCAGTGAAGTGACTTGAGTCTGACGTGAGACAGAATCAATCACTTCAAGTCTACATCTATGGCCAGAGGCATCCTGATTTGTGAAGAGGGTCTGGGGGAAATAAGTGCAATAAGCACCAGATGAAAGACAAGGTGAGGGCAATACAACAAATCTCTCTCTCACACAGATATACATATATACACGCACAGATATATACACACACACACACACACAGACACACACATATTTGCGTATATACCTGGCGTTGCCCAGGATTTTATTTTATCAAAGGTAACACCTATAAGAAAGATTTAAGATCTGGTGTCTCTAATTCCTCAAACTGTCTTGTCCAGTACCTGTAACTTTCCCCCATATTCCCTAATTCAATCTGTATCCAGAGTTATTAACATACAGAGGCTGGGTTCCTGAGGGAATACATTGCCCTCCTCCTTGCTGCTAGGCCTTATCTCTGTAGAACTGGCCTATTCAAGACAGATACAGTTGATTGAGGCCCAAGAACTCTCTGGCTGAGAATTCTAAAGGTCCCTCCCTGAACTGCCAACTCCAGGATTCCATAGAATCTTCTTAGGCAGCCGATCATAAGAAGTCTTCGCCTCACACAGCCAATCGTATGAGGTTTTTGCCTGACACAGACAAACACACAAACTTTGGTTTTTATATAGTAGATATATATTATACACACACACAGACACACACACACACACAAATAAACACGCAGAAAGACAGTTGAGTAAAGCAATTTTAGAGCGCCGTTATACAGCAAAACTGGGATCTCTCCCTCCTTCCACTTGTCTTCCCAAAAAAGCTGAAAGATTAGCCTGCTTAAACAACAAAAACATGTGATGTATCTCTTTCAGTCTTATCATTTCTCCTAAGGCAGAAAATCTGTATATTTTACTGAATGTGGTAGAGAGGGAAATATCCATCCTGACTAATTTTAGTGACCTAATTCACCGAAGCATATTTTTAAACTTAGGTGTTCGTTAATTGGGAAATCCAGAAAGTTAGATGAAGTCACAAGAAAAACCCAGAAATGTAATAACTTAAGAAGTTGATCAGCAGATTAATTTCAAGCTCCCTGTTTATTTACATATGCATATCCTGGGCAAAATGGTGCCTGTTTTTAAGATTAGCTCCCCAAACTAAGCTAAAATTAATGAAGTAAAAAATGAAAAAATTGAAAAAGAAAATAATATGGGTTCTATCTGGAGAAGTGTGGATGGCAGTGTTTCTGAGAAAAGCCACTGTCTTCCTCCCATTTCTTTTCTACGTTCTTCGTTTGTTTTTTTTAAACTAAGACAGCACAGCAGTCCAATTTGGATGCCATCCACACTTTAATGATCTCTCTGGGCAAACATCAAACATGAAAAATGAAAGCCTACAGAAATCAATGCATGTCAGGATTTAAGCCAAGAGTAGGTCTTGAACCTGTGATTCAAGAGAGATCAGAGATAAGGCAAAGAGGATTTGCCCCTTACATTCCTTTAGTGTTCCTCTCTTTTCCTCTGCCCCCTTTTCCACTCTTGAATGCTGCTTTTAACTAAGAGAATTTCTTAAATTAATCCTGAAAGTGGGGCATATCCTCCATAAGTCTTCTGGTTTTTGGTTTTTGCCATTCAGACCTTGGATGTAACATGTTAAAATTATATGTAGATTTCGGAATTATGGGCCTTTCTGCACTATACTGTTATAGTGCTATTATTCCACTTACAACATCCTGCGGAATTCCGGGGTTTGTAATTTACTGAAGTACAAGAGCTCTCTGGCTGAAATTCTAAATACCCGTCCCTCAACTGTAAATTCCAGGATTCCATAGGATGTTGAAAGTGGAATTGTTACCCTGTTCTCTGGGGGTCCCTGGAGGGGCACCCAAATAACCAAATAAAAACAGAAGATGGGGAAATTAACTAGAGCACTCTCTTAAGCTAACAAGAGGCAGGGTAACTTAGCAGGGATCTTGCAACCCAATGTCTACGGGGTCAGGCCAGAAAAGCAGTCAGACAAATTTAAAAATAGTAAAAACGATAGCTTTATTAAAGGACAAACAATAGAAAAGACAACACATGCATGCAGCTAACTGGGAAATACGAAATGAGAGTTTTCGGGGGAAATGGGCGATACGACACCTTATCTCGTAGTCCTGGAGAGAAGCGGGGGGTTGCAGGGAGGAAAGGTCAGCGTGGCTTGCTGAGGGGACGACTCGCTGGACACAGTGGCAGCAGAGCTGGATGAAATTCAGAAGCGATCCAGGGTTAAGCAGGCTCAGTTACTGGAACTGAGGAGACGGCTCGCCAGACACAGCGGCAGCAAGGCTGGATGATATTCAGGAGCGATCCGAGGTGTGCTCGGAATCGGGGAGTTTTTATAGGGTGGATTGTGCCTACAGGCCATGCCATACTCGGTGAGAACAAAGCGAGTTTGGAGTGGGACAAAGCTTTGGGAAAGGTCAAATTTTACATGGTGGGTTTAGCGCAGATTTAACAATAATGTAGCCAGTGTGCAAATGGCTTAACATTGTAAGGGCGTCGGCTTGAGGCCGAGCAGCTTTGTGTAAAGTCGCGCTTAAGCAAGGTGTGTCTGCAAGAAATGGTCCCTGAAGCAACGGAGAGGCATTAATCTGCCTGCCTAAGTGGGGATTGGAATGTCCAACCATTTACCGGCCGCGCCTGTTTACGTGCTTGTCCAGTGGCCTTGCAAACACGTGGAGCAGGGTGGCAGAGAAAGATCAAGTGAAGGCCAAATAAGTTTGATATCAAGAGATATCTAGTGCTATCACCAGGTATGTAGGAACCATAGTAAAAGAATAATATCACTATAACAGTGTAGTGCAGAGAAGCCCTAGGGTTCAAAAGTGATGTAATGAGTTACATTACTGATATAATGCTTTCAATTTACTCTGTAAATTCCTCTTAAGGGTATTTCTAGGCATTTGCAGAAGCAATTTCAGAAACAGTCCTAGCAAGTAACTTTGGAGCCCTGTAGTCCCCAAAAGATAATATTTTCAAGGTTTGTGTCAAGGGTAAGCAGAGGAGCTGTGGTGGCACAGTGGTTAAATGCCAGTACTGCAAGCCACAAGGTTGTGAGTTCGATCCTGCCCGGCTCCAAGGTTGACTTCTGCCTTCCATCTTTTCGCAGGTTGGTAAAATGAGTACCCAGTTTGTTGGGGGCATGTATAGAAATGTTTCGAAATACATGCTATTTGTAAGTTGTTTGCCGCCTCAATCCATATGGAGAGGCGGGATACAAATAAATAATTTTTTTTAAAAAAGGTGATCTTTCTCATCTAGACCGATCCAAGACCTGCCACCCTTGCCCAACAGTCCGAAATACCTCTGTTTTTCTCTGCAGTCCCTCTCAAAATGGCAACAGGAAGTGACATTGCATCACTTCCTACCACCATTTTGAGTGGGACTGCAGAGGCAAACAGTGGTGTTTGGAGACAGCATGTGGTTCTGGGATAGGATGGGGGTATTTTGTGTGTTTACATACTTTGAGGGGGCTTTTTGTATGGCTTGGGGGCCAAAAATTGCCTGAAAAAATGTGCATATTTTTAAAAAAATATTGAGAGGACTTGTGGGGAGCTTCTGAGGCCTAAAAGCAGAGTCTAATGGGTAACCTGCGCTCTGCCCATCCCTGTTCTACATAGTATTGTCCTCAGCAAATCCTGAAGTGGTGGAATATATCTAGAATTGGGTTGCTGAGGTAGTTATGGAATAATGTTACAATAAAACAGAGCACACTCTGGGCCAATTAATTCCTCCACCCTGAGAACCTGTAAAGCCCCTTCTACCTGAACATCCCCCAAAGGCTATTTATGCTCACTCCACATAAGGACAAGAAAGCCTTGTTGAACTACCTGACATATGCCGTTAGGACTTAATGGGGAACTATAATGGAAGAGTGCCGAGTACAGCAAAGACAGCCGCATTTTGATGTCAATGCATCTTTATGACACTTCTGCCCTGCAGGTGCCTTCTTCTTGAGCGGCTGTTGAGCTATAATTTACCAGAGCCTCACAAAAACACCGAAAGCATTCCAGCAGTGGCTGGGGAGGGGGCTGTAAAACAGAGAGGTTTATAGAGGCCTAGGTCGCTCTCAGCCCTTTTAAAAACTTTCTAGCAAGCCAGAGTTGCGGTGGTTGCAAGATGCTGAATTCCTCTGAAGAAGGAGAGATTTTCAAACCCTGCTAGTTTTAAATGGCATTTAAAGGACACTTTCGGACACATCCCAACAGGGCAGTTCTTCTTCTTCTTCTTCTTTTCTGCATAGTTATCCACAGATACCTTACTTCAAAAAGTTGAAAGTTTGACATTACTTTATACAGGTTGGACTATTGCCACCATCATCCCAAAACCACTTTAGGCCATTTCCGCATGACGCCACTGTCCTGGGATGGGGACACATTGCTGCAGGTCCACAAGTTGTGCTTTCACACAGCATCAGAATCTTGCTTCCCATGTGTCCCCAGCTATTCAGTGATGGAGCTTGGAGTGCATGAAGGAGGGGTGGGATGGAGTGGGGCTACAGTGTGTGGGGCAGGGCTACAGCAGGGGTATGTGGCTATGGCGCATGGAGGCGGGGCTAAGGGGCATGGGGCAGGGGTACAGCACTTGGGGCGTGGCTGCGGCATGTGGGGGCGTGGCTACAATGGATGAGGTGGGGCTACGGCACATGAGGGAGGGCAAGCAAGGAGTCGGGATGCCCCCCAAAAATTGCTGCCAGGGGTGAACTGTCTCCACACCCCCGTCCCTATGCAACTACAGCCATTGCAATTGTGGGATATTCCATCACCAGAAAAAATCTGGTAATGACCCCAATTGCTCAATGCCGTCATCACTAGCAGCTGTGCAGAAAGGGAGCAAGTGTGATCTAGATGCTTCCTTCCCCAGTGCAGCATGGGAAGTGGCCAGCTGCACTGTGGAAGGAAGGCATGTGTCACTTATGCTAACCTTCTACAGGCAGCCAGCCGAATGTGGACGGGAGAGTTCAGGTCATGCTCCCATCCTGACAGCGGCACTGCTGGAATTGTGATGCGATGATTATGAGAAAAGGTGAGATGCAGAAATGGCCATAGTCACTGGGCACTGAGGATAGGAAATGTAGCCCAAACACATGCAGTTGTGGAAGGCTGCCTTTACTCAACACAGGCCCAAAGGATGAAAGCACAGGCCATTTAATGATTTATTTGTATTTATTTACCTCATTTTATGTTGTTAATTGTTGTCAAGTCAGCTTTGACTTATAGCAACCTAATGAAACGGAGACCTCCAAGTCCCTGTTATTAACAACCCTGGTAAGATCTTGCAAACTCAAGGCCATGTGTTCTGTGTGGTCCTCTTGTTTTCCTACTGTCCTACTTTGCCAAGCATCTTTTCCAATGAGTTGTACCTTCTCGTGATATGTCCAAAATATGATATTTAGTTATTTCTGAGTTCTAGAGAGAGTTCGGACTTGATTTGTTCTTCAGTCTATTTATTTGTCTTTTTGGCAGTCCATGGTATCTGTAAAACTCTTCTGTAGTATCATGTTTCTTATGAATTGATTTTCTTCCTATCAGCTTTCTTCCTTGTCCTGATTTCACAACCATACATAGAAAATGGAAATACTATTGCATGGATGGTCTTGACTTTGGCATTCAATGATATATATACATGGTTAATCTAATCTAATGCATCTATACTATTACATCTACCAGTGCTTACACATGACAGCATCAAGGCATCCTGGCACAGTGTTATCCCAAAGGGTGGGGGCCCCCTTGGGGTCCAATTCAGTAAGAAAATGGGGAATTAATTCATTCTGATTAAGAAAGCTGCAAAAGGAGGGGTAACTAGCAGAAACCTTTCCACCAAAGTATATGAGGTCCTTGTAGGAAAACTAGCCAAAGACTCAAAGGTAAACTAAAAATGTGTTTATTGTAGAGCATGCAAACAAGTACAAACAGTCATGCATTCACACAATGGCTAACCGAAGGCAAGGGGGAAGAAGAGTTATGGATATCAAAGCTGAAGTTTTTGTGTTATAATTACCAATCTGGAAGAGCAATGAAGAAACAATGAAGTGGCTTAGGCCCTTTCTGCACCTTACCTTTTTCCAGTGCTGGGTTGTGGGGATCGCGTGAGGAGCCTTTGGTGAGAGGCTCTTGCATCCCTGCTGCTTCAGCCCTGCACGAGCTGCCTGCTCGAGCGAGATCCTCACCTCTTCCTTCTGCAGTGCAGCCTGGGAGTTTCCTAAGTTGCGCTGGGGCAGGAAGCACCACCAGTGCAGCTCTGGAGACTCCGCACGCCAGGTAAGTGTGCACGGTACCTGGCAGCAATGCATGATCGTGCACCATTTTTGGCTTCCAGCCGAAAATGAAAAGATGTGCAATTGGCCAGCCCCTGGAGCATTGCACGATTGTGAGCGCATCATGCAGATCGCTCTTCACAATTGTGCGATGCTCCAGGTGCCCTTTCCCATGGCAAATGCTGTGTGGAAAGAGCCTTAGACTTGTATCTAAGGACAGTACAAATTGAAATTCAGAGCAACGTAGTGGTTGTGTTCAGCATTTCTAATTTTTTTTAAAAAAATATTTATTTATTTATTTGTTTTGCTAGCACTGGCATAAAAATAACCTAGCACAAAGCAGAGACAAGCACGGCTAACCAGTGAAATGGTAGGGGAAAGAAATCAGGGAGGTGGTGTTGAGGTACTGCAGCTAACTGGTGGAAATGAAAGATTTTTATACTCAAAATCTGCCTAGAGGACAAGGGGTATAGATAGTTCTCTGCCTGAACATGCAATGGAGGTTGCAGAGTAGACAATGAGATCTAGACTGTGTTGATGATCTTAGTGTTAGGTGACAAGGAATTGATGGCTATCATAAAAGCTCTGTAATAGTGGACAGGAAAAAGGAACAATGTGGAGAAATCTAGGTGCTAGGAAGGAGGATTGAAATAATCAGTTATTCAATGAGAATTGTCCTTTGTAATTGTTTGAAGGTAGAGATGATACAGCTTGGTTTAAGCGTATTATCTCCAGAGTTACCTGATGATTGTTCTGACAAAGCCTGAGATCATGCCTAGAGGGGACCTCTGACCTTCTAACACATATTCAGCAATATTTTTCCTCTGCCCAGCCTGGCCTTTGCAGCCACCTCAGGGTCCATTTTATATCAACGACAAATATTGCCAATTAAGTTATGTTTCACCAATTAAACCACATCAGGTGCACAGACCAGTAACAAAAGTCCCTGATATTGTCAGAACTCTCATCCAGCACCATGTTTCAAATAAGATGATTCCTTTCCTATTAGTTTTCTTCTGCACAACCACATGCAGTGTGGGGAAGGGGGGGACTTTAGAAGGATAGAAATAGTTTCAGACATGATTTTTTTACAGCAAAAATTTATGTATTGTATATATGTATGTATGTATGTATGTATGTATGTATGTATTTATTATGTATGTATTTATTCATATGCCGCCTTTCTCCCAGAGTAGGACCCAAGACAGCTCACAAAAGGAATCAATAAAAACCCAACTATAAAATTCTAAAAATAATAATTAAAATCATCACATTGAAACAATATAGCATTATTTAAAAGCTTACCAATTTTTTTTTTTAAAAAAAATAGAGCATGCATCCCAATATGACACCTCTTTTTGGGGAAACAAACGCACTAGAAATTGATGCATGGTGTATTGTCATTTTCACTAGTGAAGGAGTGTGGATGAAATTAAGAAAGCATCCCACTCACATCTGAAATGTGTTGGCATTTGAAAAAAGGGACGGGGGTTGTGAATATTAACTGAATTGGGGGAAGATTTCCAAGCAATCATTGATGTACTTGAAAATGCGCTCAGACCTCTCCGAAGTATCTGCTACAACATTCAGGAAAGAAACTAACCGTGGCTGCTGTCCCTTATTTGTTTTTGCTGTGGTTTGGTAAAAGATAGGGCTGCCAATTTAACTAAGAGGCTGAATTATCCTCTACTAATTGACAAAAAAAGTATACAATTAGAAACCCTTCATTTCCCCCACCCCTACGGAACAGACTTGGCAAAGATATGCAGGCGGCAATTAAGCTTTAAGGAAGGTACGTAATTTGGGAAGAATTCCACAGATATTTCTGTAAACTTGATGATTACTTCTGATGTGATACTGAATGAAATGTTAATTGTCTGTGTAACTAGATTAGGACAGATTTTTAAAGACTGCCTGTACCACAGAGTTTGTAGCAGTTGGAGGAGGAGGAGGAGGAAGGAGGAAGGCAGAAATAGCTGGAGGAAGAGGAGTAGAGGGAAGAGGAGGTGAAGGATGGAATGGAAGATGGAAAATAAGAGGAATTAGAGGGGAAGAGGGAAGAGGTGGAGGGAGGAAGAGGATGGGATGATGATGAAGAAGAAGAGATGGAGGAAGAGGAGGAAGAAAGAAGGTGAGGAGGAAGAAAAAGGAAGAGGAGGAGAAGGAAGAAGAGGAGGAGGAAGAGGAGGACCAGGAAAAAGTGGAGAGTGAAGGAAGAAGAGGAGGAAGAGGGGGAGGGGGAGCTTGGAGTGTGGGGGGGCGAGAGGGAGGCAGGGCTATGGGACGAGGGGTGGGGCCAGTGTGCGTGGGGGCATGGTCAGGGCATGTGAGGGCATGGCTAAAGGCCACGATGCCCCAAAAACATTGCCGCCCAGGGCAAATCGCACCCCCACCCTCACGGGGGAGAGGTTGGAGTGTTACCCTGATCTCTTGGGGTCCCGGGAGGGACACCTAAATAGCCAAACAACAACAACACCTTGGGGAAAATTAGCTGGAGCACTCACTAAAGCTAGCAAGAGGCAGAGTAACTCAGCAGGATCTTGCAACCCGGCGTCTACGGGGTCAGGTCAGTCAAGCAGTCAGTTAAAATAGTAAGAATGATGTTTCATTAAATACAAACATTAAAGACACCACAATCACACAGCTAACTGAAGAATCGGAAATAGGGATTTTTAGAGGGAGATGGGTGATACGGCACCTGTCTCGTAGTCCTGGAGAGGTTTGAAGATTGAGTTCATTGGTATGGAGTCTCAGTACGTGGGACTGAGGGGACAGTTCGCCAGACAAAGTGGCAGCAAGGCGGTCTGGAAGTCCAGAGCGATCTGAGGAAGATCTCGGAATCAGGGTTTTTTATAGGTTGAATTGTGATTGCAGGCCATACCTTACTCGGTGAGAACAATGAGAGTTTGGAGTGGGACAAAGCTTTGGAAAGGTCAGAATTTAGCATGATTGAATCAGAGCCGAATTAACAATAGTGTAGCCAGTATGGAAATGTGGAGAGCTTAGTGCAGCTTTGTGAGGCTGCCTGCTTGGGGCCGGGAGCCTTTGTTAGTATCGCGTTTATGCAATGAGGTGTTTGCCAGAGAGGTCCCCGAAGCGACAAACCGGTTTTGTCCGGCCTGCCTGGGTGGAGAATGGAAAGTCCAGCAATTATCGGCCGCGCCTGTTTTTGTGCTCATCTGGAGGCTTCGCAAACACGTGGAGCGGGGTGGCAGAGGAAGGCCAAATGGTTTCATATCAAAGAGATATCGAGTGCTATCTCCAGGTAGGCCTGGACTGCAGTAACAGGAGGAAGAAGAGAAGGATAGAAATGTGAGCAGAAGGAAGAGGAGGAGGAGAAGGAAAAGGAGGAGAAAGAAGGAAAGGATGAAAAGATGAGGAAGAGGAGGAAGAAGAAATAAGGGAGAATGAAGAGAAGAAAGGGAGGAGGAGGAGGAGTGAGAAAATCGTGTTTTTTTTTGGCACAACTGTTCAGGCATCTCTATCAAGGCGGCCTAGGTCAGTGGGCTGGGTGAGGAAGGGTCAGTTTTCTGCTCCTAGGACTGTTTGGGGCTACAAGGACACCCCCCCCCCCCAAAAAAAAAAAGAGAAAGAAAGCAAACACAGACCAAACTGGAGGTATCCTGAAGCTTATCTGTGGTTTCAAACAACAGACATTTGTTGACATTAAACTATTTAGGTAAGCCCTGTGACCTCTTTAGAGGTGCTCCTGGAGGCCTCTGTGAAAAGGCAAATTACCTGTTTTTATTTTGTCAGAAAAAGAGGGCTCTGGAGGAATCTGAGTGTGTCAGGAGCTACAAAGATCGCTTTGGAGGCTGTGTGTGGCCTCAGGGCGGCTATTTTGCCAATGACTGGATTTATGGCCATTTTTGCACTACAGTGTTCTGGTGCTATTATTCCACTTTCAACATCCTGTGGAATTCTGGAGTTTATAGTTTACTGAGGCCAAAGAGCCCTCTGGCTGAGACTTCTAAAGGCCTTTCCCTAAACTGCAAACCCCAGGATTCCATAGTTGAAAGTGGAATAATAGCACTAGAACAATGTAGGGCAGAAATGACCTGTATCTTTGATTTGCCCACTAGCTTATTCCTGCAATCAGTAAGAGTTTTTTCAAGTGAGGCTTTTCTCATGCATTCTCTATACCACATTCATATATGTTTGCTTTAGGTGCAACAGACTGTGGTTACTGTATTAAAATTATTTTCAGTTGCTTTAAAGGTGTTATTCGAAGTGCTGAAGCCATTTGCGGGAAGGTATATTTAACATTTCAGTTAAAACCCAGAAATGATTTACCATGTCATTGCCACTGTAGCCAACAGCTACCATTGGCAGCTACAAGCTGAAGCTTTGGTGTGTGCATAGGTACCTTCAAGTCAACTGCTTACTTAGGACGACCTCATGAATTTCACAGGCAAGGAATACTCAGAGATGGTTTTGCCAGTTCCTTCCTCTGAAATACAGCCTATAGCACCTGGGATTGTGCTGTTGAGGAAGACTGGGCTGGAGAAATGAGCAATGCATGTGAGAGACAGAGAGAGACAGGCAGGGATGATTTTTAGAGAAGTGTGCTCAAAGGGAGAAAGTGGGGTTACAAAAAAGGGGGCTTGAACATTTTAAAAGCA
This sequence comes from Ctenosaura bakeri, assembly GCA_948474755.1. NCBI lineage: Eukaryota > Metazoa > Chordata > Lepidosauria > Squamata > Iguanidae > Ctenosaura > Ctenosaura bakeri. The sequence goes on along the minus strand of CAOLHI010001347.1, from coordinate 175,696 downwards.
GCTGAGAAAGTCTGACAGCAAAGGATTACCGGTACTCTGGACTGTTTGTTAGTGCAGTTTAGGCCTCCTTGGAGATACCCCCAGATATCATTTTGATATCAATAATTTGGCTCTCTTCTACCACCCCTCTCCACGTGTTTGTGAGGCCCCCGGACAAGCACAGAACTAGGCTTGGCCACTAATTGCTGAACACTCCATTCTCCACTCAGGCAGGCCAGAAATAGCCAGATCCTCACTTTAGGAGACCTCTCTGCAAACACCCTTATTATGTATGCACGCTGTTTACAAAGGACTCCCTGCCCCGAGCAGGCAACCTGGCAAGCTGAACACTCAACTGCCAAGCACTGAGCATTTGCATACTGTCTACCCCTTTGTCAATTTGGACTTAACTCAAATCATGCTAAATTCTGACCTTTCCAAAGCTTTGTCCCAATCCTAAAATGCATTGTTTTCCCCAAGTATGGCATAGCCTGCAGTCACATTTCTCCCTATAAAACCCCCTGATTCCGAAACCATCCTCGGATTGCTCCCGAGTTCCAGACCACTTTGCTGCCGCTTTGCTTGGTGAGCTTCCCCTCAGCTCCACGTGCTGAGATACACCGAACCCCAGCATCACTCTCTATCTTCTTTCCGGGCTTCAGGAACAGGTTCTGTATCACCTGAATCAACTATCCCTCTGAAAATCCCACTATCATACTCAAACCTTTATTTTCCTTAGTTATCTGTGTGTGTGTGTTGCTTACATTGTGTGCCTGTATTTAATAAAGATCAATCATTTATTTCCAACACGGTTTGCTTCTTGACTTGGCCTGACCCCGTAAACATTGGGTTACAAGATCCTGCTGCGTTACCCGGCCTCTCGTAGTGCCAACCAGTCCTCTTGACTAATTTCCCCATCTTTTGTAATTGTAAGGTTATTTAGGTGTCCCTCCCGGGACCCCCAGTAAACAGGGTAACGTGTACCTACCAAATCAGGAAAGTTGGACCATGTGACATTAATATAAGCTGACCACATCTTCAAAAGTGTGTGTGTATGTGTGTGTCTTGAAGGTGCCTGTTGACTTATGGCAACCCACCAGATTCCATCTGAAATTCCACCTGAGTTTGAGATTCCACCTGAACCTCAGGAAGAACTTCCTGACGATCAGGGCTGTCCAGCAGGGGAATCGGCTGCCTCGGAGTGTAGTGGAGTCTCCTTCTTTGGAGGTTTTTAAGCAGAGGCTGGATGGCCATCTGTCGGGCGAGTTTGGAGGGTGTTTCTGCATGGCAGGGGGTTGGACTGGATGGCCCCGGGGGTCTCTTCCAACTCTACATTTCTATGATTCTATGAACCCCATGCATTTCAGACGGTTTTCTTACAGAAGGAATGCTTAAGCGGGGGAAAGGCCCTTTGGGACTAAGGGAGAGAAAGAGGTTGATAGCATAACCTTTCCTTAAACTTTTGTGGCCAACTTCTTTCTCTCAAGTCTCAAAAGGTGCTACAAGATCCCAGTGCATACTTAGGCCATTTCTGCACTACCCTGTCACAGTGCTATTACTCCACTGTCAACTCCTGCGGAGTTCTGGGCTTTGTAGTTTCCTGAGGCTGAAGAGCTCTCTGGCTGAGAATTCCAAAGGCCCCTCCCTAGACTGCAAACCCCAGGATTCCACAAGAGGAGGAAAGTGGAATAAGAGCACTGTGACAGTGGCCATTTCCGCACTAGGCTGTTATAGCGCGATGATTCCACTTGCAACCTCCTATGGAATCCTGGGGTTTGCAGTTTCGGGAGGGGCTGGCTAGCCCCTCCTGAAACTGCAAACCCCAGGATTCCATAGGAGGTTGAAAGTGGAATCATCGCACTATAACAGCCTAGTGAGGAAATGGCTAGTGTCAGGCAGAAAGAATCAAAGCCACATTCACAGATATTTGCTTTGGCTACAACTGACTGTGGTTACAGTATGAAAGGCCTTGGTGACCTTAGTTCTTAATAAATATTTTGCATTCAGAAAGGCATCTAAGGAGCAGCTTGAATCCCAAACCTACTGAGTGGCTTTGGCCATCTTTTCGCCTGTCCCCGTTCTTATTAGTTGCCCTATTCTGTCTTAAATTTGTTTCTCCTTATTTGCAAAAATAATATTATAGACTTAGAGAGCTGGGTATGTTTAGTCTGCAGAAGAGGAGGTTAAGAGGGGACATGATAGCCATGTTTAAATATTTGAAGGGATGCCATGCAGAGGAAGGAGACGGCTTCTTTTCTGCTGCTCCAGAGACCAGGACAAGGAGCAATGGATTCAAGCTGCAGGAAAGGAGATTCCACCTGAACCTCAGGAAGAACTTCCTGGCAGTCAGGGCTGTCCAGCAGTGGAATCTGCTGCCTCGGAGTGCAGTGGAGTCTCCTTCCTTGGAGGTTTTTAAGCAGAGGCTGGATGGCCATCTGTCGGGAGTGCTTTGAGGGTGTTCCTGCATGGCAGGGGGTTGGACTGGATGGCCCCTGGGGTCCCTTCCAACTCTACATTTCTATGATTCTATGATTCTATCCTCTTTTATTCCTGTCCGTTCTCGGGGAGGGTGGGAGGTGATATTGCTTTTAGGCTGAAGCTTCTGGAAAGAAAGTCTCTCCAAAACAGCAACAAACAATACCGATGCACTTGGTAAGAAAAATCTGAAAGGCCGCTGAGCATTTTTAATGAGCATCTTTTGCATTTGCAGTAAATAAGATTTATATTAATGAAAGTCATGCATGCAAGAAGGAAAAAAAGAAAGAAAGAGCCCCTTTCATCCCCTTTCATGGGATGCACCACTCATTCCCCAAGCCTCATGACCATCCACTGCCCGCTTTACAGTATGCCAAGTTCGGTTCCCACGCTTATACATTTATGAATGGAGCATCAACACTGTAGAGAGTTTGGGGCGGGGCCTGGGATCTGCCCCGCCCCTCCCGTTTTGGTGCCTCCCGCGCGCTGCATGCTGGTCTTGGTAGTTCCGCCACCCCCTTTTCCCTTAGCCGCCGTGGGCGCTGGGAACTACACCTAAGGCGCTTGCGCACGAGAGCGCCGAGGGCGGGGGAGAGGAGAGCGATAGGGCGCCCAGGCGTTGCTCTGTTTGCTTCTCCGAGGCGCGCAGGCGCAGTGCCGTTCCTCCGGTGCTTCGCCTTCGGCCGGCGTTGCTCCGCAGCTCCGTTGCGCACACGCGCTCTCGGCAGGTGAGGAGTTGCGCGCGCAGGCAGGGCGGCGGGGGGGGCTTTGCATGAGTCATGGTCTGGGCGCCCCCCTGGTCTTGCTCCGTCTCCCCCTTGCTAGGAAGGAGGGAGGGATATAAGGGGCTGCGGTCTCCCCCTCCCTTGCACGGATGGGGTTCTTCTGGAAAGGCGGCTGCGTGTACACGCAGGGGGGACTTCTGCGTTACGGGGAAGGGGCGGGTTGTGGGGCTGGGCCTGGAGGGAAAGCGAAGTTGGAAAGGCTCCAGCCCTGGCCTATCGAGGGCCCAAACTCCTGCCTCTCTCCAAACCTCGCAGGGCAAGGAGTGTCGTGTGAACCGCTGAACACGTGTCGTGCAGAAGGCAGAGAGCTGTGCGAATCCCTCCTTAGCTCCCCTTCTTATTTTCCTTTCGGTTTGGTGCCCTGGCTGTGATTTTTGGAGATCTTTATATCATTTATATTTTTAGTATTTATATCATTTATATTTAGCATTATAAATATGTTATATTATTTATTATATAAATTTATAATTATATTATTTATTTATATAATTTATATTATTTTTATTTATTTATTTATTTGTATCCCGCCTCTTCATATGGATCGAGGCGGCGCACAACTTACAAATAAGCATGTATTTCTATACATTTCTATACATGCCCCCAACAAGCTGGGTATTCATTTTACCGACCTGCGGAAGGATGGAAGGCTGAGTCAACCCTGGAGCCCGGCAGGATCGAACTCACAACCTTGTGGCTTGCAGGACTGGCCTTTAACCACTGCGCCACCACGCCGTGGTTATCTTGGGTTATAAGTCATCGTTTAACACTCATGTTATCAGGATCACGTGTCTTCCCAGTTGCTTTCCTTGTTTGCTTTCTTGTGCTGTGGTTGTGAAGGGCTGCTCTCCTCTGACGCGTCTCATGGGGTTCCCCCTTCCAATAGTTGGTCATTTTTCTTGTGTGTTCTGAGCATATGCAGAGTTTCCCTTTTTGGTTTTTTAAAAAGCAGCAAGAGCCCTTGGAGCCTGTCCTGAATCAGCCTATCTTTATGTTGTGGAAATGCTACTCCCCACTCGTGTACACTTTGCATAGGGGCCCTGTAGGGATTGTACAACCCTCCAGGTGTTGCTGGACTGCAACACCTATCAGCCCTGGCCAAGGAAGTGTTGGACTATGACCCTGGAGACCGGGGTTTGATTCCCAGCTTGGCCAACCAAAACCTGCTGGGTGACATGTTCCACACTCTCAGGTCTGGAAAAAAACCTGCTATAGGTTCACCTTAGGGTCACCTCCAGTTGGAAGCAACTTGGAGACACACAGCATCAACAAAGGATCAGCCTTTGGAGCTTGGGTGTTATAAATATGGCAGATTGAGCCACGAACCGATGAATGTCGGTTCATCCGAGGCAACCAGGGACTGACAGGCCCTGGAAGCATCTAGCCCAAGGAGACACCACCAGGAGGAAGATCAGGAGAAGTATTAGCTATGGTGGCAGTCTAGATGTTCCTCCGCACTCCTGTTTTTATGGGCTTTACCTAAGCTGCACTGCTTTGCCCAGTTGTGAAAATACTGCTGTGGAATGTAAGATATTGCCTATCCATCTTAGAAAAATATTTGTCACCTTCAAGTGTTCACTAGACAGTTCTCCTTTGAAAAATGTTCTGATCCCTGGGCCTTCCAAACAGACATGCCCTATGAGGATAGGCTTAGAGAGCTGGGTATGTTTAATTTGCAGAAGAGAAAGTGAAGAGGGGACATGATAGCCATGTTTAAGTATTTGAAGGTATGCCATGTGGAGGAGGGAGAGGGCTTGTTTCCTGCTCCTCCGAAGACCAGGACAAGGAGCATTGGATTCAAGCTGCAGGAAAGGAGATTCCACCTGAACCTCAGGAAGAACTTCCTGACGGTCAGGGCTGTCCGGCAGTGGAATCTGCTGCCTCGGGGTGTAGTGGAGTCTCCTTCCTTGGAGGTTATAAAGCAGAGGCTGGATGGCCATCTGTTGGGGATGCTTTGATGGGTGTTCCTGCATGGCAGGGGTTGGACTGGATGGCCCCTGGGATCTCTTCCAACTCTACATTTCTATGATTCTATGGACTGCCATGTACAAAGAACTTATAAATTGTGGGCTAGCCCCTTTGGGTTTCTGGGATTGGGTGGCAGCAAGGTAGGAGAAGATTGCAGGAGGTAAATGAGAAGGAGGAAAAACAAAGTGGAAAGCAGCAAAGCTGTGAAGAGTGCTGGAAAAGAGGTGTGCGTACTCCAACACGGTGCCATTGCTCTTCTTGCTTGTAAATACCTTTTAGATAGGGTTAAGCAGTTAATATGCATCTGTGTCCTAAGGAGTGTTGATTTGAACCGGTCTCCCCGTGGTAGTATTTTAAGTCCATGTTATCTGAATAATTATATGTCCTCCCATGTGAACTTCACTGAGTGTGACTGATCCCTTTTTCCAGGCTGGTTGTCAAACTCCAGCCCCTAGGAATCCTGCTACTCATCCAGCCCTTGGTTCCCCAGTTATCCCTGTGTTGGGTTGGGTTGCTGGGTCTCAGGGTGACCCCTTAAATCTGGACTTGGGGTTGTATTGCTGTGTGAGATGTGGTATGCGGGGCCTGTCTCCGATTTCAGGCTTAACAAGAAGTCAGATACAAGTTTAGAGACAACAGGAAGGATAAGTTTATTAAGCACAGTTGAAGAAACTATGACAATGTGTAATAATATAGGAGATGTAGTATGAGGTCCCCCAAATCAAGGCTAATTCTCCCTTCCTGTTCCACAATCCTGTCTCTATCAGCTTAAGGCCTCTCTGTCGACTCAAAATCCTGTTGCCTTCTCATACCCTTTGTCCTTCATGTCCTGTCTGTGATGTACAGGATAACTCTGAGATCAAGGAATTTTGCTCAGAGCCTTCAAAAGCTGTATTCAGGAGCATCAAAGAAACAACAGCACATCTCGTGTTCCCAAGACTGATGAAACATTGGATTTGCAATGATGTGTGCACTAAGATCCCATTGAACGGCTAATCGTACCAACTCCTTTCCCAGGCTATTCTGTCCTCCTCGTATTTTCTCATTCAGCTTGCCAACATTTCAACCTTGCAACTGAATCTGATCTCCTGCACCTGTCCTCTTATCATAGTTTGTTATAATAACACCTGTGTCCTCCCAGCACACCGCTCACCAGCCGATCCCACCATCCCCTCATAATACAGTAAAGCCTGTAAAATGTATATACATATATATGTGTGTGTATACACACACACACACACACACACACACACACCCTAATGTATTTACCTGGCTTTGCTTGGGATTTTATTTTCTTGTAGATAACGCTTGTTAGAAATACCTTACCTTGGAAATCAGATGAAGACATTAATAAAGAGTGGAAGATTGTTACAGATTTGGGTTGGGTGTAGACAGAAGGCAATACATAATTCATGATATCAACTACTATACAGGGTAATAATCATTGAAATATCATGTAACGAGTAAAGTAGAGAAATATAGCAGGAACTAAAGAATTATTGATTACTAACATTTTATTGCGATATGTGGTATAATAAATAGAGGAAATTTTAATAATTGTAATCCAGAAAGGAAGGGAAGAAGAAATAATATTCCATGTAAACATTGCAGAAATAATTGTTTGTTTTATTTGTTGAAACTTTAATAAAATTATAAAAAAAAAAGAAAAAGAAATACCTTACCTTAAGAGTTAGGTGCAGTTGAAATACACAGATTTGAGATCCTGTGTCTGCAATTCCCCAAACTGCCTTGTCCAGTCCCTGTAATGTTTCCCATAGTCCCCAATCCAATCTCTATTCAGAGTTGTTAGCGTACAGAGGTTCGGTTTCTGAGGGAGTACGTTGCCTTCCTCCTCCTTGCTGCTAGGCCTCATCTCCATAGCAACTGGCCTGAGGCCCAGGAGCTCTCTGGCTGAGAATCCTAAAGGCCGCTCCCTAAACTGCCAACCCTAGGATTCCGTAGAATCTTCACAGGCAGCCAATCATATGAGGTTTTCTTGCCAGACACAGGCAATCATATGAGGTCTTTGCCTGCCTGACACTCACAAACTCTGCCCTGGTGGCGCAGTGGTTAAATGCCAGTCCTGCAAGCCTCAAGGTTGCGAGTTCGATCCTTCCGGGCTCCAAGGTTGACTCAGCCTTCCATCCTTCCGCAGGTCGGTAAAATGAGTACCCAGCTTGTTGGGGGCATGTATTGAAATGTTTCAAAATACATGCTGTTTGTAAGTTGTTCGCCGCCTCGATCCATATGGAGAGGCGGGATACAAATAAATAAATAAAAAATAAAATAAAATAAACTCACAACTTTGACTTTTATATGTTAAGATGTACATGTAGCAGGGAAAGCAAAGCCGACCTGATGTTGTCTAAATCTCCCAGAGGCAAGCCTCTGCCTTTTTTTTGTGTATTCTCTTCCCCTGCAGTGCACATGGGCCATAATTGTCTGCCTCTTTCACACTGGGTTCTCAGATACTTTGGGAGGTCCTTTTTTTTTTTTTTTATCCACCCTCCCCAACAGGTACCTTGGATGGGAACACAGGAGAAGGCCTTCTTGGTGGCTGCTCCCGCCAAGGCTCTGGAACTCTGTGCCACTCTCTTTGCTCTCTTTTCATAGACCGGCAAAGACCTTTTAGTTCTTGTTTTGACAGCTCTTCAGAAACTTGGCGACTTAGGGGGAAAAGTCTTTTAATAACATGCTGTATTGACCATATTTGTTGCTTTTTAATGGATAGGTTTTCCAATTGCTTTTAAATCAATGTTTTCATTTTGTTTTTTGTATGTTTTTCAATGCTCTGTACCTATATCTATACCTATTTTCATTTTTTGTAAGATGTCCTGGCTCTCAGGGCTGGATTAAAAGAAATGCATTCCTGAGTTGCTCTCATAAAAATGAATGGCAAAAGGCCCATCTTTTTTGGACAGCAATAAAAGGTCATGTTCAGAAACAACTGGATAGGGGCTAAATCAACTTCTGGCCCCTGATCATCCCAGAGACTCCAGCCTGTGAGAGTAAGGGCTGCTTCAATCTTTACTGCCCACACACCTCCTGGATGTAGTTTTTTTTTTTTTTTTTGGTGTTACTAGGATGTGAAGGCCACCATGGTGTTGTGATTTGAGCATTGGACTGTGACCCTGGAGACAAGAGTTTCATTCTTTGCTTGGCCATGGAAACCTAGTGGGTGGCCTTGGGCATGTCACACATTCTCAGCCTCAGAAAACCGCGATATATTCACCTTACGGTCACCATAAGTTGGAAACAACTTGAATGCACACAAGAACAACAACAGGATGTGATGGGAGCAGTCATATATACAAAACTGAGGTAGAGAGCTGGAGTTCCTCATGAGGGCTGGGGATAGCAAAGTTGAAATTCTCAGCTGTGGGGTCCATTGAACGACCTGTGGCAAAGTAGGTTCCCTTCAGCCTAATCCGTAATTATTGTAAAGCAGGGGTGGGAAAAGAACAGCCCACAGGTTAGTTGCAACCCATTGGAGCCCATTTTCTGGTACCCAGGTCCCTCAAGGGATCATTTTTTGCTCTCAAATACCTTGCAGGAGACATGGGAGTATTTTCACAACAATTTTGCCCTTCCTGACAAATTTAGGCCCAAGATAAGCTATTTTCTGAAACAAGAAGTAAAAATGAAATGACTTCTACTCACTTCCTATTCTTAAAAAAGGCCTCCTCTGTGCCTAAAATGACCCAGAGGAGTATAAAACATGGCAAAAAGGCCCTGACACCCATTAGAGGGTGTTTGGGGTCATTGGGGGACCAAAATATGTTTTGTGTGTGTGGTGGTGACATGATGGGGCTGTGGCATGCTAAGATCTTTTTTGGGGGGGCTGATGTGGTCCCCTAGCCTTTTGCAGTTGCCCACCTCATTGCAAGGGCAAGGGTGGGTGTGGAATCATGGTGGGTACAGGAGAAACCAGTGTTTGTGGTGGTACATAGTAAGGACATACTGGAAAATGTAGTAGTATATCTTTAAAAAGTAGCCTGCTTTCCTCATGACCTGGGGCCTTTCTGCACTACACTATTATAGTGCTATTATTCCACTTTTAACATCCTGTGGAATTCTGGGGTTTGCAGTGTACTGAGGCCAAAGAGCTCTCTGGCTGAGAATTCTAAATGCCCCTCCTTAAACTGCAAAACCCAGGGTTCCATAGGATGTTGAAAGTGGAATAATAGCACTGTAACAGTGTGGTGTGGAAAGGCCCCTTGACACCGAGGTCCAGTTCTGTATCCTTCTACTTCTAGATATAAACTTGGTGAGAATGCAGGGTGGGGCCTTTCTGCTGGCAGCACCCAGATTTCTGCTAGTTTGAATGGGAAGTGAGGAAAGATAAAGAACTTTAGGACTTTCCTTAATTATCCAGCCACTAATCCAGTTCCTTACCTTTGCGTTGCCATTCTTCAAAATCAGTGATGGGAGGAATGCGGCCCTCCAGATATTGTGGGACTGGAACTTCCATCATTCCTCATCATGTATGATATACTGACTGGGGCATCTGAGAGTTGCAATCTATCAAAATTTAGAGGGTGATTCACACTTTTGATTCAGCGTTGCATCTACCTGTTAATATTAAATGTTGTAAAAATATTGCATTGATTTTTGAAATGGTGCTATTTTCCCCCACGTTGACCACTAGACACTGTCATCCTGGGCCTTCTGTCATTAGAATATTTTTCTATGTCTTGTATACTAAGCCGAGAGCAAAACTGCATTGCCTTCCAGAAGTTCTCTGGTTTGTCCTCTGGGATGGACTAAATGGTCTTCTGAGGACCCTGTAAATTGTGGGATATTGTTTATCTGGAAATGGGGTTATTCTGCTTCTTGGTGCTCTTGCATTTCTGCAGCGTGTGTAGAAGAAGAAAAAAGACTTCCAAGGGAGCATGTCTGATGTCAGAGATTCTCAGACTCTTTTGAAGTGTGTTGTTTGTGGTTTCCGGTCTTGCCACACCAGGCCACAAGATATGTGCTTGACTTGGTGCTTTGTTCAAAGACAGGCAGTGATTCTTTCCTGCTGATGAGCCTGTTGCTTTTTTTTTATTGTTATTATTGACATTTTGAACTGATCACCTGGTGGACTGAATGGGATATGTGCGGACTTCAGTTTTTAATGAGAGTGTTGTACAGTCCTCCCTCCACATTTGCAGGTTTGACCTTCATAGATTTGATTATTTGTGAGGCAAGTGCTTGTCTCCCCCCTCCTCCCATCCCTTGTATTCCTCACCCCAGGCTTGCAAGGCTTGTGTTTAAAATGGATGTGGTTTTTTTTTTCATTGAGTAAGCAAAGCCCCCTCTCATGGCTGAAGAGGTGGCCTCTCTGCTACGTGTCTGCACATTCTGCTCTGTATTGGCTGCTGATTGCTCAGGTTCTCCTTTGCACCGACCCCTCCCTTTTCATGATGGCCACTGGAAGTAATAAGAACTCCAAAACTCCCCTCTTCTCTGTCTAAGGGGAAAGTACCACTAAGCCTTTTAGGTTGTCTTTTTCTCCGCACCCCTCAACGCCAGGGCCAGAGGCAAAGGAATGGGAGGGGGAAGCTGTGGAGGGGACTGGGGGGAAGTACATGGCAGAGGGGCGTTATTCTTAATTTTTCCACTTTTGCAAAGGTTCTGTGCCCTGAACCCTTGCAAATGTGGAGAGGCTACTGTATTATTATTTTAGAGAGTGAACCATGTTGACGGTTATTGGCAGAAATGGCAGTTGATTTTGTACCAAGATAATCTTGTGCTCCCCTCTCCATGTCAAAGAAGATCTTAAAGTTGGAAGGGACCCCCAAGGGCAATCTAGTCCAACCCCCTGTCATGCAGACATACACCCCTGAAAGATGTCCACCTAACCTCAGTTTAAAACCTCCAAAAAAGGGAAGGCACTATCAAGATGTGTGGCTCCTGTCATAAAGGATCCACTGGACATATATTAGAATAGATCTGGCAGCTAGTATAGGGATTGCTACAATCAGAGTGTTACGAAGTATTGAATGTCAGTTGTTGATTGTAACTACGTATCTGCCTGTAGCTTGTTTGTGTAAGCCAATGCCTCGAGTGGTTTATTGCTTTATTGCTCATTGCTACAATGTAACCAGGAGTGGAGGAATAGGTCAGAGAGGAAAAATGAAAGTACGGAAACATATTGTGAGAACTGGATATGCCTTCAGATAAGGAGGCAGGAAACATGTTCCAGCCCCAAGAATGAAAATTAGGTAAGCAACTGTGACTCTGGGAAGTGTCTGGTGTAGTGGTGGTGGTGGGGTGCTAGCTTGATGATAGAATCATAGAATCATAGAAATGTAGAGTTGGAAGAGACCCCAGGGGCCATCCAGTCCAACCCCCTGCCATGCAGGAACACCCTCAAAGCACTCCCGACAGATGGCCATCCAGACTCTGCTTGAAAACCTCCAAGGAAGGAGACTCCACTACACTCCATTGAGGCAGCCTATTCCACTGCTGGACAGCCCTGACCGTCAGGAAGTTCTTCCTGAGGTTCAGGTGGAATCTCCTTCCCTGCAGCTTGAATCCATTGCTCCTTGTCCTGGTCTCTGGAGCAGCAGGATCCTCTCTAATCCTCTCCAGTCACAGCTCTGCATTCTCAAATTTGTATGGTAAGACATCAAACCTGTAACCACCATGCATGCTTTAGTCTCAGCCCCTTCGTATGAAGTTTGCTGTGTTGCTTGCTTAGCTACAAAGAAACACTGCTGTTGAACCCTGAGTGAAGTTTGTGGAGTGCAAGTCAATCCAAAGCATGAAACAGGCCGTCCATTTCTTGGTTGAACAACTCTTACAGCGAAGTTCTTCCTGTGGGTGAGAAGACTGTGGTGTTGAATGTTGTCTGCTACACATGTTGCAGCCCTAAGAGCTTAGCTATTTTTTTTATTATTAAAAACAGCGAAATCTGGGAATCTCAAAATGCTGAATTCTTTATATAGCGTTCTGGGGTTGTGTTTGTGAAATTTCAGCCTAGGTGTGTGGGTTGGTATTAGGGTTTTGACAGGTTTTCTGCTAGCTGGCTGGGCTAGAATAAGGATACTTCTGACTCTGTGATATTGTTTTTAGTCGTCTGCAGGAACAGTAGTTTCCTGCGCTTTGTCATTCAGTTTTCCTTTACATATGGTCCATATATATTCCCATTTACAGCTGCATGAAACAGTATCAATTGCCTTTTAACGAGTTGACTTACTTGTGTAGGTTAGGCCACTGCTTTTCATACCTCCGGGTATGTGAGGCTTGAGTTGCTAGCCTTCCTGACCACTGGGCATGGTAGCTGGGCTTTCTGGAAGCTGAAGTCTTTCGGAACCCTTGGACTAGAACTGCAGGCTGGGAACGTGTTACGGTATTAACTGCTGCAATGTTTTGCCCGTGAAGGGTTGTTGAGGGTCTGAGAGCTGGTGGTGTCATATGTTGCTCTGTATCATTGTTACTGCCTACCTGGAGATAGCATATGATATCATTTGTGATATCAAAACCATTCGGCCTTCCTCTGCCACCCCACTCCATGTGTTTGCGAGGCCTCCGGACAAGCACGTAAACAGGCGTGGCCAGTAAGTGTTGGACATTCCATTCTGCACCTAGGCAGGCAGAACAGAGCCACTCCGTTGCTTCAGGGACCTCTCCTGCAAACACCCTTTTGCTTATGTGCGATACTGACAAAGGCACCCCTGGCCCGAGCAGGTAGCCGGACAAAGCTGTATTAAGCGCTCTGCATTTGCATTCTGGCTACACTATTGTTGATTTGGCTTTCAGCCAATCATGCTAAACTCTGACCTTTCCAAAGCTTTGTTCCGCTCCAAAATTGCATTGTTCTCACCGAGTAAGGTATGGCCTGCAGTCCCAATTCACCCTATATAAACCCCCCGATTCCGAGACCACCTTGGATCGCTCTGGACTTCAATCCCGCCTTGCTGCCGCTTTGTCTGGCGAGCCGTCCCCTCAGTACCACGTACTGAGACTCCATATCCACAAACTCAATCTCCAAGCTTCTTCAGGACTATGAGACAGGTGTTGTATCACCCATTTCCCCCGAAAAGCCCTATTTCCCATTCTTCCGTTAGCTGTGTGATTGTGGTGTCTTTACTGTTTGTTTGCCTTTCAATAAAACATCATTTTTGCTATTTTAAAACTGTCTGACTGCTTGACTGACCTGACCCTGTAGACACTGGGTTGCAAGATCCTGCTACGTTACCCTGTCTCTCGCTAGCTTTAGTGAGTGCTCCAGCTAATTCTCCCTAAAGTTGTGTTATTGTGGCTTGGTTATTTGGGTGCCCCTCCCGGGACCCCCAGAGAACAGGGTAACATCATAGAAGGTGATGCTCAGGGGGACAGTCCCAGTTGAAGATGCTGGGACTTAGGCCATTTCTTCACTACACTGTTATAGTGCTATTATTCCACTTTCAACCTCCTGTGGAATTCTAGGGCTTGCAGTTTACTGAGGCCAAATAGCTCTCTGGCTGAGAATTCTAAAGACCTTTCCCTAAACTGCAAGCCTCAGGATTCCATAGGATGTTAGATGTGGAATGATAGCACTATAACAGCGCAGTTCGGAAATGGCCTTGCGGTAACATTGCTGGAGTAGGTGTACTAATACGGGATTTCTTGTAGGGGGAAACTTCTGGGTTTGAATCCTATTTTAATAATCCAGGAGGCTGTTCACACTATATAATTCTAGCACTGTGCTTCCACTTCGGCAGCCATGGCTCCATCTTATGGAATCCTGGGATTTGTAATTCTATGACGCTCTTAGAAATCTCTGCGGAAGACTTCTCATGCCTCACCAAAAGGTGAGTCCCAAGATTTCAAGGGATGGAAACAGGGCACTTAAAGTGGAGTCTTAGTGCTATTGTGTAGTGTGAAAGGGCCCCAGGTTGTGTGTGAGTAGTAGCTTTAGGTTTTGGGGTGGGGTAGAGGTTGAAAGCAAGGGTGGGCCTTGTAGCTGTGACCTGTAGTGGGAAAGATGATTTTCCAAACTGTGAATTGGATTTTTTAAAAAAGAAAAAAGGTGGACTCTTCAGTAATTGGCAACTGTGACCCTCTAGTTGCTTTTGAACTGCAGCTCCCATAATGTGTCACTATTGGCAATGCTGATTAGTGGGCTGAAGGACCAAATGGATGTTGTGGGCCAGAAAAATGCCCAGGACCACAGCTGTCCACTTCTGATTATGGCATAATCATAGGGTTGCCAGGCTCAATATGAGATGGGACTCTTATAGGTTTAGTCATTAGGACATCCTGGATTAGGAAAAGTTACCATAAAATTCCATCAGGCAGAACTATGGCATTTTTCTTCTCTCCCAATCCTGCCCCTCAAAACCTTTTAGTTTCTGCAGCCCCCACCCACAACATGGATATTCTGCCAGCCCTGAAGGTGGTGTTATTGCTATGTGTCCAAATATAGACAGAGAGCTGGACACATCTCCATGGGTCCCCCCAACCCCACTTTCCATTGGCCTGGAAGTAGCCATGTTGGGAACAGTTTGCAACAGCTAAAAGATGGATTTTTTAAATTATTATTTTTGTTAAAACAGACAGTCAGCAATAATGAAAAAAAAAAGACAAAGACAAAAATGCACAAGGTATATAAAACAATAATCAAATAAAAAAAGATACAACAAGACATTATACTTAATTCACATATTTCATATTAGACTAGCAGCAACATAAAATGAACATAATACACAGTACAACAATCTCTACAACTACATATATCTATTCCTAAACAGCTTGTATATACCTTCCTATTTATACTCATCTGCTCTTGGCTGCACCCGTTAGCCCATCCTTACAATCGATAACATCAATACAGACACTTAACATTTAAAGGACACCCCCCCTCCATTGTGGGAAAAGCAGCTTTTTATTACAATTATAATTGATCTATCCACCCAACTATAATCAATGCACCAACTTTTGCATTTGATTGCAAAAGATGAGTATTTGGGGGGCGGGATAAGAAAATGCATTTTAGGTCCAGCTGATGGAATTTCACAGCATCTTCCTCCTTCCAGATCTGTTTACAATTAAAGTTATAGGATCTCTGCTGCACTTTGCAATACATGACACTCTTTTTCCAGTTCACATACATCTTTTTAAAAAAGTCACCACTTTAGTCCCATGCCTGTGCCTGTTGTCTTTTCACCCCAGCTTTCCTTGAGACTTTGGAGAGCTGAATCTAGGATTTGTCCTAAGATGGTCTTTCCATGTGGCTCCATCTAATAGCGTCTTCAGCAATTTGCCTGTGCTTTATGTCTCCGAGCTGGCCACTCTGTTTTGAATAGATTGTGTCGCTAGAGGAAGGTAAGCGGTGTTTTAATTCTTTTTGTGATCAATTTTTATTACTTAAGCATTGAGCGGTATTGTGAGCTGGGAGAATATTATCTAGTAGTTTTGGGCCCAAGTTTCAGTTAAGGGCTCAAGGAAGAATAAAACGGGGGATGTTTTACAAGGCCTAATGAAGCCTTTATGATTCTAAACAAAGCAGAGGAAGATCAAAGAACAGCAAAGTAAAATCAAAACACAGCAAAACCTCCTTGAATAATAGAATAATAGAATCATAGGGTTGGAAGAGACTACAAGGGCCAACCTCCTGCCATTCAGGAAGACACACTCAAAGCATCCCTGACAGAAGGGCATCCAGTCTCTCTTTAAAAAACTCCAAAGAAGAATCTGCCACTGTTCAAGGCAGCATATTCCACTGTCAAACTGCTCTTACTGTCCAGAAATTCTTCTGAATGTTTAGAGGGAATCTCTTTTCCTGAAGTTTAAAACCATTGCTCCATGTCCTGGCGCAGCAGAAAACAGATTTGTTCCATCCTCCATATGAGATCCCTTCAAATACTTAAAAATAGCTATCGTGTCCCCTCTTAACCTTCTCTTTTCCAGGCTAAACATACCCAGCTCCCTAAACTGCTCTTTCCAGGCCTTTTACCATTTTGGTCTCCCTCCTCTGGACGCATTCCAGCTTTTCAATATGTTACCACGGTTATGATCTGTCTGGTGGGAGCACTAGATATCTCTTGATATCAAACTTATTCGGCCTCTAGGTGACCTTTCTCTGCCACCCTACTCCACGTGTTTGCAGAGGTCCACTGGACAAGCTTGTATTAGGTGCGGCCGTTAATGGTAAATTCCAAACCTCATTCCGGCAGGCAACTTAAGCCTCTCCTATGCTTCAGGGAAAAACCCTCTTGCAAACCGGCCTTGCTCAGCATGAATCTATACAAAGACGCACGGACAAGTGCCGAGCCATTCCTTTATGTTGGGCCATCAGCATACTGGCCATACTATTGTCATCCAGCGCTAAGCTCATCGTGTAAAACCTGACCTTTTCCAACTCCTTTGTCCAGCTCCAAATTTCCCTTGTTCTCACCGAGCATGGCATGGCCTGTAGGTAAAATCCACCCTATAACTCCCCCCCCAGTTCCGAGCCTTCCTCGGAATGCTCCGGACTGCTTGGACTACTTTGGACTTCCATCCTGCCTTGCTGTCGGTTTGTCCAGTGAGCTCCCCTCAGCGAACCGCGCTGAGCTTTCTTCCCCTCAACCTCCGTTTCTCTCCAGGATTACGAGACTAGGTGTTGTATTACTGATTCTCCCAAAAACTCTCCATTTCTATTTCTTAGTTAGCTGTGTGCACGTGTTGTCCTATTCGTTGTTTGTCCTTTAATAAAGCTATCATTTTTGTTACTTTTAAACGTGCCTGGCTACGCTCTCTGACCTGACGCCATAGACATAGGGTAAAAAATCCTAGCTAAAGTTACCCTGCGTCTCGTTAGCTTAAGAGAGTGCTTGAGACTAATTTCCCCATCTTGTATTGTTGTTTGGTTATTTGGGTGCCCCTCCTGGGACCCCCAACATACAGGGTAACAAATATCCCTCCTGAACTGTGGCATCCAGAATTGGACAGAGTAATCCAGGTGGGATCTGACCAAAGAAAAATGGAGTGGTACTATCACTTCCCTTGACCTAGACACTCTAATCTCATTGATGCAGCCCAGAATTGCATTGGCTTTTTAAGCTGTTGCATTGCACTGCTGACTCATGTTCAGCTTGTGGTCTGCTAAGACTCCTAGATCCTTTTCACATGTAGGCTTTGAGTAGATTTGGTTTTAGGCTCAGTAAAAGTAGACACAAGGACCAGTTGTTTAGATGTTGGACTCTGAGAGACTAGGGTTTGAATCTGCTCAGCTCTGGAAATGCCCTAGAGAACATTGGGCAAGCCATACTCTCTTAGCCTCAGAGGAAGGCAATAGCAAACTTCCTCTGAATGTGTCTTGCCAAAAAAATGAAACAAACAGCTCCATGGTAGGTTCACCTTAGGGTCTTCCTTAAGTCAGAAATGAGTTGGAGTCACAAAACACAACAAAATCCAAAAGCCACAAAAAAAAACCCTGATACCTTTATTGGCCAACTGAAATGCACAAACTTTGTCGTGCAAGCTGGTGAAGCTTTGAAAGCCCGCATGATGTATTTTATGCACTTTGCTTGGTCAATAAATGTATTGGTCTTTTGTGAACTTTGTTGTATTTTGGTGCTTGGTAACACACTAGCCTTGTATATGTTTACAGGCACACAGAAACAGAAGTGTGGGTAATAGTTGTATGAAGTATCTTTTAAAACAGTGAACAACCCCCTTCCCCCCAAAAAAAATTGCAGGAATGACCATTTTCTGTTTAAGAAGCCTTTTGTGTGTGTTGGAAGGAACATGTAGTCAAAGTTGTGGAATGGCGTGTATGATTATCCACATGGATAGCGCAACCAAAAGTCACGAGAATCTGTTATGGGTGGCCCGGTGCTCCCATCACAATTCTGTACCCTAAGTACTTTGTCTTCTTGGGGAGACCAGTCTGTTTCAAGAGGGCTGGAAGTTTGCTGAAAAATGTTAGAGCAGCAGTTCTCAACCTGTGGGTCGCGACCCCTTTGGGGGGTCGAACAACCCTTTCACAGGGGTCACCTAAGACCATCGGAAAATATGTATTTCCGACGGTCTTAGGCTCCATTCCCTCCTTGGTGGTGGTGTGCAAGTGCGAGCCACGTGTTTGCGTTGTCGTGCCCCCTGTTCAGAAGGGACTGAAATCGCTCCCCTTCTCTGCAACCGGGAGAACCTCCCATCTGATGGGCCAGTTTGGGGGGGGGTGGCGGCAGCATGGAGGCAGGCCCCCTCCTCGCCACGGCCCCTGCCCCACTTGCCATGGAGGGTGGCGCTGTGGAAAGGCCGGGGGGCCGCAAGGCAGCACTTTTCCGGGGGGGGGGCAAGCTGTGCCTGGCACAAAAGACAAAGGCGGTAGGATTCCTCCCCCTCCGGCCAGGGTCCCGCACTGCCCCCCCCAATGGAAACAAGAGTGAAGCAGAAGCAGAAGCAGAGCCCGGGGGGGGGGTTCTCGGAATTTTTCCCTGGAGGAGACGCTCGGCTCCTCTTTCCTCCCCTGCTCACCCACCCCTTGTTCCTGGCTGGCGAGGCGGCCTTTGCCGGGGGCGGGGGAGGCATTGTAAATAATAAATAATTTTATGGCTGGGGATCACCACAACATGAGGAACTGTATTAAAGAGTCACGGCATTAGGAAGGTTGAGAACCACTGTTAGAGAGAGAGACCACAAGGTAAGGATCTTAACCCGAAAGTTGGTAGTGACAATGCTGTTGGATAGTGTTTCTCTACCTTTCTTATCCCGGAGGAACCCTAGAAATAATTCTCAGGTCTCAGGAACCCCTGTGTGCGCACGCGCGCATGTGTGCGTGTGTCACACACATGCACACACATACCTACATATATGTGTGTGCATGTGTGTATGTATGTGTTTGGAGAGACAACCAGTGTGTTGTAATGGTTGAGCACTGGACTATGACTATGGAGACCAGGGTTGGTCATGGAAAACCCACTGGGTGATCTTGGGCAAGTCACACTCTCTCAGCTTCAGAGGAAGGGTAAGGCAAAACCTATCTGAACGAATCTTGGCCAAAAAAACCAAACAACCTGTGATAAGTTCACCTTAGGATTGCCCTAAGTCAGAAACAACTTGAAGGCAACCAAGAAGACCCCATGATAGATTTGCCTTAGTGTTGCCTTAAGTTGGAAGTGACTTGAAGGCACACAACAACAGTTTGTTTAAAGTGGTCTGCTGTAGTTCTTGAATCTTTTATTGTGGATTATGTGGTAAGTGCTTTTAACTATATCAATAATTTTTTTTTAAAAAAAAAATAAGTTAGTGTGCCCTATGTATTTGTAGGGGTTCTGTTCCAGGAACCCCCACATACAACAACAAAATAATACAGAGAGTTGCATCTCATTATAGTCAATGGATGTGAGTGCTTGCACCCACCCATGGACTTTAATGAGATGCAGCACTTCATACCACCTCACATGTGTGGAAGTTGCAGTAAGGGAGGACCCACTGTTTTGTTGTTTGATTCTTTTTTAACCTTTGTAAGCTAATGTTCTAGCTTAATTTTTTAAAAATTATTTTAAGCCTCCTTGAATCTCATCTTGATAGAAAGGCACACTATTAAATAAATAAATAGGATGCTGTACTGTTTTTAGCTACAAGGTATAGTAATTTATTTTTGGACCTAAGTAGAGTAGGGCTTTGTAGGTCATAACCAAGACTTTGAATTCTGCCCAGCAATCGGCCACTAGCCAGTAAAGCAATTTCATCAAGGGAGTTATTTTTTCCCTATAACCAGCCTTAGTTAATTTGTGCAACCCCAGTTCCCCCACGAGTTCCTTTAAGAGAAAGAGGCGTCCAGTAACGCCTGCTGTGTTGTTCCTTTTCTGGAGTCCTCTTGTCATTCTAGCGATCTGTTTAGGCTTGTGCCAGACCTCAGACAGGGGAATTTGCTTTTTTATCTTCAGAAACAAGGTGAATCCAAAATGAAACGTGCCAGGTACTCTTTGTCGCAGACTTTGTCCTATCTCTCCGAAGCGGCCTCTTTAATTAAATTGACATTTCTCCAAACTGTGGGTGACAGGCAGGTTCAAAATGCCACAGCAGAGCTCCCGAACTTTTTCCCTGGGTAGAAGACGGCATTTGGTGTGTCAGAGCTGATAGTTCAAGCCGTTTCGGTGTTAACGGTGGTGACTCAGCCACAGCCTACATCGCTGACCTTCTCTCTTATTGCTTCTCCGTTCTGCTCATCAGTAACTCCGTCCTCAGTGTTCCCTTTCTTTATTTTCTCCCACTCTCGTCTCCTGAGCTCCCTCTCCCCCACACCCCGCTTCTCCCAGTCCCACTTAAAGTGTGCCAGAATTACCTTGCAAATCCCCCTTACTTAAGATGCACGCTTCCTCCCACCCCTCTTGGATACACAGTTATCTCCCACTCCCGTCCCCACGCGGTGCTTCCTACAGAGTGGATCTGTGCAGTATGTGAAGTTTGGCACAGTAAGGCAAAGATACTGTCTCTTCTGGAATTGAATTTGGAAGACTTTCAAACCCTGGAAATTTGGAAGACTTTCACCTTTCGGGTTCGGTCAGTCAACCAGTTACAAATCCACCTAACAGGAGCCCTGCCCAACCCGCATTTTATAAGCTTCTTTGCAAGAATGTCATGGGGAACTTTGTCAAAAGCCTTACTGAAGTCAAGATATGCCATGTCTTCAGCTTTCCCTTCATCTATCAAGCTTGTAACCCTATCATAAAAAGAAATAAGATTAGTCTGGCATGACTTATTTCTGAGAAATCCATGTTGGACTTTTAGTGATTATGCCATTGTTTTCAAAGTAATTACAAACTGACTGTTCAATGATCTGCCTTAGGATCTTTCCTGATATTGATGTCAGGCTGACCAGGTGATACTTGCTAACAGTAGTTGATGGATTGTTAATTGCTGTGTATTTTAAGGGGTTGGTTTAGGTGGGTTGGTGGGTGGGGAGGATTGGGTATGTTTTTAATGTCTTTTAATGTATTTTAATGTATAATGTATGTTCGCCGCCTCGAACCGTGTGGAGAGGCGGGATACAAATAAATTTTATTATTATTAATCTGGAAGACTTCTGGGCTGGTACTACAGCACCTCCCATTCTTCTGCTATCCCTTGTGTTTGGGGACCGTGGATTCCTGGATTTGAATTGGACATTATTAGGGCTGTTTTCTTTTTTTGCTTTTGGGCTTTGGAAAGGTAAATACAAACCCAGAAGAAGGCATGAAGAAACAAGGTGAATCTAAGATCCTTTTCATTCACACAATTCTCTCTCTTTCTCTCCCCCGTTATGCAAACGAATAAGGTCTCTTTTGCACTGCATGATTATACCACTTTGATATGACTTCTGCTCTCATGGTGCCATCCTTAGGAAACCTGGAATGGGTTGCATTTGTGATATTTATAATTTTTAGACAGAGAGCTCTGTAACGTGGAATCCAAGTGCTGTGAATGTATAGTGTGGAAGAGCCCATGGTTTTGAGGTGGGGAATGGAGACCGGTGGTTACATTGATTCTTCTTCCACCGTTCCTAATGAAGGAACAGTAAAAGAGTTCCAGGATTTCATGGTTTTCAGAGATGCTTGTGGCATGTTCAGAGAGAAAGAACTGTTTTATTGCATTTCCTTTAGTACTTTTGTTACAAGCAGTAAAATGGCTGTGGGTGTGTTTGACTCATGACCTTTCTGTCTTCATTGACTCTTAGTGCCACTTTAAGCGAACACCTCAAGTAAGATGCAGGTGTCTGATGCTAACAGTGTTACTTTTCTTTCCCCACCTGTTTCTTTTTTTAACGTCTTTCTCTGATGAAGAAGTTTGTGGGCTTCAACGGCTGATATGACACATTTTGGGCCTTTTGGTTGGCCTAAATACCACCTTTGTGTAAAAGGGTGAGGGTTTTCAATGTCTGTTTAGAACTACTCAATAATTCTATGGTAGCATGCTTTCTACATGATAGCCATGTTTAAATATTTGAAGGGATGCCACGTAGAGGAAGGAGAGGGCTTGTTTTCTGCTGCTCCAGAGACCAGGACAAGGAGCAATGGATTCAAGCGACAGGAAAGGAGATTCCACCTGAACCTCAGGAAGAACTTCCTGATGGTCAGGGCTGTCCGGCAGTGGAATCTGCTGCCTAGGAGTGTAGTGGAGTCTCCTTCCTTGGAGGTTTTTAAGCAGAGGCTGGATGGCCATCTGTCGGGAGTGCTATGAGGGTGTTCCTGCATGGCAGGGGGTTGGACTGGATGGCCCCTGTGGTCTCTTCCAACTCTACATTTCTATGATTCTATGATTCTATGTTACCTTAAAAACTCAGCCGGTCTAGTATTTGCAAAAACAAACTGTAATATTTATTAAGATAACATACAGAACAAAGTTTTGGAGTTCTTATGCAGGTGGGTCAAAATTAACACAGTTCTTCAATGTACTTTTAGGCAGTTTCCTTTTATCTTTAAACTCTCATAAAAGTGCAAATATCATAAAAAATCCTACACTTTTTACCAAAGGCTCAAACCCCAATCTAGGTCACACTTTCTGACCAGATTCTATGATGGTTCAATTACTCTTCTGCCTCTCACTAGGCTTCCCCTGAGAATTAAGCCCTTCCCACCCAGTCACCCTCCCTGGTTGACTGGGAGACTTCATTCCCTGCCTAGAAATCTCACTGAAGGACTCCAATAATAATCAGTGCTTAGAATCATAGAATCATAGAAATGTAGAGTTGGAAGAAACCCCAGGGGCCATCCAGTCCAACCCCCTGCCATGCAGGAACACCCTCAAAGCACTCCTGACAGATGGCCATCCAGCCTCTGCTTAAAAACCTCCAAGGAAGGAGACTCCACTACACTCCATTGAGGCAGCAGATTCCACTGCCAGACAGCCCTGAGTGTCAGGAAGTTCTTCCTGAGGTTCAGGTGGAATCTCCTTTCCTGCAGCTTGAATCCATTGCTCCTTGTCCTGGTCTCTGGAGCAGCAGAAAACAAGTCCACTCCCTCCTCTACGTGGGATAAACGTGCTTGCCTTTATATATCTTTTCCTTTTAGCCACCAACCCCTCCCTCACACTGTTGGGCTGAGTTTCTCTCCTGAGGAGCTATTCTGGTTGCCTGGCAATCTGTTTCTAGGCTGCTCTGGCACATTAGATAAGTACACCACCAGAACTCCGTCACACCACCTTTCTTAAAGGTTAAAATGTCCTTACAAGGTTTAGCAAGAGCTTTAAGCTAAAACAGAGTGGTGCTTCCGGTCTTGCCTTTGGAATGCAGACCCTGAGAATTTCTAAAATTAAATTTTGGCCTTGAAGGGGTTCCTTATCTTTGGTCTGTACCAAAGGTGGGGATCTTGTAGTCTTACGAATGTTGTTAGATTAAACCTCTCTGCAGTGCTAGCCAATATAGCACTGGTTTGCAATACTAGGAATTTTAGTCTAATAATATTTGGAAAGCAACTTGATTCCAGTTCCAGTTGGAACTGTTAGTGTCTGAAATGGCCAGCTAGCTTCCCGGCAAGGTCTTGTATAAACAGCAGACATTAAATTCTCTTGGATTTGTGTGGGCTCATTGTTCAGAAGGATAGATGCAAAGTTAATGGCTGGAACGATGGCTTAGATCATTTTGATCACCGGCTCTGGGTGCAGGTCAGGTCTTTGAATGGAGGACATCTCTGATAATTGCTGTTGGCTGCAGTCAGAGTGGCTGAACGCTTAAGCTGGCTTCAGATTTAAGTCTCAGCCATAAGTCACTGAATCAAAGCTCTGCTGCCCGTTCTTTTAGTGAGGAGGAAATGCAGATGAAAAGGAACTTTGCTGACATATTGGCTACCAATGATTCTATTTAATAAAATGCTGCACCTGGCTGTTTTTCCCCTTCTTCTTCTCCCCTTCAGCTTGCTATTTATTACCCATTCACCTGCCTTGAAAAAGGACCTATAATCTTTGATCAATTAGGTTTATAAAGTGGTTTTTTTTTTTTTTTTTTTTACAGATGTACAGTGCCTCCACTAGAAGGCACATTTGTAACTTTCTATAGTTATTACTTTGTAATATAACTCTTTCCTGCCGGTTTTCTTGTGAAGTGAAAAAAGGCTTGTGGTTTAGGGAAAAATTATGGCCCAGATCCTAGATCATGCTTGCTTAGTGTAACTTGACCCTTACGCAGTGGTAGCACTCCATCACCCTTCTGCTGAATCACAGCAGGATACAACCAATTGTGTATGGCCAGTGTGCCTGTTTGTTATCTCCTTGTAAAATGGGGAATGCACAGTGTCTGTTTCTGAAATCCCAGTGGATAAATGGTACATTGAAGGCACTAGTAAAATAATCATAGACCATCCAAGAATGCACAGTTGCATGGCCTCGGTCCATAGAGAGAGACAAGTAAAAAATGATGGTAAAAAGGATAACAATAATAGTGATAACAATAATAAATAGCAGCAGCAGTAGCATTAGGGTCTGTAATCTGCATTCAGTGCCTCTTTCTTCTGATCCTAAACTGGATTTGCTTCCCACCCAGAAAACACATGCCAGTTCAAATTTGAATCATGCTGGTTGGTCCTGCAGTTCAATTTAAGATCATTGGTTGTGTGTGTTGCACGTTTCCAACTCACTTCCAACAAAATGGTGAGAAGCCTGGAAGCCATGAAGCCCTATGAGGATAGAGTTAGAGAGCTGGGTATGTTTAGTCTGCAGAAGAGAAGGTTAAGAGGGGACATGATAACCATGTTTAAATATTTGAAAGGATGCCATGTAGAGGAAGGAGAGGGCTTGTTTTCTGCTGCTCCAGAGACCAGGACAAGGAGCAATGGATTCAAGCTGCAAGAAAGGAGATTCCACCTGAACCTCAGGAAGAACTTCCTGACGGTCAGGGCTGTCCAGCAGTGGAATCTGCTGCCTCGGAGTGTAGTGGAGTCTCCTTCCTTGGAGATTTTTAAGCAGAGGCTGGATGGCCATCTGTCGGGAGTGCTTTGAGGGTGTTCCTGCATGGCAGGGGGCTGGACTGGATGGCCCCTGGGGTCTCTTCCAACTCTACATTTCTATGATTCTATGAACATATGACAGCCCAAAGATGCACCTATCATGGGATTTTCTGGCAAGATTTGTTTGGGGGGGGTTGCTGTTGCCCTTCTCTGAGGCTGAGAGAGTGTGACTTGCCCAAGGTTACCTAGAGAGTTGACCCTTTAAGACCATAGGCTACTCATGCCAAGTTTTTCTTCCCCACAAGCACAGGAGAATTCTTCTGTGTGTAACTGCTTGTAGTTACACGGTGTTGTGGGTTTTGTAGTCTTCATGCTAGAAAGTTACTCATGCATTAGAATGGCTTGTCGTAAGAGAATTGGAGGGTTAGAAGGCTGAACTGATTTAAGGGGTCATTTCTTGGTTTTGTAGGAAGGGCCCAGTTTCTTTGTTTTGTTTCTTCTTTATTCATGATGGAAGCACAGCACTTTTGGTACCGTTGAAGATAGTAGGATCTGCTTGCTGCTATTGGTACAGTACAGTAAACTGACAAGTTAGAAAGGTATCTTGCTGGTTTGTTGAGCATTGCTTTGTTTCTTGCTGATCCATGTTGTTGCTAATGAAAATAAACTTTTGGGCGGATGTTAACTGCAAGGCACTCCTGTTAAATTCCCACATGGAGCGTGAAAGTTATGCTAATGCTTTTGGCTGTAAGGAAAAATTATACCTTGCTCCAAGATGCACAAACAAGCAGGTGGTTTGCCTCTTGTGATGGGTACTCCTTTGTTAGAGCGAGTCTTGCAGAAAGCCACTTGTGGTGCCTTCAAGAAATAAAAAAACAAACTGTCCTTCTAGATATATCATAATGTGTTGATGGGAGTGCCTTCCTGGTTGTGACAATGAAGGAGCTTTGGAAGGCTTGCAGAAAGGAATTTGAGCCTCATGATACAGGCAGCTTTCAGAAGACCTGTTGATTTATTAAAGTATTTTTATTCTGCCTTCATCCAAGGATTCTAGGGCTGCAGGCAATAAAACCAGTTCAAGAAATTATATTACTACGTAATAAGATTTGAATATTTGAATAAGATTTGAATATTGGAAGGGATGCCATGTAGAGGAAGGAGAGGTCTTGTTTTCTGCTGCTCCAGAGACCAGGACAAGGAGCAATGGATTCAAGCTGCAGGAAAGGAGATTCCACCTGAACCTCAGGAAGAACTTCCTGACAGTCAGGGCTGTCCGGCAGTGGAGTCTGCTGCCTCGGAGTGTGGTGGAGTCTCCTTCTTTGGAGGATTTTAAGCAGAGGCTTGACGGTCGTCTGTCGGGAGTGCTGTGAAGGTGTTCCTGCATGGCAGGGGCTTGGACTGGATGGCCCCTGGGGTCTCTTCCAACTCTACATTTCTATGATTCTATAAGAAAACAAGTTACCATCTGAAAACATATTAAAATATATATCCTAATTTAAAACAAGTTAGAAGAATTAAAACTGTGTATACCTGAATGCCAGCATGTTGTAGTGGTTTGAGGGTTGCGCAATGACCCTGGAGATCAGGGTTTGATTTCCTTTTGCCACTCGACCATGGGAATCCACAGGATGACCTTGGAGATGTCACATACTCTGAGCTCCAGAAAAAACATAGTAGGTTCGCCTTAGATCAACATAAATTGGAAATGACTTGGGCACCAACAACAAAGGCTCTGCTTGCCTGGTGCAACCTATGCAAGCTGTAACAATTTTATTTATTTATTTATTTATTTATTTATTTATTTATTTAATGGTCTGCTTTTCTTCTGGGAATTCACCACACCTAAATCAAAGTTCTGCTGAAATCTTATGTATGAAAGTTTTTTTTTAAAAAAAAATCCTTAAATTTAAAAAGCACATAGTTAAAACAGACTAAAACACATTTTAAAACATAGGCCCTTTCCACACGGGGGTATTAAAACAGTGTAGCGCGACCTCTGACGGAGGTCGTCTACACCGTAAAATGGATTGGGGTGGATTACTTTAGTGTAATTCCACACCCCAATCCACGCTAGGGCGACTGGAAGTGGTGGCGGCGCGTGCTTTTTTAAAACCACTTTTCATGTGGTTTTTAAAAGGCACGGGGTGTGCAGCCGGGTGCAGCTGCGTTGCAGCGCCCGGTGTAGATTTGCAGACACGCGCAAGGGTGTGCCTGCAGATCTGCTGGGGGCGGTCTTTCCGGCTGGCGAGCTTCTCCAGTTGGTGGAGAGCCGCCGGCAGCCAGCAGCCGCCATTTTGGACGCCGCAGGACGCCGAAGAGTGTGGAGCAGTGAAAACACGCTGCTCCACGCGGCGACGGACTTACCCAGATGCAGGTAAGGTCCATCCTAGCGTGTTTTCACCCATTTTTTCCTCTGCATGTGGAAAGGGCCTATTAAACAGCAACACCTGCAAAACCATGTACACAAGGAAACCATAATAGCCCCTGACCAGATGGGTTTTCCTTCCGCACACTATTCAGTCATAAAATTTGAGTCTAGGGGTCCATTTGCTACTGGCACACATTTGCTTCTAGTACTTTGTGAACCCTAAAGTGAAAAAAGTTTGTTTCCGCATCCTAAGTGTAATCTGAAATCCAACCAGCTTGGCTTTAGGCATTTGTGTTTTTTTTTTATTATTCTGTAGGAAAGGAGTGGATATCTTGTTCTACGTTCATATTCATCTCTATAAAGAGCAGAGTGTGTTTAACTTGGTACTGAGAAGATGGAGAAGTGATACGAGTGCGATATTTAAATATCTCAAGGGATGTCATGTAGAAGATGGAGTTGGCTTGTCTTCTGCTGCTCCTGAGAACTAGGACACAGACCAATAGGTTTAAATTGCAAGAAAAAGAGATTCCACCTAAAGATGAGGAAGAACTTCTTGATAGGAAGAGCTGCTCAACAGTGGGACAGACTCAGAGTCTGCTGGATTCTCCTTTCTGGGGAAGTCATTAAAAAGAAGGTGGATGGCCATCTTTTAGGAGTCTTCCAGTTGTATATTCCTATGTGACAGCAGGTCAGACTAGATGGCCCTTGCTGTTCTTTCCAGCTCGTAAGATTTTATGGTGCTGAGAAGCAGATGTGGGAGTAGAGGTCATGTGTGGCCAAAGCACAACAGACTGGTTCTTCTCTTGTTCTGGACACCAGAGTTCTGCTCACACATGATGATCCACTTATTAGTGGAGGAGGTGCAAACTAGATAATGACCAATCTGAACTGATTCCTTCCTTATTTGTAAGCAGGCTGTGTGAGCTGAGCCAGAGGTAAACTCTTAAACTTCCATGATACACCAGCTATTCAACATGTAGTGGAATGTCAAACTGTTACGTGAGAGGCAGAGAGAGCTGTGTTTCGTTGCTATGGTTGTCAACAAGAGACTTCATTAGGAAAAAAAGCTGGCTGAGAAGAGGAAGTGAAGTAGGCGGTTGGGTTTTTCCTCCCCCTTGGTTGACATCTGAAATCTTACGAAGGGCTGTCAAAATCCTGTTTTAACACCAAGCCTTCAAAACAGTATTATCTGTAGATTTAATTAGTCCAAATATGTAAGGTAGAGAAGTGAGTGTCATGCATCCATCAGCGCTTGGTGCATACTTCTCATAGTTCCTCACCACAAGCGTGTGAAAAACTTATGGTGATAGCTTGGGTGGCATTGTTTATTTCTTGCCTCTATGTCAGGATGCCATAATAAGTTGCTGGTTGTGTATTATAATATGTGTTAGAATAAATCTGCTAGCTTAGGCATTGCTAGAGTGCTGCAAACTATGAGTTGCCAGTGGTTGATTGCAATGGTGTATCTGGTTGAAACTTGTTAAGGTATTCCAGGACACCAAATGGTTAATTGCTCTATTGTTCGCTGCTACCATGTCTCTGGACAAGGGGAAGAAGATGTTGGGGGGGGGGAATGCAAGAATTGGAAAGGTATTATGAGACATAGCAATGCATAAAGAAAAGATGACAGGAACATGTTCATGCCTCAAAGATGAAAGATATGTAAACAACTGAGGGTCTGAAAAAATGTCTAAAGTGGTGGGGTGATACGACATTTATGGTCTTCTCCAATCACAACTTTGCATGCCTAAATTTGTATGACAAGGTATAAAACTTGTAACCATCATGTATGCTGTAGTCTCAGCACCTTCAAATGAAATGTGCTGTGTTGCTTGCCTTACTACAAATAAACATGGCTATTTAACTCTGAGTGAAATTTGTGGAGTGCAAGTTACCCAGGACATGACACTCTATTATCTTACCACACCCAGTGTGGGGTTTGCTGAGATTATCCTATTGATGCAGCCATGGTCTCCTCAGAGGAAGTTCACAGCTGTGAAGAACAGAAGCAAGCACATAGCTCCAGAGTTGAAGGGGCAATAGATGTAAGACCCACTTCTCATTTCCCAGCTCAGTTCTCCCTCCTTGAGAGTCCATCACTGCTTTTAGAAACAATTTTGCTCCTTACATTTCCCCTTCGAATGGGAAATTTTTAGGGTAGTAGTTATAAGCGAGGGGTGGGCAACTGTATGGGATGAGGGGCACCCACAATACCCAGACCTATCTTGTTTTTTCAGCTGTTTCCCAGGCAAAATGGCGAGCGGAAGTGGCATCATATCAATCACTTTGGTTGACATTCTGGCTCTGGAATGGTTGGAATAGGAGTCATTTGGAGGTCAGAGGGTGTTACCCAAAAATGTGGGTGAGTTAGGGGTCCACCTACAATGCCAATGCCTCTGTGAAATGGTGGGGAATATTAGCTCAAAGAGGAGACCTGTGAGAGGGGGGTAACCTCATGAGATCTTTTACGTCTATGTATACTGGCACTGGTGCAAGGAAGAATCAAGCCAAAGATCCAAAAGTAGGCTTATTGTTTCTTTGGGGGAATTAACAGTCACACACACAAGCTCTAAGCAGTCATACAAGACTAACTGAGGGAAAAGGGAGGAAAGTTTTGGACAGCAAGATTTTCAGGGCACAGTGGGTGGTATTTACCAATCCAGGAGAGAAGCAAACATGTGGCTTAGAGTAGAAGTCCAAGGACAGTACACAAACAGGAATTGGAGCAGCAGTGTGATGACCAGCAAACCAGTGTACTGCGAGTTGACTAGCCAAAATGTGGGGTTCACATACTCTTTTTCTGCCTGGAGGGCTAAGGTGTTAATGGCTCTGTGGCAGAGTAAACAGTGGAGTCTGGAGAGCAACCCGTGGATCTGGAAGAAGCTGATGGCTTTAGTGTTAGGTGACAAAGGGCGAATGAAAGCCTTGATAGCTCTTTAATTGCTGGACAGATGTGAGAACAACAGGGAAGATTGTGGATCAAAGAAAGAGAGGATTAGGCTATCCTGTGGGAACACCACAGATCCTATTGTCTCTAAGAGATGAGTTGCTGAAGGCTGTTATTGCTGGAGTTTCCTGGTGATTTCCTGACTTATAACCTGGCTGTGCCTTAATGTTTTTTTCTGACTTGACTCTGCAATGCATGTGTGTGGCCAGTTTTTCCTCTTAGCCAGCATAGCCATGCAGCCATAGCAGAGTATAATTTAGATTTATGCCTGTTAATATATGTTGCCAATTAAACCATATCAAAGCACAGGGGTGTATAGTGTACTAACAAGGGTAGAGGTCTTATAGCTTGATTTTCAAGGAAGAAACAGCCAGAGTTGTGCCAAACACATGGGGGAGGGAATGGGAGTCTTTGGAGGATTGGCAGGGGGCTTCTGTGGCCACAGGGTGGGTTCTTGAGACCCTATGCAGCCCATGTGCTGCATTCTTCCCACCCCTGCTCAGCCATCTCCTTTGCATTTGCTGTAATAACTCTGTCCAGTCCATCCTCCCACAATGCCTGGGGATGATGGTGGTACACAGGAACTCATATATTGCAGAGTTGGAAGAGACCCCAAAGGTTATCCAGTCCTACCCCCTGCTATATGGGAAGACATAAAGCACTTCCAAAAGATGGCCATCCAAACTTTGTCTGAAAACCTCCAAAGAAAGAGACTTCACTACACTCTGAGGCAATGTCAAATTATATCCACTGTCAAACTGTCCTTGCTGTCAGGAAGCTCACTCCATCTTCCATATGACAACTTCTCAAATATTTAAACATGACTATTGTGTCATAGAAAGCCACAGTGGTATAGTGATTTGAGCATTGGACTACGACCAGGGTTCAGTTCCCTACTTGGCCGTGGAGAGTCTCTGGGTGACCTTGGACACATCACACACTCTCAGCCCCAGAAAACCCTGTGATAGGTTCACATTAGGGTCACCATAAGTTGGAAATGATGAAGGCACTCAACAGTAACCATCATGTCACCTCTTAACCTTTTCTTCTCCAGATTAAACTTACCCAACTCCCTAAGTTGCTCCTCATAAGGCTTCTTGGTTTCCAGCCCTTCTACCATTTTGTTTGTCCTCCTCTGGACATGTTCCAGCTTTTCAATATCCTTCCTGAACTGTGTGCCTAGAACTGGACACAGTATTCCAGATGAGTCTGACCAAAGCAGAAGAAAGTAGTACTATTACTTCCCTTGGCTCAGACACTCTACTTCCATTGATGCAGCCCAGACTCAACCCAAACCAGTAAAAGCCAGAATTCTATTTCCACACCAGTGACCGGCTACTCTTGGAGGCTTCCAGTAGTGGTAATTTATCTGACTTTGGCAAGAAGGGGACACGTCAACAGAATCTGAGAGTGACAGCCTGGGAGGGGGTTATTACACTCCAGGTCAACGCTCTGCCCACACCAACATAGAGAGACTGTCCCAGGATTGCAGAGGAGAGAAATGCTGAAGAATCAAACTTTCACCACTTTCAGCCCCTACCTCCTCCCTTTATATGGTCTAATCTGTTTTTGGCGTATTTTAACCTATGGTGTATTTTTTAATTGTATGTTGTACCTCATCTCGAGCCTTAAAGAGAATGGGTAACATCATCATCATCATCATCATCATCATATCTTTTTTTCAAGGCATTATTATTCTCAGTGCTGTTATTATTACATCCTTGGTTTTTCCCGGTTTGGGACTTAAGGTGGGTTTCAAAAGTTAAAGCAAATAGAGCTGGAAATTCATGTCAAACTAAAGTTAAAAATAAAATTAAACTGTCAGTAAAGTTAAAACCAATGTAAACCATAACCATAAAAAAAATCGGGTATCCTCTGTTTCCTCCGTGCTTCCCAGTTTTTGCTCTGTCCTCCTTCTCTCTGTGCCTTCTCATCCTACAACGTAGCTGGAGCTCATTCACACTACAAAATTTTAGTGCTATTATTCCACTTTAACTGCTATGGTTCTGTCCTGTGGGTTGCTGGGATTGCCAGTGTAGAGAGGGGTGTTTAGAATTCTCAGCCAAAACTCCTGTAGTTCCTCACCAAACTCCAGATTACAGGATTCAGCACGATGGAACCATGGCATTTAAGGTGGAATCATAGTGCTATAAATGTGTGGTGTGAATGAGCCTCTGCACTTTTCATCCCATCCTTGCCACTAATTCCCCTCCCCAGAATGAATCACCGGCTACTTAAACTGTTAGAACAGGAATTATATTTAATTGATTAAAATTTCCCAGTGAGAAAAATTCCCCAAATTCCTATGAAACAGACTAGGCATGTCATAAATATTAAAAAGGAAAGAAAAAAAAAGTATAGTGTGACACATTTACCGTATCTTTTTATAACATTTTGAGTTTTCATTTTTAGTCAGAATCGGAGTGATGAGTTGGAGAAAATAATCGTGACCTGATTATTTTTCTGTAACAAGAAACAAGGATTCAAATCCCTGGAAACCCAGGGTGACCGTAGGCAAGTCATACACTCTCAGCCTCAGACAAAGGCAATGGCCAACCTCCTCTGAAGAAACCTTGTCAAGCAAACCCCATAATAAGCTCACCTTAGGGTCTCCATAGGTCAGAAACAACTTGAAGCTATGCAGGGACAACATAAAGCAACAGAATTTGCTCTGTAATGCAGGGCTTCCTTCTGGAGTGAAAACTGTTCCACCAAGTCGCCTTGGACCTGTCCAAAGTGCTGAAGAACTAGGATCCATAGCTGGCTTCCTTTTCTTCTTTGTCTTTCATTTAAACTTGGATTTCTACTTGCCCATGATCACAGATGAGAGCCAGCATGAGGCAGTTGTTGGAATGTTGGATGAGGATTCCCAGAGACCAGGGTTTGCATCTCTGGTCAGTTGTGGAAATGGGCTGGTGACCCTGGGCAAGTTCCACTGTCTCAGACTCAGACAATGGAAAACTTCCTCTGAATAAACCTTGTCAAGAAAACCCTGTGATAGGTTCACCATAAGAATTGGTTTGATGCTTCAGGATGACAGTGAGAAGAAGGGATGTCTGGAATTTTCCATTGGCACAGCTTCATCCTCTGGACTCTGACCAGCCCAAAACAAACACTTCAAAACTGAATTCAAGGGGTGGCTGATGGCATTCAAAGCCCTCAGTGATTTTGGCTTAATGCTTCTTCCTTCTTGGGTTTAACACTTCTTTTAATACCTATTCTGCATTGGTTAGGCCTCATTTGGAATACTGTGTCCAGTTCTGGGCACCTCAGTTCAAGAAAGATGTCAACAACCTGGAATGTGTCCAGAGCAGGGCGACCAAAATGGTGAAGGGTCTGGAAGCCATGAAGCCCTATGAGGAATGGTTTAGGGAGTGGGATATGTTTAGTCTATAGAAGAGAAGGTTAAGAGGGGACATGATGGCCATGTTTAAATATTTGAAGGGATGTCCTGTTGAGGAGGGAGCAGGCTTGTTCTCTACTGCTCCAGAGACTAGGACAAGGAGCAATGGATTCAAGCTGCAGGAAAGGAGATTCCACCTGAACCTCAGGAAGAACTTCCTGATGGTCAGAGCTGTCTGGCCATGGAATCTGCTGCCTCGGAGTGTGGTAGAGTCTCCTTCTTTGGAGGTTTTTAAGCAGAGGCTGGATGGCCATTTGTTGGGAATGCTTTGATGGGTGTTCCTGCATAGCAGGGAGTTGAACTCGATAGCCCCTGGGGTATCTGCCAATTCTATGATTCTGTATATATCCTGCCAAGCTTTTGAGGTTTACTGGAGGGGTTTTCCTCTGTGTCCCATCAATCAGGGCAATACATTGTGGAAGAACATGGGAGAGGTCTTTCTTTGGTGTGGCACTGCCGTTGTGGAATGCTCTTTTCTTAGAGTCCTGTCTGATACCAGTGTTGTGCCCTAAATTGATATTGTAACAGGCAACACATGTACAAGGTTTCAGACTGCTTTAAACTGTTTGAACCGGCAACATTTTTTAACTTCCTGCTAACTTTTAAATTGGTCACGTTGATTTTGTCGTATGCTGTCCTGAGATCTTTAGATATAAGGTGGGATAGAAAGAATGAGAGGGGGGCAGAAATATAATGAAATGAATGGTGAGATCATCTCTCTTGGTTTGCAAGAGGCACAGGTTTTGCTTGGGACAGGATAAACCTTCCTGAACCATTTACTGGGTTAAATGCAGAGTGAAACCTTAGCCTTCAGAAGAAGCATCTGTGTTTTGCATTTAGTGCAAGAGAGGAATAGACGTGAAGCATGGAAATCATAGGTCTCTTGCACACCCTAAGGACAAAGAGGGTTGTCCTATTTTCGTTTGGCCTCCTGCGCTGAACTTGGTGCCGAGGGCCTGAATGCATGTGCCCTGTGGAAAGCATTGGATTAGCATTGATGCAACGAAATATAATGTCTTCTCTAAAACTCTTCCAGTTCAGGGAGAGAATGCTGCAGTTTGCCCTTTAGGTGGAGGTTAGCCTTGCCTGCCTGTGGTTTTTTAAAACCACAAATCACAAAGGCCCTGATGCAGATTGAATCCTTCTTTTTGATGGGGATAGGAAAGAGCCAAGCTTTAGCAACAAGGAAAATTGCTTTATTCTGTATCAGAACTTTGATCCATCTAGCTTAGTACTATCAGCTGTGAACGATAATGGCTCCCATTACTTGGTGATCCCTGGCACAGGCTTCCCCTGCTTATCTGACAGATTAGGGACCAAACCATGGTCAGAAAACATGGTTGGTTGAAAAGTGGAACCCGTGTACTGTAAGGAGCATGAAAGACTTACGGAGGCTCACTTGGGACTGACCCTGTGTACACTATAGTTGGCCCTCCACATTTGCAGGCTTGACTTTCATGTATTTGATTACTAGTGCATATACCTGGCATTGCCTGGGATTTTATTTTCTCATAGCTAATACTTTTTAGAAAGATTTGAGATCCTGTGTCTCTAATTTCCCAAACTGTCTTGTCCAATATCTGTAGCTTTTCCCCATATTCCCCAATCCAATCTGTATTTAGAGTTATTAACATACAGAGGTTGGGATCCTGAGGGAATGCAGTGCCCTCCTCCTTGCTGCTAGGCCTCATCTCCGTAGCAGCTAGCCAGGGCCAAGAGCTCTCTGACTGAGAATTTTAAAGGCCCCTCCCTAAACTGCAAACCCCAGGATTCCATTGAATCTTCTCAGGCAGCAAATCATATGAGGTCTTCACCTGACACAGATAAAAACACAAACTTTGACTTTTATGTATTAGATTTGGGAGTTTCTCCAACCCCTACCCTGTACCTCAGGAACTTCTTTTCTGAAGGAACCTTTCCTCCTGGCAGCTCTGATCAGGCTGCACAGCCCTTTAAAAACCCATCTCTGATCCTCTTACTCCACCACCAGCTACTAAGGATGGCTCACAACCCAGTTTCTCAGCACTCCAAACCCTCTCCCGATGTCCCCTCACACACCCAAGCAAGGGAATGGGCAAGAGAGAAGAAGCTTAGGGCTACCAGGCAGACCTGTCCCCCTTCTTTCTCCTTTTTCTGACCTGGTTTGGACCCGGGAGACTGCTCTTCCCACCATGCCTCAGCCCCTTTCCCATAGACATACACCTTTTGATATTTGCAAATTTTCCACTTTTGTGAGGGTTCTGCGCCCTTAACCCTCGCGAATGTGGAGGGCCAACCGTACTTGCAAAGTCGGTCAGCCGGCATGGTGCGTTTTCCCCCTCTCAGCTTGCTTTGAAAGCAGCACACACACACGAGTGGCTTCAAGTGAGCCTCCATAGGCAAGAAGAACTGATGAAAGAGCAGAACTCCCATTGAATTCATGGAACATGCCTTTAATTTGGAAGCAGCAAAAGAGTAATTCATCAGATAATGGAGCATCAGTAGGTAGGGGCATCCTCTATGTGCAGCTCAGTAACTTTCCTGCCTTCATAGCAGGTTAGGGATCAGGACTGGGAAAGGGTTGGACCTCCAGATGTTGTTGGACTGGAACTGCCATCATCCTTTGCCATTGGCAGTTACAGCTAGTGCTGATTGGAGTTGTAGTGCAGGAACATCTGGCAGGCCACACATTCCCCACCTCTGTTGCAGAAGGTACCACCGTCTGCTTAATTTTTTTTTTTCGGGAGGGGACTAGATTCTAAACTAAGCTTTGCTCTCCTCATGTATAGAATCACAGAATCACGGAATTGGAAGAGACCTCAGGGGCCATCCAGTCCAACCCCCTGCTATGCAGGAACACCCATCAAAGTACACCCTTTGACAGATGGCCATCCAGCCCCTGCTTAAAAACCTCCAAAGAAGGAGACTCCACCATATTCCCAGGCAGCATAGTCCACTGCCAGACAGTTCTGACCATCAGGAAGTTCTTCCTGAGGTTTAAGTGGAATCTCGTTTCCTGAAGCTTGAATCCATTGCTCCTTGTCCTAGCCTCTGGAGCAGCAGAAAACAAGCCCGCTCCCTCCTCTACATGGCATCCCTTCAAATATTTAAACATGGCTATCATGCCTGATCTTAACCTTCTCTTCTGCAGGCTAAACATACCCAGCTCCCTAGTATATATTACCAACACCAAATTTAAACTTCTTAACGAGAAATGCTGTTTACTCTCTCCATGTCTCAAGAGTGGAAAATTACAATATGCCACTCAGCTTCCCTTATGTTTCTTATCAGTTTTGCTCTCCCTTTCTCTCTCTGTGTGACTACGCAGTAATTCTATATTTGGTTGCAAGTACTGTGGGAAGATGTATCTGTTCCATCAGAAATCCCTCCTTGAATCAGCCATCAGGAAAAAAACTTTTTGGAGAGAGAGGGGGTGGGTGGGAAGAGGGGGTGAAAAACGCAGCTCAGTAATAGCTACCTATTCCCCCCCCCGTTGTTGTCTGCTGAGGACTTGATACCTATAGAATCAGAATCATAGAATCATATAAATGTAGAGTTGGAAGAGACCCCAGGGGCCATCCAGTCCAACCCCCTGCCATGCAGGAACACCCTCAAAGCACTCCCGACAGATGGGCATCCAGCCTCTGCTTAAAAACCTCCAAAGAAGGAGACTCCACTACACTCCGAGGCAGCAGATTCCACTGCCGGACAGCCCTGACTGTCAGGAAGTTCTTCCTGAGCTTCAGGTGGAATCTCCTTTCCTGCTGCTTGAATTCCATTGCTCCTTGTCCTGGTCTCTGGAGCAGCAGAAAACAAGCCCACTCCCTCCTCTACGTGGCATCCCTTCAAATACTTAAACGTGGCTATCATGTCCCCTCTTAACCTCCTCTTCTGCTGACTAAACATACCCAGCTCTCTAAGCCTATCCTCATAGGGCTTCATGGCTTCCAGGCCTCTCACCATTTTGGTCGCCCTCCTCTGGACTTGCTCCAGCTTGACCATGTCCTTCTTGAATTGGGGTGCCCAGAACTGGACACAGTATTCAAGAGGAGGTCTAAGCAAAGCAGAGTAGAGTGGTACCAGTACCTCCCTCGGTCTAGACGCCATACTCCTGTTGATGCAGCCAAGAATTGCATTGGCTTTCTTGGCTGCTGCATCACATTGCTGACTCATGTTCAGCTTGTGGTCTATTAAGACTCCCAGATCCCTTTCACACGTACAGGTAGACACTCTTAGACTACACAGACTTCTTCCATGTTTGGGATTCTGAAATCTCCATAAAATGTACATATTATCACATGAGAAAGAATGACTAGAATTTACTTAAATTTCATGGGAGGCAAAGCCAGCTGGTTGCTTTGCCATTCAGATCACAGCAGATAAAATAATTTGGCCGTGATCGTCCATTCAGGTTGCTTAGCACAGGTCTCTGTGTGTGTAGTTACATAGAGATGAGAGAATTGTAGAGTTGGAAAAGACTACCAGGGCCATCCAATCCAACCTGCCATGCAGGAATACCCCATCAAAGCACTCCTACCAGATGGCCATCCAGCTTCTGTTTAAAAACCTCTAAAGAAGAAGGCTCCACCACACTCCATGTTTCACTGTCCAACAGCTCTCACCTACAGGAAGTTCTTCCTAATGTTTAGATGGAATCTCTTTTCCTTAAGTTTGAAGCCATTGCTTCATATCCTAATCTCTGGAGCAGCAGAAAACAAGCTTGCCCCATTCTCAATATGACATATTTTCAAATACTTATCTATTTTTTATATTATTTATAGAAAGTTTGTCTCAAAAATACACTTCCATGCTTAAATCTTCCAGTTGAATTTGATTATTTCCATTCCATTACAAACATAATTTCCATCTTACAGAGAGAAGAACAGTTACATTATTTCTTCTTTGATTTCTTATACATTTATATCCTTACCTGATCCAATACTTTTTCCCATTCTTTCTTAAAGTTCTGGATAGATTTATTCTTCAAAGAAAATGCTGACTTCTCCATCTCTATCCTATCCAGAACTTTTAACTTCCATTCTTCTATATCAGTATGTTTCTTTCCAGTGCTGCGCATAGGCCAACATTGCCGCAGTTATTAGATATAATAATATCTTCTGATGACCTCTTATTTTCCTTTTTTTGCCCTAGTGTATTTAACAAATAAAGCTCCGGTTTCATTTCAAAATTCAGCTTACAAATTCTTTGGATTTCGTCATGTACCCCTTTCCAAAATTTTTTTTGCTATCTTACATGTCCACCACATATGGAAAAAAGACCCCATCTTTTCATCACACTTCCAACAATTTGTGGTCCCGTTTTTCGTTATTTTTTGTAATCTTTCTGGGGTCATGTATCATCTATAAAACATTTTATAAAAGTTTTCTCTTAAATTTAAGTTTGGTGTAAATTTTATATCTATTTTCCACACTCTTTCCCAAGTTTCTAATTCAGTTGATGTCCCAAATTCTGTGCCCATCTAACCATTGTATCTTTGACTACTTCTGATTCCATTCCTCTTTTCAGCAATAATTTATAAAATTTGGAAATCCTTTTGGTTATCTTTCATCAATACATCTAATTCATTTTCTTTTCTCTTAAATCCATATAGTTTAGTCCATTCTAAATCTCTCTGACATGCTTTCAAATGTTTAAACGTGGCTGTCATGTCCCCTCTTAACCTTCTCTTCTCCAGGTTTAACATACCCAGTTCCCTAAGCTGCTCCTCAAGGGATTCGTAGTTTCCAGACCTTTTAGCATTTACCCCTCCTCTGGACATGTTCCAGTATTCTTCTTGAATTATGGTATTCCAGGTGAGGTCTGACCAAAGCAGAATAGAGTGGTACTATTGCTTCTCTTGTCCTAGACACTATACTGCTATTGATGCAGCCTGCAGTTGCGTTGTGTTACTCAACCCTTGTGTCAGATAACATTGTTGCACGATCAGATGCCCAACCCATTTGTGCATTCATGTGCATGGCACAATGTACACCCATGTAATATGTCCATTCCCATACAGTGAACAATATACATCCAATCACGGTGGCATCACATGCAGAACTTTGCTTTTCCAACCTTGAGCTAAGAGCAGCTCTTCCATACTGTACAAAAATGCCTAGCCACTAGCACAGAGCAGTTTATGAAACTACAACTCTAGATGATTTACATAGTTAAAGCAGAAGAGGAAGGCATTGAAATAGTTCCAAGATTTACCATACCTTGGCTCAGTCGTTAATCAGAATGGAGACTGCCGTCAAGAAATCAGAAGAAGAGTAGGACTTGGAAGGGCAGCTATGAAGGAACCAGACAAGATCTTCAAGTGCAAAGATATTCCATGGAACACCAAAGTTAGAATTGTCCCGATCATTGTATTTCACATTTCTATATAAGGTTGTGGAAGCTGGACAGCGAAGAAAACTGCCAGGAAGAGAATCAGCTTCTTTGAAGTGTGGTGCTGGAGGAAAGTTCTGCAGATTCCGTGGGCTGCCAAAAAGACAAATGAATACGTCTTAGAGCAAATCAAGCCTGAACTTTCCCTAGAAGCCCAGATGACTCAGCTGAGACTTGGGTCATATTATGAGAAGACATGATTCATTGGAAAAGACAAAAATGGCTGGTAAGATAGAAGGCAGTAGGAAAAGAGGAAGACCCTATTACAAATGTATTGACTCAACCAAGGAAGCCACAGTCCTGAGTTTTCAAGATTTGAGCTGGGTTGTTGATAACTTGAAAGTCTCTCTTCATAGGGTTACCCATAAAGTTGACTTGATGGCAGTTAACAACAATAAGCTGTAGCACGTCTAGAGGAGAGAAGCTAAAATGGTACAAGGTCTGGAAGCCATGCCCTGTGAGGAGCGCCTTAGGGAACTGGGTATGTTTAGCCTGCAGAAGAGAAGGTTAAGATCAGGCATGATAGCCATGTTTAAATATTTGAAGGGATGCCATGTAGAGGAGGGAGCGGGCTTGTTTTCTGCTGCTCCAGAGGCTAGGACAAGGAGCAATGGATTCAAGCTTCAGGAAAAGAGATTCCACTTAAACCTCAGGAAGAACTTCCTGATGGTCAGAACTGTCTGGCAGTGGACTATGCTGCCTGGGAGTGTGGTGGAGTCTTCTTCTTTGGAGGTTTTTAAGCAGAGGTTGGATGGCCATCTGTCAAAGGGTGTACTTTGATGGGTGTTCCTGCATAGCAGGGCGTTGGACTGGATGGCCCCTGAGTTCTAATCCTGTGATTCTATGAACAACAACTGGATGGACTGAGGAACATGAAAGCAGGTATGGAGGATGCAGCGAGCCCATTCCTGGAATAAAGATGAAGAGCCTCATAGACAAACGAGGTGACACCGTTGTGGTGGCCTGCAAAGGAATTGTTAAGGACCAAGGACTCAGAGCCCTGATTTTAGGATGTACAAAATTAATCACGTGTTTTTTCCAGTCTTTTGTGCTTTTAATCTCAAGATCTTGCCGTCATGAAGCAGGGCGCTGGTTGGGACAAGTTCGCATGAAACAACCCCTATGTTCTCACCCATCTCTAATGGTGACACCGGCATTATGAAACCCTTCTTCTCAGAGAGATTTGTATTTGTCCCCTGTGTCCCTTGGCTACATCCAAATGCTTTTGTTTCTTTTTCCTGCCGTTTCCAACATCTGCGTTGTGTTGTACAATTTATTATTATTAATTTTAATTATATTTATGATTTAGGGTACTTATTCTGTTATAAAAGTGGCTTTTGGCAGGAAGAGAATCCAATCTGGCAGGAAGAGTGTCTGCCCAGAAAGAATATACAATTATTGGTCATGCCTTCCCCAGCCCCAACTAAAATAGCTGCGACTCATCACGACTCAGTCCAATTTTGGCAATTGGTGGCCTGGAAAATCAATGAAATTAAATTCAGGTGCCTGGATGCAAGTATTTTGCCTAAGACTCGGGAAAGACATTTTGAGTGTTTTAATTAGAATCCAGGTCTAGACCTTTGTTCAAGGATTGTGGAGTCAACATGCCAAATCTTCCACTCTGACTCGTCTTTTCCCCCTACTTTCCAATTCCAACTCCTTCGTAAATGTCAAATGCATATTAATTAGTAATAATGAATTTACTGCAGTGAAATTGTAGCATAAGGCATTTCATCAGCGCTAGGTGAATTGTCAGAACATAAAAGATATTTATTTAAGTATAAAATATGAGTGTGATATGACATTTTACTATTCTGGTTGTGTGTGTGTTTCCAACCCTAAGATGAACCTATCATGGGGTTTTCTTGGCAAGATTTGTTCGGCGGGAGGTGCCTTTGTCTCCCTGTGAGGCTGGGAGTGAGTGACTTGATCAAGGTTACCCAGTGATGTAGAGTCGAAGGCTTTCATGGCCAGAATCCATTGGTTCTTGTGGGTTTTTTGGGCTTCAAGACTGTGTTCTGGTTATAATTTCTCCTGACGTTTCGCTTGCATCTGTGGCTGGCATCTTCAGAGGATTCCTCTGAAGATGCCAGCCACAGATACAGACGAAACCAGAACATGGTCTCAAAGCCTGAAAAACCCACAAGAACCA
Organism: Ctenosaura bakeri; assembly: GCA_948474755.1. Lineage (NCBI taxonomy): Eukaryota > Metazoa > Chordata > Lepidosauria > Squamata > Iguanidae > Ctenosaura > Ctenosaura bakeri. The sequence goes on along the minus strand of CAOLHI010001347.1, from coordinate 133,436 downwards.
ACGATACCTAGTGAGTTTCCATGGCTGAGCAGGGATTTGAACTCCGGTCTCCAGAGTTTTAGTCCAGCACTCAAATCATTATGCCACGCTGACACTCCAAAATGAAAAGTGATGTAGCCATCCTGATTGGTAGCCATGGATGCCCCATCCTCCTCGAATCCTGGTCTCCAAGGTCATAGTCCCATGCTCAAACCACTATGCAACACTGCCTCTTGGAGAATCATAGAATCATAGAAATGTAGAGTTGGAAGAGACCACACAGGCCATCCAGTCCAACCCCCTGCCATGCAGGAACACCCTCAAAGCACTCCCGACAGATGGCCATCCATCCTCCACTTGAAAACCAAGGAAGGAGACCCCACTACACGCCGAGGCAGCAGATTCCACTGCCAGACAGCCCTGACTGTCAGGAAGTTCTTCCTGAGCTTCAGGTGGAATCTCCTTTCCTGCAGCTTGAATCCATTGCTCCTCGTCCTGGTCTCTGGAGCAGCAGAAAACAAGCCCTCTCCTTCCTCTACATGGCATCCCTTCAAATATTTAAACATGGCTCTCCTGTCCCCTCTTAACTTTCTCTTCTGCAGACTAAACATACCCAGCTCTCTAAGTCTGTCCTCATAGGGCTTCATGGCTTCCAGGTCATGTAGTCCTCCACAAAGTGGGATGCCATAAGAAAAGAAGGAGATCACACTCTGCGGGACTGATGCAACCCAGGAAGCCGTGGCCCTGAATTTGCAAGACCAGAGCTGGGCACTTGATCACCGGAGCTTTTGGAAGTCTCCCATTCACAGGGTCACATAAATCGACATCAACTCGATAGCAAATAGCAACAACAATGTGCCCTGTCGCGGGGGCTGCATTTCTTGAGCTTGCATCCCGTTTCTCTGCTCCCCACAAGTCGTGTTGGGATTTCTCTTCATTGCAATTGGAGTTTGTGCAAATCTCTACTTTCAGAAACCTTTGAATGGAACCTGCCGTCCCAGTTCAGTATGGGCTCTCGGTCTTCATTGACTGCTTCCCCCTTGTGAGTCTTCTGCCAGTGCTTGGCCTCTAAATCTCTGGAATGGAGGGAGGTTCTCTATTTTTTTTTCTGAGTGAGCAAAGTAACAAAACAATTTAACAACTAGGTAGCCTCAAAGCCATAGTCATTGACTCCCCCTACTGTTTATCTGCAATATTACAACCTTTTTTTAAAAAGGGAAATGAATCCTAGTTTTAAATAGGAATTCTTAGGTATTGGTATTTGAACTAGGGAGAGGGGAAAATCCTTCTCCGTTCTCATTTTGATAGAATGTTAATAGTTTTTGCTTTCCAAAACTGATAGGCAAACCAGCTCATGATTATTCTTTCTGAGGTCATTTCTCAGAATGTTGCATGCACGGTTCTCAATTCATGGTCTAGTTTTGGGAAAAAGAACTCTTCGAAATGCACACAACAGCCAGCCCAGTGCAATGGAAAATGGCTTGCGGAAGGCATGCGGTAGGCAAAAATGCATACAGAAATGCCCGCGTTATGAGAAACATGAGTGAAAATGCATAGGCTTTTCTTTGCAACGGCTTAAAAATGGTTGCAAACCGGTGCAGCAATGGGATGGAGTTAACTGGGGACTGGAGAAACAAGAAACTGAAAGAAACTGAAACTGATAGATTCATCTGCTTCTGTTTTGAACAGAGAACAACGCGGAGATTAAAGCATTCATTTTAAATGCTGGTTATCCCCGTACCCAAGCGTGGCAGTTTTTTAAGCGTGTGCAGAAACATACAAGTGTTAAAAATCCACAGCCCCTCCTCTGACTTGCTTAGTTTGAACGATAGAAAAACAGCCCAAATGACCAGGTAACCTGAGAAGCACTATCCTTGGGTAGCATTTTGACTTTCCAGACTTTTAGATCAAATAACTGAACTGGTGCTTTTCTCTAAATTGCTTTTCACAAGTCCTCCTAAACCATGCTCAAAGAGGAAATTGCACAACGGAAAACAGGGCTGGAGAATGATTAGATAGGTTGGATGAAGAGGTGGAAAGAATATTTGCCCTAATGCATTTCTTGGTTGAAAAATGGGGTTCTCGGCACTTGGGAAACCCAGCGGGGAAGAATTACACAGAGGTGAGAATTTTACACAGCTTTTAGTTTGCTTTACTTTGGCTGCTGGTCTGTTTCCGGGCACAATTCAGTCTACAAGTGGTGGCCTTTGCAGCCCTACAGAGCTCAGGTCCAGGTTATTGGAAGGACCATATTCTCCCTTACAAACCAGCCTGGGCTTTGGGATCAGTAGGAGAGGTCCTTCTGTCCATGCATCTGGGGGGGGGGGCACAGGAGAGGGTCTTCTCAGTGGCTGCTCCCAGGCTCTGGAACTCCCCTCCCGGAGAAGTCAGACTGGCACTCTCCCTTCCTGCCTTCCATAGACAAGCAAAGATTTTTTCAAAAAATTTCGGCAAGGGTTCAATATATGATTATGGCCTGGCTATGCACCGTGCAGCAGGGCTGTGTAGTTGGAGTTGAAAGCAAGCTGGAGTCAGAATTAGCAGAAATATACTGATTCCAGTTTTTTTAATTATTTATTTGTATCCCGCCTCTCCATATGGATCGAGGCGGCGAACAACTTACAAATAGCATGTATTTCGAAACATATCTATACATGCCCCCAACAAGCTGGGTCCTCATTTTACCGACCTGCGGAAGGATGGAAGGCTGAGTCAACCTTGGAGCCTGGCAGAATTGAACTCACAACCTTGTGGCTTGCAGTACTGGCATTTAACCACTGCGCCACCAGTTTCAAAATAATAACTTTTTTTTTAATTTTATTTTTATTAAAGTTATAACAAACAATATTTACAAATGATCATTCTTTCTTTTTATAAATATGTATTAAATATGTTACATCAAATACAAAAAGAGCATATTAGATATTGGAGAATAATACTATATATGGTATCAAATGCAAGGATTATTTATGCAAAGTACTGGAAATGTGAACATATCCCAGATATTGAGGAATGGGATGTTAAACTATCAGAAATGATAATGATGGATGATTTGACAATGGCACTTAAGGGTGAAACAAGAGGGAAAAATAGGGAGGAATTGAAACCAATTAAAGAATACATACAATGAACATGGGTGATTCAGAAAGAAACATGAAAAGAAGGAAAATAAGCAAAGATATGGGAAAAGGGAATTGAAACATTTATTTTCAAAATTATATAAGTCACATAAAAAGGGAAATGATTGGTAGAAGCTTGGAAAAATAAATTAGTAATAAAACTAGAAGAAAGAAAAAGGGAAGTTGAAACTATACATTTGTATATATATTTTTAATATAGAAGGATGTTTATAAAATTCATAAGACAAAGAAGAATATATAAGAAATGTAATTGAAATTTATTTAGATACATAAATTATATAGAGCTATCTATGTATGTAGATTCAGATAGAAGATCAATAGAAAAAGAAGAAATAGAAACAGAATTAGATGTTAGATAGATATATAAATTTATAAGTATATAGGTATATAATTTTGATTGTATATAATTCTTTACTTTCTGTATCAAAATAATAACTTAGGATAACAATATATGCAAAATATGCCATTGTATACTTCTATTTTACCTTTGGAAAATGTATTTAATGTCTAGCTTGGTGTATGTTTGCCTTTACAGGAATTCAGGGAAGTTCATTCAGACTTTTAAATCAAATGATTATAATTGTTGGCTGAACTTGTTGCCTGTATAAGGAGGGCACTTTTACCAGCCACCTTGCCGAGAACAATTTCAGTCTTGATCTCAACAGCTCAGCTTGTGCAAGTGTGTCTAATGTTTTGTGATTGGATTGTTTTGTGACTCAGCTACCACGACTTCTTGGAAACCTGTTTCTAATTTGGCTTTCTTGACCTTGGACTGTTTTGATACATAGAATCATAGAATCATAGAAATCTAGAGTTGGAGGGGACCCCAGGGGCCATCCAGTCCAACCCCCTGCCATGCAGGAACACCCTCAAAGCACTCCCGACAGATGGCCATCCAGCCTCTGCTTAAAAACATCCAAAAAAGGAGACTCCACTACACTCCGAGGCAGCCGATTCCACTGACTGTCAGGAAGTTCTTCCTGAGGTTCAGATGGAATCCCCTTTCCTGTAGCTTGAATCCATTGCTCCTTGTCCTGGTCTCTGGAGCAGCAGAAAACAAGCCCTCTCCTTCCTCTACATACCAGCGTCTTCTTGCTTCCACAGCTTCTGACTTGGGAACTCTGTAAAAAATTTTTTAATAATTTTATTAATTTTCCAAAAAAAATAAAAACAAAAACAAATATATACATCTTTTAGTAGTACAACATGTAGTGGTAATATCTTCTTAGAACAATTTCACATATTTGCAATATTTCTTCCTAGCTTTTTTTTTCTCTAATAAATATTATTATTCGTTTTATAACAATAACTCTCTATTTGTCATCAATTACCTCTCCTGTATTCATCCAGCATTCCATTTATCTTGTCAGTTAACTGTATTCTTACATCTTATCATTATGCTCCTAACTTAATCTAACTCTAGTTTTTAATTTACATTAGAAATATTTACATTTATTATATTTATTTGTTTGTTTGATGTTTACTTTTTGTCTTTTTTTTTCTTATTTCTTTTATGTAGATAAGATAGCTTATATTACTCTCTGGTTCAGAAAATAAGAGTTTAGAGGACCCCAGTCTTTCGTAATCTTCTCGTCACTTTGCCCTCTAAGTCTCTGTGTTAAGTTATCTGCTAACCTAATTTCGTATAAACTTTGTGTCCATTGCTCAGTGTTTGGTATTTTTTCCTTCTTCCAAAGCTTTGCGTACTCAACTTCAGCTATTGTTATCATGTATAGTAGAATCTTGGAGTACTTCTTCTGCGTGCTTTGATCCAGTGTATGCAGCATATTCAACAAATTTTTTGAAGTTGAGAGCAGGACATGAACATTTTTTTTTTGTTATTAGATTCTGACTCCTTCTAAATGGCAAGTATATATTAGTTAGGAATACCAAATGTACTGTAGAAAATGGTAACACAAGGCGTTTCGTCACCACCACGTAAATCATCAGGCTACTTAGACTGATAGAACATATTTATTTGATTAAAAATTCTGACCTAGGAAGCTTTCCTAAATTCCTATGAAAGTAAATATATAACAAACTAGGCATTTAATATTTAATATTTAAGTATAAAATGATATATTCACCATTCTTTTTATTTTGGTGGAAGGTGGGATTAGTATATTTCTTCTGACTCCAGTTCCACCCCGAATCACCACTGACTTCAGCTTCCTGACTCTGATTCCATGACTAATTCTGTAGCCTTGGTCATGACATCCATAGGAGTATGGTGTCTAGATCGAGGGAGGTACTGGTACCACTCTACTCTGCTTTGGTTAGACCTTATCTTGACTACTGTGTCCAGTTCTGGGCACCCCAATTCAAGAAGGATATTGACAAGCTGGAGCAAGTCCAGAGGAGGGCGACCAAAATGGTGAGAGGCCTGGAAGCCATTCCCTATGGGGATAGACTTAGAGAGCTGGGTATGTTTAGTCTGAAGAAGAGAAGGTTAAGAGGGGACATGATAGCCATGTTTAAATATTTGAAGGGATGCCATGTAGAAGAAGGAGAGGGCTTGTTTTCTGCTGCTCCAGAGACCAGGACAAGGAACAATGGATACAAGCTGCAGGAAAAGAGATTCCACCTGAACCTCAGGAAGAACTTCCTGACGGTCAGGGCTGTCCAGCAGTGGAAGGTGCTGCCTCGGAGTGTAGTGGAGTCTCCTTCTTTGGAGATTTTTAAGCAGAGGCTGGACGGCCATCTGTCGGGAATGCTTTGAGGGTGTTCCTGCATGGCCGGGAGTTGGACTGGGTGGCCCCTGTGGTCTCTTCCAACTCTACATTTCTATGATTCTGTGATTCTATGATTCTGATGTTTCTTATTGGCACCTATGAGCCATAGTACCTAAGTAGAGCCTCCAGATTCAGAGGCAGTGCATCTTTAAAGTTCATTTTTCTGGTGGGGAGAGATGCCTGCTCCATCTCCATGTCCTTTTAGAAGGTGACTTTTTGGTCATTGCTGGGAACAAGTTGCAGGTTAAAAAGAAGCCATTAAAAAAGAGGAGATGACGTTAAAAACATAGAACAAGAAAGCCTTTATCATGTACTAGTTAACCTACAATCCACAAAGTTCACTGTGAAGTAGAGAGTAGCTTTTATTTGTAAAAAAAAAGTTTCTGAACACTATTGAAAGGCAGCCCCACACAGAGTGTGTTACAGTTATCCAAATGGGAGGCAAGTAAGGGATGTGTCCCTGTGTCCAGATTTGATGTCTTAAGGAAAGGGCTGTAACATTTTCAGGTTGCAGCACTGGCAGGTGCAAAGTTTTGTGGCTTTTGTACCTGGGTCTTTTGTACCTGGCCTGCTACCTGCTGTCCGGCAGTGGAATCTGTTGCCTAGGAGTGTAGTGGAGTCTCCTTCCTTGGAGGTTTTTAAGCAGAGGCTTGATGGCCATCTGTCGGGAGTGCTTTGAGGGTGTTCCTGCATGGCAGGGGGTTGGACTGGATGGCCCCTGGGGTCTCCTCCAACTCTACATTTCTATGATTCTATGATTCTATACCTTCATCTCTTGCTCTCTTGAGATTCTTTCCTTGTCGAATGCATTAAAACAACCACCGTATAAAAAGTGTCCAGCATTTACTGCGCTTTTTTTACTTTCTGGGGCATGTCAGACTTTAGAAATCCTCTTTTCCCCTCCTCCAAAGAGAGGATTTCAGCAGTTTGTTCTCCTCACCATGGGCTGCATTCAACCACTGTTTAGGCATGGCTCGCCCCTCTTCTTTCCTCTGCAAGTAGTTGCTTATATGAGCCTGCTGTGTGCAAAATCCACTTTAATTGATCATTGCAGGCTTCCAGCAGCAAAGGAGAGAAGGGAAATATTTAATGCATTGTTTAATTCTGCATGGATTTAACCCCACTTAAAAATAACCAAAACCACTTTATTGCATTCATGGTAAGTGTAAATCCCGAAGAACGTTTTGCATGGTGGAGTATTGCTGTTGGGTGTCGGACAAGCCCTTATGAGTACAGTTCCCCATTGGTGGTGGCTTCTGTCTCAAGGGTGCAATGAATCAACTTTCCATCTATCCATCCATTACTTTATTTATATCTCACCTTTTTCCCAGTCTGGGACTCTCAAAGCAGCTTACAAAAGAGGGAAAATCACAATAACACCCTGTATAGCAATATATATAGCAATAGCATTTATTTCTATACTGCTTATCAACTGAGTGTTATCTAAGCGGTTTACAATGTAGTTTAGCTAATTGCCCCCAACAAGCTGGGTACTCATTTTACCGACCTGCAGAAGGATGGAAGGCTGAGTCAACCTTGGAGCCGGGCAGGATCGAACTCACAACCTTGCGGTTGCAGTACTGGCATTTAACCACTGCGCCACCAGGGCTCCTTGTTACAAACAGGTGAAAGTTGAGATGAAAACCATATTAAAATAACAATAGAATTAAAGCGGTTTAAAATCTTACTTTAAAACAGAGGCTAAAAACAGTACAGCACCATAGAAAGACCTTTTCTTCATCACAATCAGTTCCTAAAGTCTTGCTGGAATGGAAAGGTCATCACCTGCTGCTGGAAAGACAGTAAAGAAGGAGGCTGTCCTAACTTCCCTGGAGAAGGAATTCCAGAGCAGGTCCCTCCTGTCTCCCACCAAACATCCCCTGAAGGCAGTGGGATGGGGAGAAATACTTCCTGGGAAAATCGTAGAGCTTGGACCACTCATATGGGAGGATGCAGTCTTTCACACTCTTTGCATTTTACACCATCCTTTACTGTAGCTATGAAATGGCCATTCTGGCTCTGATTCCAGACTTTACAGGAGCCGCCGAAAGTGTTCACGGTTTGGGTTTTATTCCAGACTTTAAAGTAATTGTCCTGTGTAGGAATGTAAATCCTCAATTACTTTATCCTTGCGTGGAAAGATAAAATAATTGCTTTAGCTTTCTCTCCACTGTGAGAGAAAACTTTTTTTTCCCCTTGCAAATATTCTCTCTGTATTTGAGTCTCCCAGAGTGGTCCAGAGAATTTTTCTGTGCAGAAAAATCTTACATTTTTTTGTTTTTTGTTTTTGCATAAAATCACATTTCCAATGAAAAACAGACCCTACCCCCCCCCCAGAAAAAACAGATTTCCTGTATAGAAAACCACACACAAACACCGTTTCCTCTGCCACATGCTTCTGTGAATAGAAAAAACCAGCTGGCCCCTCCCGAAACTGCAAACCCCAGGATTCCATTGGATGTTGCAAGTGGAATCATAGCACTATAACAGTCCAGTGCGGAAATGGCCTTGGTCTCATCGTCCTGAGGCTAAACTGTTACAGGTGCTTAATTTACCTGCTTGCTGAGTTGTTCATCTCAGTGCTTTGACACTGAGCCTGAGATGCTTCATTGAGTGAGTCTCCCTATGCAATCACAGACTGAGATCTTTGGGAGCTTTCCCCATGTTGTTAATTTCAGAGCCCTCAGCCTCTCCCAATTTCCAGTCTCCATTTTTAACTCTTTTTTTGCAGTAAATAAATAACTCGATAAACTACCTGAATGTTCATCTGTGCTCCAGTCAATTCGTGTTAGGTTAAAAGCAAAAGATACTTCTTGGGAGGAAACACACACACACACACACACACACACACACACACACACAGAGCAAAATAAGATTCCTCTGATTACTTCTGGCAGAAAACCGAAGTTGAGTTTATGGACAGAGATTTATTTATCTGTCTAGTGTAGTGCTGGAGACCCCGGGGGCATGGAAGCAGGATGCATACACGGCTGGAGGGCATCTCTGGGATGAGCAAGACCTCCATTTCAAGTGCCCTCCAGGCCTCCAAGGCGATTACTGTAAGGCAAGAAGATCTGCTTGGAAAGATCAATGTGTCCCAGGGTGGAGTGGAAACCAACTGTTCTTGGAGTTCTTCCAGAAATATCCCTGACTCCTCTCAAAGCCATGGTAGAACTTTGCTCCACCATTTATTTTAAAGGTACCAAAAACAAAAACACAAAAGAAAAGAAAAGGAATACAAATCAGGTAGTTAGGGGAAAATAGGGCACAGCTTAGAAGGTTACTTTTTAAAAGTAGTTTCTTCCCCTTAAATGTTAAGACTGTTTTGGAAATATTTTGTTGCTATTACTTGTCACACTGTTGAAGAAAGCTTGTGATGTGTTCATTACTCTTAGGTCACTTGCAAAAAGTTAAGGATGGTTAAGAGTGATGAAAGATGAGAGAAAGAAAGTTTGGTTAAAATGCCTTTGAAAGTAACTTTTGAAAGTCACTAGAAGACTTTACTTGTGACACCAGTAGAATAAAAAGAACACAACTGAAGACAGCACTTTTAAGGTGCAAACTTTGTTATACTGTCATTGTTGTGTGCCTTCAAGTCATTTCTGACTGATGCGACCCTACCACAGAGTTTTCTTGGCAGACTTTGTTCAGTGGGGGGCTGCCATTGCTCTTCCCCTGAGGCTGAGAGAGTGTGACTTGCCTGTAGGTTTCTGTAACGGAGAGGGGATTTGAATCCTGGTCTTGCAGTATATCTTTGTCCAACACTCAAACCACTAAACCATGCTGGCTCTTCCAAAGAAGCGATTACAGTTCTTCCTCAACCTTTGTGGGTTTGACCTTCCCAAGTTTATTTGTGAGGAGCCCACTCGCCTCCTCCCCGTTCTCCCCCTCCCCTTCCTTCCCTTTTACCTGGATGCAGTATGCTCTCCTTCTTTGCACCCGGGCACAAGGCAAGCAAATAGGAGGGGAGCCCCATGCACTATGAAGGCAGGCGCCTGCATGCCTCCCTCCCGGTCTCCCCCTCTGGTTTGCTTGCCTTTTGCCCAGGTGTGAAGAAGGAAGGCATGTATACCTGTGGAAGAAGCAAGAGAATGGGAGCAGAGGAATGAGTGGGGAGGCATGTGTGTGTCTTCTCTGCATGGAGGGCTTCCTGGAAGGAAGACACAGACACCCCCAGGCAAAAGGCAAGGGAATAGGAGGGTGGAGCCCTGGAAGAGAATGCTCATTTGGGTGCTGGGAAGTTATTAATTTTTTAAAAAACTTTTGCAAGAGTTCTGTGCCCCAAGCCTTCTGGACAGTTGAGGGGCCACTGTATGTAGTTTAGCTGTAACATGTTATTTCCTAGCTTTGGTATGTAGTTGTTGTGTACCTTCAAGTCTTTTTCAACTTACGGCGACCATAAGCCATACCTGTCACTGGGTTTTCTAAAAGTATGTGAGACACCCAGTAGATTTCTGTGACTAAGTGGAGAATCAAAACTTGGTCTCCAGGGTTGTAGTCCAACACTCAAACCACTACAGTCAGTCCTCCACATTTGCAGGTTTCATTTTTGTGGATTTGATTATTCATGGCTTATTTGCTGTCACCTCTGCTGCCTCCCTATGCCATTTTTAATAGGGACTGCAAGCCTCGTAAGACTGAGAAACTGTAAATGAGGATTGTATGTCCCTCTTAAAAATGGTGGGGGGCAGCAGTAAGCCCCACCAGCTCCCCCACTTCTGCCTTGTGAAGAAACCCTGATGCCTCAAAGGAATGCATGGTGGGCTGAAGAAAGCCAAGAAAGCCAATGCAATTCTTGGCTGCATCAATAGGAGTATGGTGTCTAGATCGAGGGAGGTACTGGTACCACTCTACTCTGCTTTGGTTAGACCCCATCTTGAATACTGTGTCCAGTTCTGGGCACCCCAAGTCAAGAAGGATATTGACAAGCTGGAGCAAGTCCAGAGGAGGGGGACCAAAATGGTGAGAGGCCTGGAAGCCATGAAGCCCTATGAAGATAGACTTAGAGAGCTGGGTAGGTTTAGTCCGCAGAAGAGAAGGTTAAGAGGGGACAGAATACATATGTTTAAATATTTGAAGGGATGCCATGTAGAGGAAGGAGAGGGCTTGTTTTCTGCTGCTTCAGAGATCAGGACAAGGAGCAATGGATTCAAGCTGCAGGAAAGGAGATTCCACCTGAACCTCAGGAAGAACTTCCTGACAGTCAGGGCTGTCCGGCAGTGGAATCTGCTGCCTCGGAGTGTAGTGGAGTCTCCTCCTTGGAGGTTTTTAAGCAGAGGCTGGATGGTCATCTGTCGGGAGTGCTTTGAGGGTGTTTCTGCATGGCAGGGGGTTGGACTGGGTGGCCCCTATGTTCTCTTCCAACTCTACATTTCTATGATTCTATGAACATGGTGATCATACTTTTTTTTGTGTTAAATACGGTTGGGGAGGGCCTAGAGTTATTCATGGTTTTTCCACTTTCAGGGGGTCCTGGGCCCCTAACCTAGCGAATGTGGAGGAATGACTGTACACTGGCTTTCTTGCTTTGGTATAGGGCCAGTTTTATGCCAAAGTTTGTCCCAGTGTCATTTTGAAGAGTGTGAAGAGTATAAGGTACAGCTCTTGTACAATGAAGGTTGAGTTGTGGGACAGGAGGAATTTTCTATAAAACCTCACAGAGAATATGAATTTATCACATGGCCTCTTCTGGGCCACCTGGTATCTGGATAAGTATCTGGTATCTGGATTCATTGTGTGAAGTTCAATTAATCACAGGGTGCTCAGCCTTTTTTTTTTTTTTAAATTAACACAAAGAGTTTAATTCATGATCCAAAAAATATGCATTCAAAAAAAGGAGAAAGATGAAAAGCAAGAAGAAGAAGAAAAACCCCTAAAACTAGAAAGACTAAAACACAAAACACTAATTAACACAAAAACTAAATACTAATTTACTGAAATGCGAAAGGGTTCTGACTCCCCCCCCCAATCCAAATGTAATGAGGGAAAAACAAAGAGAAAAAAAATCTTTTACCATTACAGCTCCGTCTAAATAATCCTACTCGAATTACTAGTAACCACAGCCATAGATCGTTGCATCATCAGATTTCTCGTTGCTCAAAATGTTCATAAGGTGTTTTGAGTCTTTCAAAATATCTTCAGTTGGCTTATACTTTGGAACCCAGATAAGTGTGGCAATTTGGGCTCACTCAGCAATCTTAACAATCCCTTCTTCTTTGGTTGCCGATGCTCCGGTCCGTTTCCAGCCTTTTGCTGATGAGCCTGTCTGGTCTTCGGATGGCAGATGTGCAGTGTGCTGTCACGGTGGCACTCAAATTGTTGCCAGCTTTGCAGAACCTGGCACAGCTGTTGAGAACCCAGGGTCATCTCTTCCTTGATGAGATGCTGAAGTAGGAATTTATGAACAGCCAGTTGGACGTTGGCTGTAAAATTGATGTGATATCTAACATATAATTGACTTTGACCCTGCGTGTGTCTCTGGAGCTCGGTATGGGCGCACCTGTCAACAAGATGGGTCCTAGCATAGCTAAATGATTGTTACCCCCTTTTTTTAAAATTTGCAAGGAAGGCATTTGTCTCTATCAACTTTTCCTGTATGCAAGCCTGCATATCTGCAAGAAACTGCACAGAATGTCGAGTTGGGTCTCACCACAGCTGTATGTAAATTGTCTGTCCTCCTGGTAGAGAAGTCTGGAAGCCTGAGAATGATGGGACTTAGAGTAGTATACAATAATATAAAGGAATCAATTAACGAGGCCTCTGCAGAATCTTCCCCCAGTGCTCTTTGAGTTATTAATCTGCTTTGTTATTGGATTTTAAAACCGGTGCCTAGGAATTAGGATACCAGCCTTGAGAAGAAGCAGCTTGACCTGGGAACTGTATAGGCATATTGGATGGAAAGCATTATTACAGATAACAAAGGAGTAATGCCAGGCTTCCAGAGTACAGAATGTAAGCAGGCTCTATTTTTGATAAATAACAGGTGCTAAGTGACTGATGCATTAGGTGGGCTACTACGTGAGAGGCCCAAGACACATGCCCAAATATCTGAAGCCCACCAGATTTTACATAGAAGTGATGTAACTTAGTATGCTAATTCATTATCTTATGAAAAATCATAAGTGTGTATACTTTCCTTTGTTCTGGCATGTTTGATTTGTGGAAATCTCCCCAGACATCCATCTTTCTTTTGACCGATTCTCTCTCTCTCTCTCCATCCATCCGCCCATCCATCCATCTTTCTGTCTCTCTGTCTTGAATCTCCTGCTGGTGTGTAACTTACTGGCTTTGTTGGGCTCTAGGGAAAACCCACCTATTGTTGCTATCTTTTTCCTATCCCTAACCAAACGGGGCATTTTTTATTTCATATTAGTTACACTTCTGTCATTCCTTTTCTCTTGTGAGTTTGGTGTGCTGGACATGGCTTTTGCCATCTCTGTTTTTCATCACAAGTCCCCTGTCAGGTAGGACAGGCTGAGAGAGTGTGAGTGGCTGGTCCAGGGTTACTCAGCAAGTTTCATGACTGAATGGGGATTATATCTTGGTTGTCTGAAGTCTTGGGCTGTTTCCACACTAGACTAGATCTAGATGGTACCACTCTACTCTGCTTTGTTAGACCTCATCTTGAATACTGCGTCCAGTTCTGGGCACCCCAATTCAAGAAAGACATGGTCAAGCTGGAGCAAGTCCAGAGGAGGGCAACCAAAATGGTGAGAGGCCTGGAAGCCATGCCCTATGAGGGTAGACTTAGAGAGCTGGGTATATTTAGTCTGCAGAAGAGAAGGTTAGGAGGGGACATGATAGCCATGCTTAAATATTTGAAGGGATGCCATGGAGAGGAGGGAGAGGGCTTGTTTTCTGCTGCTCCAGAGACCAGGACAAGGAGCAATGGATTCAAGCTGCAGGAAAGGAGATTCCATCTGAACCTCAGGAAGAACTTCCTGACAGTCAGGGCTGTCTGGCAGTGGAATCTGCTGCCTCGGAGTGTGGTGGAGTCTCCTTCTTTGGAGGTTGTTAAGCGGAGGCTGGATGGCCATCTGTCGGGAGTGCTTTGAGGGTGTTCCTGCATGGCAGGGGGTTGGACTGTATGGCCCCTGGGGTCTCTTCCAACTCTACATTTCTATGATTCTATGACTGTTATAGCACTATTATTCCTTTGAGGCCCCTTCCTAAACTGCAAACTCCAGGATTCCGTAGGATGTTGAAAGTGGAGTAATAGCACTATAACAGTCTAGTGTGAAAATGGCCTTGATCTGCTACTCTGGCCACTGCATAATACTGACTATGGCAGAAAAACACATTTTAAGAGAAATGAAAGAAGCAGATGCTGTAGAGCACCCAACAGAATCTGAGAAAAAAAGTGGGGAGATTCATTTCCAAGTGCTCAGGGATTTTTTTTAAAATTTATTTTGGAACAAGCTCAGTGCATTTCAGTCTATGTATGTATTTCAATAGATTTCTTCAGGGGGCAATACGCTATCTAAATTTCTGAAGCTGCAAAGCTCTGTCATAAGCTCTAGTTTATTGCCACTCCAGCAAATGGGATGAAATTTTCAGCTCCAGAAAATTTCTGAAGCTGGGTAGCCTATTGCCCCCTGAAGAAGGCTGCTGGAAGATATGCTTAGGCCAAAACACACTGAGTTTGTTCTAAAATGAAAAATAAATACTATCTAGTGAACACTTGGAGACGTGTCTCATCTTCTTTAAAAGGAAACAGGTCTTCTGTGGCTGATGGACATCTGCTATGCTTCTGTGGGATGCATTCTATATACTGTGGGATGCATTCTATATACTCAAGGGACAGTCAACAGTCTTTCTCTGGGTAAGTTGTAAGTAGAATGAGAGAGGGTTAAATGTAGCCCCTGAACTGCAATATGGACCCAGGCCTACATTGTGGCCCCCTGGGGTCAAAAATTATTTTGAAAAATCTTGACCTCCAATGCCTTTGGTGAGCATTTTTCTCCCACATTTTACTCCCTGTCCAGATAGTAAATAGTAAAGTGGTTTTTGATCACTTCTTGGTGTTGAAAGAAAGACCTTTCATGGGTCTGAAATGGCCCTGAACTCCAGAACGTGGCAGAAATGGCCCCGCTACCCCATAGAGGACATGGAAGCTTTAGGCAATTTTTGTTGTTGTTGTTGTTGTTGTTGTTGTTGTGAGGTGTGGTCCTTCCAAGTTCCCATGGGGGAGGTTAATGCAGCCCTCTATTGTATCTCACCGCCGAACTAGAAGAGTGATCTCAATTTTTGCCAGCCTGCCAAGTTCTTCTGAAGAAGAGCCCACTTCCTGTTGCTAAAGTTCTTCTCAAGAAGAACTTGGAGGCACTTTGCAAAGTCATAAGAAAGTAGCAATAAGGTAATAAGAATAATCAAAATGGAGGATTCTTTCCCAAAGTTAAAGCCATGGTAGCTAAAAATACCCTCTTTTTTGCACTTGTGCTCCGTAAGGAAAGGAACGTGGTTTGTGATGTCTGCCTTCCCAATGGCTGGAAGATACTTTGTTAATTCAACCTTTCTGACTTCAGAGGTAGGCGAATGTGGAGAGAAAATAGCTGATGGAACCATGTAGGTCCTTTGCCTTTTCTTCCCCCAAGGGTTGTCACATTTTAAATATTCAAATACATTTCTTTACTTAGAGAAGGAATCTGTCACTGAATTTTGGTCCCTTTGCGGTTCTCTTCTGCAAAGGAGTCCCTTCAGCTATGCAACAAGATGAATAAATGATGAGAATAAGTATCTCGAATGAAAAATACCCAGGAAATCTTGGGAACAGGATGTAGCAGCTATTTGCTTTAGAAATATATTTCTGAGTTCCACTCTGGATGTTTTTGAAGCTAAGCTGGGTCAGGTCTGGTTTATGCCTGGATGAGAGACCACCAGGAAATGTATTGGATTTCCAGGTAGACCTAGGAAAGAACCCATTTTGCTTCTTGGCAAAAGAGCCAGCATAATATAGTGGTTTGAGGATTGAGCTATGACCCTGGAGACTGGTGTTCAGTTCCCCACTTGGCCATGGAAACCCACTGGCTGGACTTGGGTGCATCGCACACTCTCAGCCCCTGAAAACCCTATTACGATAGGTTCATCTTAGGGTTGCCATAAGTCAAAAACAACTTGAAGAAACACAAAAACAATTGAGAACTCAGGTGCCTCACCTGATTTAAACTGTAGGTCTATGTAGCCAACTCTGGTTGGAAGCAATAGCAACCCAAAGTTTCAAGAAAAATTCTTTTCTAATGCTTTTGCAGAGACTACTGAAGTTCTTCCATCTAGGTGGTAACCAGACCCAACCATCTTTCAGTTCCCAAATCAGATGTATTTGCAGTGGTGTGGTGGTCATATAGATGGTATTATGCTCTGGACCTCAGATCCGTTTGCTTACATCTCTGTTTGATGAAGGTCTCCTAGATCCATCTGAATTGAAGATGGAAGTATGCATCATTTTTAGAAAAAGAAATGCACCAAAAAGAATGAAAGAAGTAAAAGAGAGAGTTAATACAAGGAAAAAGAAGGAAAGGGAAAATGTATAGGAAGGAACATGGGCTAGATACTTCATTATAAGCTGACCACATGTTTCAGAAATATTTACTTGGAGCTGGCATATGTAGAACACTAGTTCATAAGAAGCTAAAGATTAAGATCTTCTGGCCACTGAATGATGAATGTAAATGCCTCTGATTCTGACTCACCCGCAAGGAGCAGGAGCAGGAGTAGGCATAGTCAACTTGTAACCTTCCAAATGTTGTGGGATCACAGCTCCCTTCATCCCTCGTCATTGGCTTCTCTATTTGGGAGCTGGATTCCTATCTCACAAGGAGTACCACAGGTTTCCCGGTGCTAGAGGATATGATTCTCTCCCCAAGACCTATCCCTGGAGGATCCTGTTACATACATTTTGGGAGGTCTGTGTTCGATCAATAGGAGTATGGTGTCTAGATCGAGGGAGGTACTGGTACCACTCTACTCTGCTTTGGTTAGACCTCATTTTGAATACTGTGTCCATTTCTGGGCACCCCCATTCAAGAAGGACATGGTCAAGCTGGAGCAAGTCCAAAGGAGGGCGACCAAAACGCTGAGGGGCATGGCAGCCATGAAGCCCTATGAGGATAGACTTAGAGAGCTGGCTATGTTTAGTCTGCAGAAGAGAAGGTTAAGAGGGGACATGATAGCCATGTTTAAATATTTGAAGGAATGCCATGTAGAGGAAGGAGAGGGCTTGTTTTCTGCTGCTCCAGAGACCAGGACAAGGAGCAATGGATTCAAGCTGCAGGAAAGGAGATTCCACCTGAACCTCAGGAAGAACTTCCTGACAGTCAGGGCTGTCCGGCAGTGGAATATGCTGCCTCGGAGTGTGGTGGAGTCTCCTTCCTTGGAGGTTTTAAAGCAGAGGCTAGATGGCCATCTGTCGGGAGTGCTTTGAGGGTGTTCCTGCATGGCAGGGGGTTGGA
Source organism: Ctenosaura bakeri (assembly GCA_948474755.1). Taxonomy (NCBI): domain Eukaryota; kingdom Metazoa; phylum Chordata; class Lepidosauria; order Squamata; family Iguanidae; genus Ctenosaura; species Ctenosaura bakeri. The sequence goes on along the minus strand of CAOLHI010001347.1, from coordinate 116,138 downwards.
CTGGATGGCCCCTGTGGTCTCTTCCAACTCTACATTTCTATGATTCTGTGATTCTATGATCTGCCTCCTTTGAGAGCAGTTAATAGAATGAAAGGGAGAGAATGATCCATTTGTATCTGTGACAGCCTTGGTACCATTGCTGCCAGTGAACAAACTCTGCAAGGCATCTTTTAGATGATGGATTTCTGGGAGAATGGAGGACTGTTAAGGCAATGATGTTAGGCCTGAATCTAGCCCTCCCAGCACTCCAAACTGTCCTTTTGAGCTTCTGGAGATAGCTACATCTCTATCTGCATTATAGCATTGCTAAATAAAAATGAAGAATTAGCTTCCGGTACAAGAGCCAGCATAGTATAGTAGTTGGAGCATTGGACTGTGAGCCTGGAGACCAGGGTTTGAATCCTAGCTCAGTCATGGAAACCCACTGGGTGACCCTTGGGCATGTCACATACATCCCATGATGGATTCCCAGAACATCCCACGATAGATTCACCTTGGGATCATCATAGATCAGAAATGGCTTCAAGGCACACAACAAGAGGAAGATGGCCCCTTTTTTTGCCTGATACAATCTATGCAACCTGCAACAATTTCATTTATTTATTTATTTGGTTATTTAATTTATTCATTTGTAGTGTGCTTTTCTCTCGGCTGTTTACTACATTTAAAACAAAGTTCAGTTACATCTTATGTATAAAACGTGACCCAAAACTCTAATTTAAAAAGCACATAGTTAAAACAGACTAAAACACATTTAAAACATAATTAAAAGAGAAGAAGGCTTTTTATAGAATATAGCATATATACCTGGCATTGCCTGGCATTTTATTTTCTCATACATAATTCTTATTAGAAAGATCTGAGATCCTGTGTCTCTAATTCCCCAAACTATCTTGTCTAGTACCTGTAACTTTTCCCCATATTCCCCAATCCAATCTCTATTCAGAGTTGTTAACATACAGAGGTTGGGTTCCTGAGCTAATTCACTGCCCTCCTCCTTGCTGCTAGGCCTCATCCCCATAGCAAGCGGCCTTTTCAAGACAGACACAGTTTCCTGAGGCCCAAGAGCTCTCTGGCTGAGAATTCCAAAGGCCCCTCCCTAAACTGCAAACCCCAGGATTCCGTAGTCTTAGACAGCCAATCATATCAGGTCTTTGCCTGACACAGACAAACAAACTTTGCCTATTATATACTAGATAAAAAGCATATCACACTAAATTCAAAACCTGAATTTTTTGATTTTTTTATATATAATTTTACTGAAAAAAGTATAAAAATTACAGACATATCTCCCACATACACATATAGTAAATCTTATTATTTCCCACCACCCAAATTCCCCCAGTGCAAATTCTCATTTCATAAAAATATCAGAATTACAAAGACATCTCTTACATACATATACTGAATCCTACATACAACCTTATCAATTCCCACCACCGAAAGTCCCCCAGTGCAAAAGCCCTCTCCCTATCCCCCCCCCTTCTGAAACTCAGGGTACCTTGCTAGCTTATCTGTTGTTTCCTTCTTTCAGCTATAAATATTTCATAATTTTTTTACACCTTTTATCCCTTTTCTCCAACTCTAGTCCTTACTCCAAATTACATAAAATTTTAACTATTCTTGTATTACTAAGACATCTTTTTCTCATAATACTTCTTTCAATATATACTACATTTTCCTAGTTCTTATTTTTAACGTACAAATAATATTGCTTTTTCTCCCCAACACTTTTCCCATATAGAGAGTACCATTTTCCATTCTTTTTCTGATTATCCTGCAAAGACTCAATCACAATATCTGCGTCGGCCATATCAAACAGTTTAAACAACCAGTCTTCTAATGTTGGTATAATTTTTTGTTTCCACACTTGAGCATAACATATTCTTGCTGCTATTATCATATATAGTGTTATTTATTTTTTTCTGTGCCTTTTGATTTAAGCACCAGAAGTCTGGCTAAATGAAAAGGTCTTTGCCTGCTCGTGGTTGGCTGGCGTTCAGCTGAACCTCCTGTGGACAGGAATTCCATAGCCTGGGAAGAACCACAGAGAGTCCTCTTTCCTGTGTTCTCTTCAACCATGCCTGTGATGGTGGTGGAACGTAGAGAAAGCCCTCTCCCCAAAATCTGTCTGCCTTATTTTTCAACAGCTGCATCGTATTGTTGATTCATGTTTTGTTTGTGGTCTGTTAGGACCCTTCGATTTGGGGCATTTGGCAAACCTATTGAAGAGTCTAATCCATTCTTGACAAGCTCTAGGAGTCTTGAATATTCTTCTGCATCCATAGCATTAGGATTTTTATGTAGACTCCTACTCTTACCTAAAGCTGCTAGTGTTTCAGTTGGCTTTGACTGGGATCCCTGAAAAGATCTCCGGTCTTTACCTTTCTAGCTCTCGGCGGGGTGTTTTTAAAACAAACATGCTATTTTCTCTGCGAGAAAAATCTCGGTCTATAACTTGAACTGCAAATTGGGATGACTGGAGGCACTTCGCTTTTTAAAATATCTTGTGTATTACCGGAGAATTCAGAACTGATTCTTCAGCTGCTGTAAAGCAAGCTTTCAGTTTAGCTGTGTTACAAATCGATTCTCTCCAGGATGTTTCTACTGTTTCTCCCTGAATTCCTTACATGCAAGAATTTTTGTGGGAGGACTAGAAATATGAACAGCTCCAGTATGTGAAGAGGTAGAAATGGCTTTATTTTGCTATCTGGCTACATGACGTAGGAAAAGCAACCCTTATGGCTATTACCTGTGGTGTCTAAGCCAGAGGTTCCCAAATTTTGGTGTTCCATGTATTTTGGACCTTGGTCCACCAAAGCCCCAGCCAACTTGGCCAATAGTTAGGAGTTCTGGGAACTGAAGTCCAAAGCACTTGAAGGACCAAAGTTTCGGACCCACTGGTCTAAACAGAAGCTCCTTTTTCAGAGACAGTATGTCTCAAATATCAAAGGCAATATACAGAGGCAGTATATCCCAAGTATCTGTCAGTGTAGCCCAAATTATATTACTCAGCTAGTATCTGTGGCTGTTAGCCATGCTGTTTAAGTAGAACCTCCATCATCGAGGCAAGTTACCCCAGATATAGAGGCACATCTAGTGTAAACAGCACCTAGGACAAGTGTGGAAGTTGCCACCTCCACCACCTCCACAGCTTCCAGCACTGCTTTTTCTGTGCCCTCCTGGCACTGGTGTCGAGGGCACATACCCTACTTGCCCCACCCTAGGTATACCTCTGCCCAGATATCAGCTGTTGGGAGTCACATCCAACTTGTGGGTTTCAGAGAATCATTCAACTGGCCCCTCTCTCTCATACACTATGTGGGGTGGAGTGGGTGTTGGATGTCATGGTCTATCTAGCCAGAGCCTTCTCAGGTCATTTCTAGCTGGTAGCCCACAGGTGGGCAATCTATTGGATTCCACCTTCTGTCAGCTATGGTGAATATGACTAATGGTCTAGGATACAATGAGGTTGATAACCCAACAGCCAGTGGAGGACCACAGGTATGTGTGTTTCTATCTCTGTGTGTGTAAATCTGGACTTGATCCATCTTTGCATAGCAAATAGGAAAACATCAAAGTATTTCTCCTCATGCAAGACACTGTGAGATGGACTTTAGGAGAATGGATTGGTCTTGGAGAAAATGGGCCCAGTGAGCTCCTAGTAAGCTGGAGCCATGTGCCAACAGCCAAGCAAGACCTTCTGCTTCCTGGATTGCAGAAACCACATTAGATCCTTGGTTCCAACAATAGACTGCAAAGACAGTAGGCAACAAAACCTGAAGTGAAATTCTGGATGGTATAAGGGTTCGGGTCTCTGACTAAGTCCTTGCAGGATTCTGTTTGCAAGGATCCTAGCCTTGACCATGTTCTTTGCAGAACCTGCCCAGTACCTCAGACCCAGCTGGCTGCTTAGATGCAGGGCAGCTGAAGCAACCAGCAGCCATCCATATAAGGGCTGAGTTTACTCTGCAGCCTTTGCCACAGCAACATGGTTTTCTGTGTTGCCTGTAGTCTCATCAGATGCTTTGCTGGTCCTGACCTTGCTGACCCCTGAAATTTGTTCCCTGGCCCCTGACCTCTGGCCCGCTGGATTCCTGACATCTGGTATACCCCTGTTGAGTTGGATTTGCTGGACTCTGACCTCTGTCCTGTTTTCCTGGTCCTGCCTCTTGCCTTTGGCCCTTAGAACTCTTCACACCAGATATACCTGTGTTACCTTGGCCTTGCTGAACTCTGACCTAGTGTCCATTCCCTGTCCCAGTGCCTGCATCTGTGAAGCCTTACCATCCATGCCCTGGACCTTGACAGATGGAGATGTCCACTTTGTAATAACAGATATCATGATGCACTTATTTTGTTTTGGCACGTGAGAATGAAAAATTTCTATCAACTAGGCATTTTCTACTGTCTAGTTTTTTTTAAAAACTGGTTTTCATATTTAAGGACTAAAGCCAGGATGTTTTGTGAAAAGTACAGCAAATTTTTTGGTGCAAAATCCCTGCATTTTGTGCAGCCGTTTTCTTGTGTATAAAATAATTTTGCTCTGAAGGCAACTTTTTTTTTGCACCAAGCAAGCTTTTGGAAAAAGTCCCCAAACACGGGGAGAAAAAAGACATCTCAAAAAGTGGGAAAGAAAAACTCTCAGAAGGTGTTGAGACATGTTGAAACCCCTTTCTCACTGAAGATATGAAACATGGTGAATATTTCTTTGCAACCTGACACAGGCAAGCTAGAATAACATATGGACTACGTGAAGGCTGCTGCCAAAAACTGTAAGGTGTCACTAGACTTTGTTGTGTTATAATATGCATTTTGAGCCAGGTGCCACACACACATACGCACAAAAATCTGTTATTCCTTATGGAAAAACACCTTTCACTTCTCATCGTCACCATCTTCATTGTTTTGAGTTTCTCTACCAGTCAAGCCTTCTGTGGCTAGCCGAGTTATATTCATGAACTTTCGGCTTCAAGCTTCCGGTACAACGAGGGAGCAAGTCTTGACATGAGATAACTCTTGCTCTTGGCAACAAAAAGAAGGTGTTTGATTAGAAGTCGGGGTCATGCTGTGTTCTCTAAGACTTACTGGAACCAAAGCTACGCTGCCCAAGACTCGTCCTGGACTCTGTCATTTCAGATGGCAGGTGGGGTAGAATGTTCCTCCATGCAAACAATTTTAAGAAAGCTTTAGAGAGAAAACTCCATGGAACAATGCATGTCAGGTTGTAGTCCTGTCTTCTCCACGCAGCCATCTCAATGTTGTCTGAGATAGGTGGCTTCTCCCTCCCACTGTCCCAATTTGGCAGGGACATCCCTGATTAACCTTCTGCCCCACTTTCTAAGCTGCCTTTAAAATGTCTCAGTTTCTCTCTCCTCCTCCTGCTTTCCCCCTTTGTCCTCAATTGCTGCAAATTTGCCGGTTTCCCCAATGTGGTGGAAACTGGAGTTTCCCAACCCTTTTGGGAACTGGTGTGGGAATTTAAAAACACGCACACAAAGTTCCCACTGTTTTGCAAGGACTTCTTCTTCTTCCTGGGCCAAAGCTGCACAGCTTTCATTAAAATATGTCCGGCTTTTCCAGCTGCCATGTAGTACTAGGTACTGTTTTTTTCTGCAGCTGTGTCTCCTTTCCCTCCCCCTACTAAAGCTAAAGCTGCACAGTTTCCAGAGAAAATGACAAAGCTTCCTATCATTTTGGGGGGAAGGGGTTTTTTTTTGCACTTCCCAATAGCATGGGAATTAAAATAGAGAGATTTTTCCCAACACTCTTTGAGGATTACCCCATCTATTCAAAATGCAAAAGTAGTTTGCACTCATTTAACTCAGATGTGGGAAATGGAGAGGAAGGGGCAGAATCTTGCCCTTCCCAGGGGCACAGGCACAGGCAAAAGCAAACTTTTCCTGGCTTTCATGTGGCTTGGCCATATCCTCATTTTCATCTATGAAATGGGGTTGGTATAGTGGTTTTCCCATCTCATTCCTTGTACACAAGCTGAGTGGAATGGCAGTTGAATTTTTACTTCACTGTCACCTGCCAGTACATCTTGGGGAGGGGACTGTTCTGGAAAAATAAGAATCAGATTTGAGCTTTGACTTTACCCCATGTTGTTTTGAGTTATTTTGCTGCCTCAGGTAGGTAGTTCCCATTATGTGTGCAAAAGCTGATGGGAATGGCAATGGAATGCCTCTTCGGCATCGCATACCACTTCACTTAAGGTGACGGTGCCCCCTGTTCTGCCACAACCTCTGAGTGAAAAAATCTGAGGACATGTTAAGAGTTGCATCCCATTATAGGCCATTTCCACACTAGGCAGGATAGACTTAGAGAGCTGGGTTTGTTTAGTCTGCAGAAGAGAAGGTTAAGAGGGGACATGATAGCCATGTTTAAATATTTGAAGGGATGCCACATAGAGGAAGGAGAGGGCTTGTTTTCTGCTGCTCCAGAGACCAGGACAAGGAGCAATGGATTCAAGCTGCAGGAAAGGAGATTCCACCTGAACCTCAGGAAGAACTTCCTGACGGTCAAGGCTGTCCAGCAGTGGAATAGGCTGCCTCAATGGAGTGTAGTGGAGTCTCCTTCCTTGGAGGTTTTTAAGCAGAGGCTGGATGGCCATCTGTCGGGAGTGCTTTGAGGGTGTTCCTGCATGGCAGGGGGTTGGACTGAATGGCCCCTGGGGTCTCTTCCAACTCTACATTTCTATGATTCTATGATTCTATGACAGTTATAGTGCTATGATTCCACTTTCAACATCCTCTGGAATCCTGGGGTTTGCAGTTTCAGGAGGGGCCAGGTGGTTTTCCAGAGGATGTTGAAAGTGGAATCAAAGCGCTATAACACTCTAGTGAAGAAATGGCCATAGTCAATGGATGTGACAGTTACATGCCTGCTGTGTCCATTGATTACAATGGGACATGACTCCTGCCTTTTTTTGTTTTATGCCGGGGTTCCTGGAATGGAACAGCTTCATACAGGGTGAGCATCCTATATTGTACTCTAATCTCATTTTTTACAACACAGCCTTAGACAAAATACTGATAAAACAATTATTATAAGAAAAAAGGTCATTAAAAATAAGTTGTCCTATTTAAAACAGCAATGATGTAAACCAACTTAAAAGCATTTGAATCCAAACAATGAGACTAAAAGGACAATACCCCCCTACTCCCATTAAAAGATACTTCATTAGCAAGCAGTTAATAGCCAAAGCCTACCTTAAAAAAAAAAAAGTCTTTGCCTATTTGTGGAAAGGGTGTTGAAAGGACTACGGCTATTTTCTTGTGGAAGGGAGTTCCACAACCTCCAAGGAGGCCCCTTTAGGAGGTCTAGGACAGGTGCTGTTATCCAGGGGAGGCTGCCACTGTTGCTGTCCCCTGGAATCTGCCACCTGAAGAAACTTCCATCTGTTTCTGTTATTGTTTATTATTATTATTTTCATTTATATGCCACCTTTCTCCCAATAATGGGACTCAAGGTGGCTAATAATATATAGTCAGCCCTCCACATTTGTGGGTTTCACTTTTTTCAATTTTCACTTTTTTGATTATTCATGGATTATTTGCTGTTACCTTTGCTGCCTTCCTAGGCCATTTTTAGTAGGGACTGCAAGCCTCGTGAGACTGAGAAATTGCAAACGAGGCTTGCAAGTCCCTCTTAAATATGGTGTGGGGCAACAGTGGAGGTGGTAGTAAGCCCCACCAGCCCCCCACTTCTGCCTTGTGAAGGAACCCTGAGGCCTCAGAGGAATCCACAGTGGGTTGAATATGCTGATCGTCCTTTTTTCTGGCTTGGGAGGGTCTCGAGTTATTCCCAGTTTTTCCAATTTCACGGGGTCGTGGGCGCCTAACCTTAGCAAATATAAAATCATAGAATCATAGAAATGTAGAGTTGGAAGAGACCCGAGGGGCCATCCATTCCTACCCCCTGCCATGCAGGAACACCATCAAAGCACTCCCAACAGATGGCCATCCAGCCTCTGCTTAAAAACCTCCAAAGATGGAGGAGTCTCCACTGCACTCCGAGGCAGCAGATTCTACTGCCGGACAGCTCTGACTGTTAGGAAGTTCTTCCTGAGGTTCAGGTGGAATCTCCTTTCCTGCAGCTTGAATCCATTGCTCCTTGTCCTGGTCTCTGGAGCAGCAGAAAACAAGCCCTCTCCTTCTTCTACATGGCATCCCTTCAAATATTTAAACATGGAGGGATGACTGTACTGAAAAACAATGCACATTAAAAACTATATGAAGCCTTGATATAAATATAGAAGTTGTTTTAAAATCAGTTAAGCAGTGTATAAAGTTAAAACATTAAACATTAAAAATACTAAAATTTAATTACAAGACAATACAAAAAACAGCACAGCAGATCCTTAAAGCCCCATCCCGTTCAGTTTCCAAAGGGCTGGTGGCACAACATTGTTTTCAGTTACCGATGGAAGGAGAGCAAAGAGGGAGCTCTCCTAGCCTCCCAAGGAGGGGAGTTCCAAAGATGAGGAGCAACGACCGAAAAGGCCCTGCCCCTTTGTTGCCCCTAAACAAGCCTGAGAAAGTAGTAAGACAGAGAGAAAAGACTCTCCAGATTATCTTAGAGCTGTAATCTAATATATAGTCAAAGTTTCCTTATCTGTGTCAGATGAGAAGACCTCATATCATTGGCTGTGTCAGACGAAGACCTCATATGATTGGCTGCCTCAGAAGATACTATGGAATCCTGGGATTTGCCGTTTAGGGAGGGGCCTTTGGAATTCTCAGCCAGAGCGCTCTTGGGCCTCAGTCAACTGTGTCTGTCTTGAAAAGGCCAGTTGCTATGGAGACAAGGCCTAGCAGCAAGGAGGAGGGCAGTGTATTCCTTCAGGAACCCAACCTCTGTATGTTAATAACTCTGAATACAGATTGGATTGGGGAATATGGAGAAAAGTGCCAGGTACTGAATAAGACAGTTTGGGGAACTGGAGATACAGGATCTCAAATCATTCTAACAAGTATTACCTATGAGAAAATAAAATCTCGGACAACGCCCTGTATGTATGCTAGTTGACTCATAAAGGAAGATACAGTCCTTCAAATTTATCTGGACATAAGCTGTATAGGACTTGATAGGTCATCCCCAGCAGCCTGTAGCCAGCCCCAGTTATCAATCTGGCTGTAGGTCTTTGGACAAATTGAAGATTCTGAGCACTCTTCAAATAGTAGGGCTGGTTCTGCTTTTCTGTATGCCGGGCATTTTGTGGTATGGAGGAACTTCAGTCAGGTTGGCCCCCATCTGCAGTCTCCAGCAGTAAAGCCCAAATCCTGGCTTGCCACCTTCATTAGAACAAGGCACCCTTGGGCGCAGTCAGGTAGGAGGGGAAACAGGTGTTCCTGAAATGTATGCTTTCCTTGACAGCAGTGTGTGGAGTGATGACTCATTTGATCAGCCTACATGCTCGTTAGCAGGTGTAAGGATAGCCTTAATGAAGAGGAAGTTCTGCTAAAAGGAGGCCTGGATCACTACCAAGGATGCTTCTCTGTTTCTCTAAGAGGCCGCTTTCCTGATCGGGAAACTTTTTTCAACAGCTTAAAAAAGAAGCTACTCCTCTGTGTTTGTCTTTTGAAAGTGGTGTCTTGAGTTTTCTCTGCTGTCTTCCATCCTCCAGTATTGCCAGCCATGGAGGCTCTTTGCTGATCTGAAGTCTATCCACACTGCACAGTTATAGCAGTTTAACAGCACCTGTAAATCATTATGACTCCATCGTCATAGTCCTGGGATTTATAGTTGGGTGAGAGAGTTAAAATGTTACGCAGAGCTAGAGCTGTCCAGCAGATCATATTAAGTTCTTCACTGATCTACAAATCGCAGAAGTTTGTAGGATGGAGTCATGATAGTTTACTTTGTATGAAAGTGATAAATTTATGTAGCATAGATGTATCTCTAGTTTCTTCCGTTATAGTCTCCATCTCTTCTGAATAGCCACACAGACAACAGATAGCAGCCACAATACCTGCTCAACAGCTACCTGTCATTCTGGCCTCAAAGAGTTTCTGATTTTAGTTCTCGTACATTATAGAATCATAGAATCATAGAAATGTAGAGTTGGAAGAGACCCCAGGGGCCATCCAGTCCAACCCCCTGCCATGCAGGAACACCCTCAAAGCACTCCCGACAGATGGCCATCCAGCCTCTGCTTAAAAACCGCCAAAGAAGGAGACTCCACTACACTCCAAGGCAGCAGATTCCGCTGCTGGACATCCCTGACTGTCAGGAAGTTCTTCCTGAGGCTCAAGTGGAATCTCCTTTCCTGCAGCTTGAATCCATTGCTCCTTGTCCTGGTCTCTGGAGCAGCAGAAAACAAGCCCTCTCCTTCCTTTACGTGGCATCCCTTCAAATATTTAAGCATGGTTATCATGTCCCCTCTTAACCTTCTCTTCAGACTAAACATACCCACCTCTCCAAGTCTATCCTCATAGGGCATGGCTTCCAGACCCCTCACGATTTTGGTCGCCCTCCTCTGGACTTGCTCCAGCTTGACCATGTCCTTCTTGAATTGGGGTGTCCAGAACTGGACACAATATTCAAGATGAGGTCTAACCAAAGCAGAGTAGAGTGGTACCAATACCTCCCTCGATCTAGACACCATACTCCTATTGATGCAGCCGAGAATTGCATTGGCTTTCTTGGCTGCCGCATCACACTGCTGACTCATGTTCAGCTTGTGGTCTATTAAGACTCCTAAATCCCTTTCACACGTACTGCTATCCAGCCACTTGTCCCCCATCCTATATTTCTGTATTCCATTTTTTCTACCTAAGTGTAGGACCTTACACTTCTCTCTGTTGAATTTCATTTTGTTAGCCTTGGCCCAGCTCCCCAATCTATCCAGGTCATGTTGAAATTTGATATGGTTGTCTAATTCGTCAAGTTATTTGAGGCATGTTCTGATGAATACTGTAAAAGTCTCAGGCTATTGTGAACATCTAATGAGAGCATGTGATCTCAGAGAAAATGAGACCTCCATGAGCATAAGCTCATGTGATCTTGAATTCTGACTCCCCACCCGTGCCACCGATGGCAAACTTGGAAATATGAACAGAGCAGTTAAAACTACTGACAATGCTCAGATGTAGAGACAGAAAGCAAAGAGAGTAATATAGAATACCACATCTTCCTTCACACAGCCAGTCTTAATTGAAATAGGAAGCTAAGGCCATTTCCACACCTTGCCCTTTCCCGTCATTGTCCTGTTGCAATCCCTGGCAGTGCCGCTGCTGGGCTGGGAGTACAACAGAAATGTTCCCCTCTTCACCCGGCTGGTTCCCTTCAGAAGGAAGCTGTCGGCAGCGGGGCGGGGCCGGGCAGGCTTGGGTCTGGCTCAGGCCGAGGCTGGCGTCCCGGAAGCCTCAGCCAGCAGAGTCACCGCAAAACTAAAGCAAGCCTTACTTCAGGCGGTAAACAGGAACGAAAAGAAAGGGTTTTCCTCACCCGGGCAATGAAGGGTTAAGCTGGCTGGCAAGGCTTCCGAGCAGAGTCTCGGCAGGAACGAAGCGGGTCCGCGGCAGGGGCAAGGCAGGCAGGAACAAAGCAGGAACAAGACAGGAACAAGGCAGCAGCACTGACGGGCAACTCACGGAGAGCCATTGGTTGTTGCTCCGTGCTGAACTTGGCTCCCTCTGGCTCTAAAGTAGGAGCCTGGCGCTGGCGCCGGCCAATCCTGAAGCTGCTGCACAGCTGGGAGCCCTCAGCCGGGCTCACAGCTGAGCGTCCTTAGCCAGCTGCGAGCCCTCAGCCTGCCGCTGACGCTCCAGCAACCGGCGGGAGCGGCGGGCAGCCTCCTTGGCCTGCCGCCGCTGCGAGAACATGGGAGGGAGGCCGTCAGGCTCCTCCGGATCGGGCCCGCGGGTGAGCGGCGGCCCAGCGACCTCCGGGCGACTCTCTTCCGCAGCGCCGGCTCCGTCGGCGTCTTCAGCGGCGTCAGGGCAGGCGGGCTCGGGACGACCTCCCGTAGCGGCAGGTGGCTCCGTAGCCTCCTCTGCGGCGGCGGTGGCCTCGACGGCGTCCGGGCAGCTGTTCCCGGCGCCGGAGGCCTCCGCCGCTACTCGCGAGGAGACCGGATCCTCCGCCGCTACTCGCGAGGAGACCGGATCCTCCGCTGCTACTCGCGAGGAGACCGGATCCTCCGCCGCTACTCGCGAGGAGACCGGATTGTCCTCCTCCTCGGGTGCTGCGTCCAGGGCCGCGGAGGTCCCGACAGAAGCATTGGTGACACTCTCCTTCCTTCCTTCCTTCCTTCCTTCCTTCCTTCCTTCCTTCCTTCCGCAGCCAGCCTCTTTCCCATGTTGCAGTGGGAAAGGAAGTGCCTAGATAGTGCTCCTACCCATTCTGTACAGTCGCCAGTGATGGGAGCCAGCGATCATGGGCTATTAACACATTTTTTCCATTAATAGAATATCCTGTGATCATGATGGATGGGGACATGTTGGCAGCGGGACTGCGATGACACTGTGTGAAAGCAGAACTTGCGAACTGGCAGTGCATCCCCATTGCAGGACAGTGATGCCATGCAGAGATGGCCTAAGTCAAGTTCTGGTTCTGTTTTGTGTTTGGATAGGAGACCACCAGGGATCTCCAGATTGAGTTAGGAAGGAAGCCTGAAACCTTAGACAGAAGCTGTCAGATGGTGTCAGTGATAATTGGGCTAGATGGCTGGTTCTTATGTTTCTGTGAGATGGACCAGTGAAGGAGGTAGGGATGGTACTCATCTTTTCCTGAAAGGAGGAGGGACGTGTCACAGCATCCTTGATGGGTAATTGATGGTATAATGGAGCCATTGGACATTGATGGGAGTAGCATCAAAAACCAATGGAGATGAGTTGATGTGTAATGCTTACCCCTTGCAGGTGCAAGATGAGGATGTTTCAAGTATTCAGTGGTTGGTACCTTCCTCTGGTAGAAGGTTTTGGGCCTTGGATGATGGTCAGAGGTATGGCATGACAGTGTTGGAGGCAGCAGTGAGAACATAATAGTTAGATTAACCTAGGACTGGTTGACCAACCTGGTGTCTGCTCAACCAGCCTTCCAAGCCAAAAATCAAAGGAACCCCCACATTGGTTTGCAGGATTCAGTTTCTCATACCCTTGCTTTTAAGGTGACTTCCCTGGCATCCCCTCCCTGCAGCTGAACTCCCTATAGTCCACCTACCCTATTCATATCATTCATTGCCTCTGGTGAATTTAATTAGTTGCTTAGCAAATTAAATTTATATCCCACCTTTCTCCCAACATGGGACCCAAAGCAGTTCACAGATGAGATTAAAACAAAGCACAGCTAAAGCACAGTTGTTATAATGCAAAATTAAAACATAATTAAATAAAGAATCCTGTTAAAAATAGTAGTCTTTTGAACCACCTTAAAAACATCTGAAAAATAATGATGAGACTGAAAGTGCAGCATGTGCACCAGATTAAAAGATCCTTCTACAGCAACCAGTTAGTAGCCAAAAGGTTATTTAAATACCAAGGCCTTTACCTGCTGGTGGAAAGAGATTAAGCGGGAGCAACCTCCCTGCCCTTGGAAAGGAAGGTCCATAGCTTGGGAGCCACCACCAAGAAGGTCTTCTCACATGTCCTCACCAATGGTGTCTGTGATGATGGTTGATTAAAGACCATTTCTGCCCTACACTGTTATAGTGCTATTACTCCACTTTCAACTTCCAATGGAATCCTGGGGTTTGTAGTTTCCTGAGGCCCAAGAGCTCTCTGGCTGAGAATTCTCAAGGCCCCTCCCGAAACTGCAAACCCCAGGATTCCATAGGATGTTGAAAGTGGAATAATAGCACTATAACTGAGTTGTGCAGAAATGGCCTGAGAGAAGGCAATTCCCCAAGGACCTTAAAATTCACCCGGCCAGGGTCATATAAGAATATGCATTTGGTGAGAGGCCATACTTACTTGTGGAAGGGGGCTCCTGCTCCACTTTTGCAACTGTAGTGTTGTTGCTAAGTGCCTCTCAAGTTGTTTCCAGGTTATGGTGACCCTAACATGAACCTATCATGGTGTTTTCTTGGCAAGATTTCTTGAGAGGGAGGTTTGCCTTTGCTTGCTCAGAAGCTGAGAGAGTGTGACTTGCCCATGGTCACCAGTGGGTTTCCACGTCTGAGCAAGGCTTTGAACCATAGTGTTCCAGAGTCCAAGTCCATCACTAAGACCACTAACACAGCTGTAACTGTAGTAGGAGATGTTATTTCTTTCAACTTCTGAGGATTTTGCACCCTGCCAAGAATTTCTGCTAGTCCTTTTATTAAATTAATCTGCATTTCCTGGATTACTGAAATCTGTGCCTTTCAAGTAGCAAGTGTGTTTTTTGTGTAAAATATTCTGCTTTATTTTATTCTCTTAAAGGAAGCCTAGAATGCTACTTGGATGGCACTGATTTCCAGTAATCTTTTCTGTTGGAAAGTGTGATTTCTACCATATTTATTCCTGGAATTGATCCTCTCGTCAAAGAGGGTACAGTTGACGGCGCAAAACTCCAAGCAAAGAAACCAGAATGAACTCTCTTTGATCAGCTTTCCACAAGTAAATTAGCTAGATGTGATCTGTAAGCTTAATACTTTTTCCCCTTAGCAGCAGCATTGCCTTTCTTATTTAAATGTTGTGGGTTTTTGTTTTATGTTAAACCCACTGAAACAGCCATGTTTATCTCATCATCTTGACAGGGACGGTTGTATTGTTCTGTCTGATTGCAGTGTTTATATGGGGGGTTCTTTTCTCTTTTATTCCTTTACAGTTGCCCCTCCACATTTGCTAGGGCTAGGGGAACAGGATCCTTGCAAAAGTGGAAAAATCACAAGTATTTTCAAAATGTATGTGTGTGTCTGTGGTAAGGGGGCTGAAACACAGTTGGGAGATGGGGCACCCGGGAAAGGAGAGTGAAAGCGAGTGGGTCAGCGTGGTGGCCCTGTACTTCCTTTCTCTTGCCCATTTCTTTCCTTGGGTGTTTGGGGGCCATAGGGAGAGGGTTTGTGGTGCTCTGGAGGACCAGAGACAGGTTTTTAAAGGGCTGCATGGTCTGATCAGAGCTGTGGAGAGTTAAGGTTCCCCCAGAAAAGAAGCAAATGAAGTGAGGCAGGGGGGGCAGGATTTGAAGAAACTTGCAAATAATCAAATCCGTGAAAGTCAAACCAGCAAATGTGGAGGGCTGACTGTCTTTTTAAAAATAATTTTCAGTTGTATATGTATAAAAAGGAAGACAAAAGTGCATGCACATAGCTTATGTCCAGCCAACATATGTAAGATGTAGAATCACAGAGTTCTAGAGTTGGAAGGGACCTCAAGGGCCGTCTAGTCCATCCTCAGAAGTTCTTCCTAAAGTTTTGGATCCATGGGTTATGCATATATCTCAGATTGTATTTATGTCAGTGCCTAATCCATGATTAAATCCTAGAATCATTGAGTTGGAAGAGACCCCTGGGGCCATCCAGTCCAACCCCCTGCTATGTAGGAACACCCATCAAAGCATTCTCAACAGATGGCCATCCAGCCTCTGCTTAAAAACCTCCAAAGAAGGAGACTACACCACACTCCGAGGCAGCAGATTCCACTGCAGGACAGCTCTGACTGTCAGGAAGTTCTTCCTTAGGTTCAAGTGGAATCTCCTTTCCTGTGCATCTCCTCTTTCTTTCTTGTGTATAAATCAGAGGAGGACAAATGTGGAAGGTGTGATAGATACCCTCTCCAGGCTTTGGGCTCCTGTCTAATCTTTGGGCCTTGAAACCTTAATATCCCTCCCTATATCTAGTAGATGAGCCCTTCGGTGACGGGATCTTTTTATCATTGGCTTCAGTTTGGTAAAGAATGATCGATTCTCCCCATTAATTCTAAAATGGAAATGGAAATGAAAACATAGGCCATTTCTGCCCTACGCTATTATAGTGCTATTATTCCACTTTTGACATTCCATGGAATTCTGAGGTTTTACTCAGGCCAGAGAGCTCTCTGGCTGAGAATTCTAAATCCTTCTCCCTAAACTGCAAAGCCCAGGATTCCATAGGATGCTGAAAGTAGGATAATAGCACTATAGCAGTGTAGTGCAGAAATGGCCATACATGCACAGAGAATAAAGATGTATTGTATGACAAATAAATAAAACATTTAGCATTTCACCGACTCCATCAACAGTACAATATAACCCCTTAGTTAAAATAAACTAGCCAGCAAAATTCCATGGAGTGGGTGTTGGACTAGGAGTCTTAGAGGCCAAGGTTAGGATTACATCTCAGCCATGAAAACCCAGTGGGTGACCCTGGTGAGTTACACTTTCTCAGCCTCAGAAGGCAGCAATGGTGAACCGCCTCTGAATGCATCTTGCCAAGAAAGCCCTATGAAAGGGTGGCTACAGGTCAGACTTGAGTTGAAGGTGCATAACAACACCACCAACAATGAAAAGAATGCTTTCTCTGGAACTCTTTTCATGCTCTCAGCTCCCACCAAGCCAAAGTTCTGTTGGGATCTTGTCTGTTCCTACCTGTGTTGTTATTGTGTGCCTTCAAGCCTTTTCCAACTTACGACGACCTTAGATGAACCTGTCATGGGGTTTTCTGGGGCTGAGAGTGTGACTTGCCCAAAGTTACTGAGTGGGTTTCCGTGGCTGAGCAGGGGATCGAACCCTGGTTTCAAGGGTTGTAATCCAATGCGCAAACCACTACACTATGCTGTCTCTTTTCCTATCACTTAGCATTTCTCTTTTTTCTAACTGGCTCTATTGCTATCCGTTCCTCTCAAGATTTAAGTCATTCCCATTTGCGCCTGTGCTTATCTCTATTTCTCGCTGGCCCTATCCGAATGTTTAACAGATGAGCCTCTGGTTTTATATTCTTTTTTCTATTGACCTTGGGAGGGATTTTGCTGTGGGGAGGGGGGCAAAATGAGGGCATGCCCTCTCCAAATACAAATTCTTTCCCCTATCCAAATGACATTTTTCCTTCTGTCCCCAAATTGCTATCATTGCAAAGAGTGAGATATGGAAAATCAGTCACCCCTAGATTTGCCTTAAAACCCGTTTATTTGTGTTGTCTTCCAACTCTGTGATTTTAAGGCACCGAAGCCATTTGGGAGGTAGGGCTCGGCATCTTGGAAAGCCCTGCTAAAGTTTAGGCTTTAACCTGAAATGGATTCACCGCCTCACTGACGTGGGAGTCACCAAACTGTCAGTCCCAGAAGCCCCGGATTTGGTCTGTGCGTAGTCTGTGGGTTGCAAGAAGCTGTTATTGAGATTCACCAGTGAAGCTTTATCTGTAGGAAATGGTGGCACTCCAACATTGTGACTCATACCACGTCCTTGCCTGTGGCCCTTCAGTCTGTTTTCTCAGTTTCCCCAGAAATACTCATATTTGAGTAACGAACAGTGGGATTTGGGTTCGACAACCTGTGGGGTCCCACTTGAGAAATTACTATTTTTTCACCCCCCATTGGTTTTTCTCCCAAGTTTCTTTTTGCCTTATTTAAACACTAAGAAAGATTCTTCCGAAGCAGTGTTACTGGAAAGGGAAGCGTGGGTGTTGCTGCAAGGTTGAGCCAATCCATTTTTATCTCATTATATGTTTTTTTTTTTTTTTTTGGTTACCTAATGCTTTTTTTATTATGAACAGCACTAGGATTTTAGATCTGATGCAGGCGACGACGTTGCTATAACAACACAATGATTCATGTAATTTCTTCAACAATCTGTTGAGGTGTTGGATTCTGTCGCTTGTTGATTTCCATGCTGGTAGCGCCAAAAGTTTCTTCTATTTGGTTGAGGGATCTCCCTTTCTCCCTTCTTCGTCCTGCACCAGAGAGGGTGCTGAAGGTCTTGAGGGTTTGGTAGCCTGATCGGACCTTGTGTTTTCCATCACTGCACCTTGGTGGAACCTGAGCTCTTGTTTTTGGTCTAGGACTAAGTGTGTATCATAGGCAGACTCGAGGATGGTGCATTGTTCCCCTCCACGGCTCAGGAAGAAGACAGAACCTTGAAGATATTTTTTTAAAATAAGTTTGAAAATCATATTTTTGGACAGTCTGTTCCACTGCCAACCAGCTTTTACCCACAACAACAATGTCAACAACAGCAACATGTATTTATTTATTACCTGCTTTGCCTTATAGACTGAAGCAGGGAACAACAGGTTAGACACATAATACAATTGAAAGGACATATAAAACCAACAGCTGTTGAAAACAATTCCTTCTATCAGATTGTTGGTTTATAAATCATTCGGGTAGGTCTACTGGAAGAGACTGGTCGTAACTGTGGTTTTTAAACTCTGAAAATATCCAGCTGATGAATCTTCTCTGGCAGACCATCCTACAATCTGCTGGATGGCCAAGGAAAATTTCCTTTGGGTAACGGGTGTCAGCCAGTTTTGACAGACGGAACTGAATGTCCACCAGAAGACCTTAGTGTATGGGGCAGATTGTATGGGAGAAGCTGATTCCATAGGTAACTTGAACCCAGATTATGCAGCACTCTGGAACTTCTTCCTGATATTCAGGTGGAATCTCTTTTCCTATCCCAAGTAAATCTCTTTTCCTATCCCAACTAAAGCATGAAAGATGCTCATCTAACCTCTGTTTAAAGACTTCAGAGATGGTGGTTCCATCACCTTCTGAGCTAATCCATTCTGCTGTTGAACAGTTCTTACAGGCAAGAGGTTCTTCCCAGTGTTTAGATGGGATCTTTTTTCATGTAATTTGAATCCCTTGGCTCAGCTCTAGAGCAGCAGAAACCCAGCTCCCTCTATCGTTTAAATGACATTCCTTCAGATATTTAATGGTTGCTATCTATCACCTCTCAGTTGTCTTTTCTCCAAGCTAAGCATACTTTGCTCCTTGGATTGTTCCTCCTAGGGCTTGGTTTCCAGACCTCTTCCAGATTGCAAAACTTGACAGTTACTCACGTTTTTTTTAATGAATTTGAAACCCCATAAAAATGCTTCCTTTGAAAAGAGGAGTAGCTGACAGCATTAACCATCAGGAAAACAATCATGACAGTCACAGCTGGAGCAGCCAGCATGGGCGAGCCTTCTAAAAGTCACCGGGGAGGGATTATTCCATGTTGGGTGCCACAACAGAGGAGTCTTTTCTGCAAGCTGAGCATACCTTGCTCCCTTGGTTGTTCCTCATAGGGCTTGGTTTCCCAAGAGGGATACACCATCCCACTGTCATCCCCTTTTCCTCCTTTGTCATGTCTTATGTGCAATTGTAAGCTTGGGGGCAAGGATCTGTGGAATTAACAATTTGAAAAACTCTCCTGGAGCCTTTTTGGCTGAAGGGTGAGGTATAAATGCTCTAAATAAATAAATAAATGTCTCAAGGGAAGGAAGCAGGAAGTGTATAATAGGCAAATTGAAGGCTCTGAGGGGCAGAGTCAGAAGATGCATCCAGAAACAAAAACTGCCCCTAGAATGTTGCCAAGTCCTTCTTGAAAGAAAGCTTTGTCTTGTATTCCGGAAAGCAGGTTGGCCCAGAAGACTGGTTGAACACGCTTGACCGTGAATACCTAAGACAGCTCTTCAATAGGCCAGTGCTTCAAACTGTCTTCCACTCACTCCTCTAAGGCTGCTATTATAGTCTAACCAGGTGAGCAACTACTGTTGGTGGCCAAGATTAAAAACATTTCTGGACAGCCAAAAAGAACTTCTGTCAGCTGGAGGAAGTGATGGGACATCAGTGGAATGAAATCAGCTTTGCACAGAAGGTTTCACATCAGCCTGTCCTCTTTTCCAGTTGCAGGGCTGCAAACAACCCTCTGCTGAGATCATGGGGAAGAGTCACTTTATCTCAGAGTACTGGACAGGGAGTGGAAAGCTGCTTCAGGCCAAATTCTTAAAGGTGTATAAATGTGCCCCATGCAGGCTAACAGGAACTGCTCATGATTTAGCAACCTATTGACTTGTTTCCAAGCTTAGAGAGCTGCACTGACTCTTGAATCTAGAGGGCTGCAGTTTATCAAGCCAGGACCACAAGCTACATACCTGGTGTCTGGCTGAAAGGAACATGGCCAAAAGAGCATCATGCCCAGCAAAACCAGCTTTGCATGTTCTGGAGTCATTGTCAACAACAAGTGCAGCAATTCCATCATCCATGGTGATCTTAAAAAGGGAGCAGAAAAACTGAAACAAACTAGAAGTGTGACTTTCATCAGCTGACAAGTACCATGCCTTGACGTTTCATAGCAGGAAATAAAATATGTTGGACAGGTACACTCAAATAAACCCAAGTCTATCAAACCATGGTCTGGTCCATGGCCCATGGCCTGGTCCAAGATGATATGTTCTGTGATGGTTGGGCATCTTTTCCCCATTTAGCTGCTTTCTTTTTTTCCCTCCTCCTCCTCCTCTAACACTTTACAAGGACACTTCTTTCTCCATCCCTGTAACTTTCACTTCTCCAGTGCTCTATTTTCAAGGGAAAAAAAAAAAGTTTCTGGAAAAGTACCTTTGATGGCTTAGAATGTTACATTAGGGACTCGCCTGACAGATTATTTTTGAAAAACCCCTAAACCTTTCATGTAGTTGACCCTGGCTTTCTGTCCTGGCTAATTATATTATCTGCTATTTGCATACTGACGGGAGAGTTTAAGAGGGGTCGCTGCAGCTTGGATGCGTATTAAGGCCGCAAATGCCTGTCAGCAGGCAGAGTAACGTTGGACAAGTGGCAATTAAGGCACTAAGAGGATCGCACCATGTTTTCCTATTACGGAGAGAGGCTGAGTGATCTTTGCATTAAATGCTTGACACAGGCCTACACAAACACCACTCAACTGCATTAGTGGTAGGATCGGCTTGGTTCAAAACAAAAGCCTGAGATCAGAAATTGGAACTGTGTTTATTTAGTTATTTATCCATATCTTGCTCTTTCTTAAAGCTCAAGGCAGTGTACATGCTCCTTTCTTCCCTGCTTTGCCTCACGACTGTTCTTAGAAGAATTTCTGAGAGGCATAGAATTGGAAGAAACTGTAAGAGCCATCCAGTCCAACCCCATTCTGCCATGCAGGGAGACAGTCAAACCATTCTCAAAAGATGGTTATCCAGCCTCTGCTTAAAAATCTCTGCAAAAGGAGACTCCACCACCCTCCCAAGCCGTGTTTTCCACTGCTGAGCAGCTCTGACCATCAGGAGGTTCTTCCTGATGGTAGAATCTCATTTCCTGTAGTTTGAGGCCATTTTCTTAGTCTGTGGAGCAGCAGGAAACAAACTTGTCCCCTTTCATATGATATCTTTTCCAATATTTAACACTGGCTATCATATCACCTCTTAACCATCTCTTCTGCAGGCTAAACATCTCCAGTTCCCTAATCCACTCCTCATAGGGCATAGTTTCCAGGTCTTTTACCATTTCATAGAATTATAGAATCATAGAAATGTAGAATTGGAAGAGACCCCAGGGGCCATCCAGTCCAACCCTCTACCATGCAGGAACACCCAACAAAGCATTCCCAAGAGATGGCCATCCAGCTTCTGCTTAAAAACCTCCAAGGAAGAGGACTCCACTACACTTCGAGGCAGCAGATTCCACTTTTGGTTGTGCTCCTCTGGACATGTTCCAGCTTATCAATCTCCTTCTTGAACTGTGGTGCCCAGAACTGGACACAGTTTTCTGGGTGAGGTCTGACCAAGGTGCAATAGAGTGATACTGTCACTTCACTCAACTTGGACACTGTACTGTTATTGATTCAGCCTCTCCCTGTGAGGTAGGTCAGACAGAGAGAAAAAGAGAGAACATGTGTGTGTGTGTGTGAGAGAGAGACTAGCCTAAGGTCATCCAGTGAGTGAAGTTTTTGGTGGAGACTTCAGCCTAGATTTTCCAAGTTTAGAGTCTAGTGCTCTAACCACACTACTATATCCCACATTTCCTGTTGTTGTTAGGTGCCTTCAAGTCATTGCTGACTTACAGTGACCCTAAGATGGCTCTATTTTCTTAGCAAAATTTATTCAGAGAGAGTTTGCCACTGCCTTCCCTTCAGGTTGAGAGAGAGTGACTTGATTAAGATTCATCAATGGGTTCCCATGGCTGAGCAGGGGTTCTAACCCTTGTGTTCCAGAATTCTCATCCAACATACCGGTAGGCTAGTTTACCTGCCAAATGTTCACCCATCATCAGAAGAACTCTGTGATGCTTGTTCAAGACTGAATGCCAGTTGATACTATTTTGGCGTGAACTGAGAACAGTGACTGGCCATAACTCAAAGGGGCCTATGTCCCAACTCCTTTGCAAAGTTTAGGATTCATCAAAGTGATGATACTGTGATGAACTAGAATTCTGTCCTTTGGGTAGTTAACTGTCTTCCGCCCAGAACCCTTTCATGCTGCACAGTTATAGAATTACAGTTCTACTTCAACTGTGATGGCAGCATCCTGTAGAATCTTGGGGTTTGTAGTTTTGGTAGTTACTAGAGTCCTCTGGCTGAGAATTCTAAGTACCCTTCTTCCAATTAGAAATCCCAAGATTCCATAGGTTGTTACTGTGGCTATTAAAAGTGGAATCATGGCCTGTATTTGTGCCATGTGAAATAGACCCTGCTCTTTTCAGAAAATTTTCAGAGGTAAACCTATAAGACCATTCTGCTTTCCTCAGACCAAACCTGGAGTCCTATGACCAGATCTGGGCACTGCATTTTAGCAAGAAAACCAAAACAGTAGGTAAGTCCCATGCAAATTGATTTAAGGAATTGGGTATGCTTAGTTTGGGAAAGCAAAGTCTAAGAGGCAATGGGGTGTATGTGTGTTTGTGTGTACTTTTGTCATCATTTTTGAATGCTTTTATGCTGATTTAAATAGGTGGTGTTCTAACAGAGCAGAACATTTAATTTTTTTTTAAAGAAACCTCTTTTATCATTATATAGTACTGTTGTAGGAGTCAAAGATCGAGAGCCACGGAGTGGAAATTCAAAGTTTATTCAGCCGGCTGGGTCTCAGGGGAATCGATTCCAAAAGACTGAGCCCCCCTTTGTTCGTACCTGGCGCCAGATTAAGCTACATAGTACAATAGACCATTCTGTGGCTGCACATTCTTGATGTTGGAAGTGGAATTCTACATTACTTTTGTTTCTTATTCCCTATTCCTCCTCATTCATTCCCCCCTTTATGCTAAATTCTACACAGCAATTTAAGTATAACCACTTAGCTTGCACCATTAAGCCTTGCATGTGTGAGCTTGGCCCATGAGAACATACCCAGCAATTACTGACATTCAGGGTGCTCAAGATCTGATTGACTAACTGGTCAAGTGGAATTCTACATTACTTTGTTTTTTTTCCTCCTCATTCAGTACTTCTGTTCAAAGTTATGCTGGGTTGCCTTGAAATCCCATGTTGGGAGAATAGTAGGATATTAAATAAATAAGGAGGTAGGTAGCTAAGTAAGTGAATAAGATAGTTGTCTTCTAACAGATAGAGAGAACTTTTCTTTCTGCTTTTTGGAGGAGGGAGTCTGGCCAGTAGAGTCAAATTACAATAATGAAGGTTCAGATAATAACCACCACCACCACCACCACATTAGAAAGGAATTCTTGGTGGCAAGAGGTCTTCAGCAGTTGAACAGATTGCCTGAGAAGATGATGGAGTTGTCAGGGTTGGAAGGATTTGGCTCCTCTGAGCATGAACAGAGTGCAATCTGTGAAGCAAGACTTCACCGCAGCAGAGGGTCCCAGTGAAGCAGAAAAAATTCCAGAGGCTCATTAAGTAGGACTTGGAGGCTGAATTTATTGCCACACTCTAAGATAAGGCTTAGCAAAAACATACCAGCATTCCACAATTAGACAAATAGGAATAATTGAACATAATGGAGAAAAATCGGGCAGCATCTCCCCTTACAATCGATATACTGCTAATAGCATGACAGGTCCAGCTAGGTATCTAACTGGCTGCTGGTCAAGGCAAACACCAGCCTTTTTATGCTTCCTTGTCACTCTGAAACAAGTGGGGTGACCCAATCAATGCTCTGGTGTGTGGCCTTCTCTAATACACAAGACATAGCCATGACAATCCTGCTGGCCTTGCACCTGGCTGAATGGCCACATTGCCTCTTTCCTCTGCCATCCACACAGAGGAAACCTTGCCTGCCCAGCAACAACCTTGACAGAAGTCTCCTTCTTTGGAGATCTTGAAACAGAGGCTGAGTGGGCTCCTTTCCGGATTTCTTTGACTGTGGATTCCTGCATAACAGAATGGGGTTGGACTCGACGGCCCTTTGTAGCCTCTTCCAACTCTATGTTTCTAATTTTCCTCTGAGGCAGTTTATGCGTAAAGCAAAGGAGGAGTTCCGATTGAGATGAAAATGACTCCAGCATTTTAGCAAGACAGGTGTAACGACTTGTTTGTGTGTGTTTTTTTTAATTGTTAGGAGTGACCAGCTACTGAGAATCTAGGCGCTGCTCTGATCCATTTTCTACTCCCTGAACCCTCACAGGCCAAATATAATCATTTATTTTTCAAAGTTGGAAGTGACTGGACCACTTTCCCCTAAATTTGGTAAAAAGTTTACTTCTGGGCCAGGAGCATGGGTGTGTGCACGTGGATGATAGACTTCAGCTCTTTGGACAGGTCCTTTAAAGTTGGGGGCAAAAACCTGAAATAGTTTTGATTGCCCCACTGCCATGGTAGTTGCCAAGCTACCACCATCTTTGCCTGGATTACCAGTAAGAGACTTACCAGGACCTGGGAATTGTTTGAAAAAAATGTGAGATTGTTTTTATTTAAGTGGTACAGATTTTATGGAGAGTTTTCATAGAATCATAGAAATATAGAGTTGGAAGAGACCCCAGGGGCCATCGAGTCCCACCCCCTGCTATGCAGGAACACCCATCAAAGCATTCCCAAGAGATGGCCATCCAGCGTCTGCTTAAAAACCTCCAAGGAAGGAGACTCAACCACACTCTGAGGCAGCAGATTCCACTACCGGACAGCCCTGACTGTCCGGAAGTTCTTCCTGAGGTTCAGGTGGAATCTCCTTTCCTGCAGCTTCAATCCATTGCTCCTTGTCCTGGTCTCTGGAGCAGCAGAAAACAAGCCCTCTCCTTCCTCTACGTGGCATCCCCTCAAATATTTAAACATGGCTATCCTGTCCCCTCTTAACCTTCACTTCTGCAGACTAAACATCCCCAGCTCTCTAAGTCTGTCCTCATAGGGCTTCATGGCTTCCAGGCCCTCCAGCATTTTGGTTGCCCTCCTCTGGACATGTTCCAGCTTGTTGACATCCTTCTTGAATTGAGGTGCCCAGAACTGGACACAGGATTCCAAATGAGGCCTAACCAATGCAGAATAGAGTGGTACTATTACCTCCCTCGATCTAGACCCCATACTCCTATTGATGCAACCAGGAATTGTGTTGGCTTTCTTGGCTGCTGTGTCACACTGCCGACTGCTGCTTTGTTTTTCTTTTTAACATAGAAAGCCCTCTCTGTGCGTTTGTGTTAAAGCTCTCCGTTCATTGACTTTTCTTAAAGTATGCGTTAAAGAAGAGTTACCTGTTGAAACTCTTTGGAGCTGGGAACACTAATAACAATTACGTTCTCAAGACTTAATTTGCTTAATTGGCAGATTAATCTATTAAAGCCTTGAGTGATTAATTTGAAGGGCTGAAAGCTAAGAAACACTGTTTGTTTGTATAGTTCATGAACTGATTTATTCTCAGGCAGTGCTTAGAAGTTCTTTTCTTTTCTTTTTCCCCCTTTGCATCACAAATCCCAAGAATCCTGCAGCCCACAAAGACAACAGCCATGGATTGAAAGATGCTTGGGGTGGTCGGTCAAGCCTTCCCAAGTAGTACAATGAAAAATAATGGTTTTTAAAATTTACGCTGTTGTACCCATCTCTCCTAAGCTGAAAATAAAGGTATGAGGTGGTGGGAGAGTGATATAAATACAGCTTTTTTCATAGTCATTCCGGTACGGCTTTTAGTGCAGGCATTTAACTTAAATTTAAATGGCAGTTTAACATAAAATTAGTTGTTGAATTCCTTTGTCTGCGGAAAATGTAATTTAATCAGGTTTTTTTTAAAGCATGCCAATGATTAACTGAACATACTAACCCATTTCTGCTAATCTTCCTAGTTTTGGGGGGAGGGAAAATGTATGGTGGATGTAGAATTGTCACACTGTCTGTCCGTCTATTATTTATTTATTTACTGGATTTATACTCTGTCGTAGGGAAGTGCAATATCCCAGGTTATTGGACTAGTTCTAATATTATCTTCTTCGAGTGACCACAACTCTCCTGGAGTGTCAAGTAGAAATTTCTCCCCCCTCCTGGTCACTGGATACCCAGTTCTTTTAAGCAGAGGTACCAGGGACTGAATGTGAAACAAGCTACATGCAAAATGTGACACTTAATTATCACTGAACAGTGAAGCCTGTCTGGACAATCAGGTTTGGTATCAATCAAATTTTAAAAAAATACACTGCATGGGGGATGTCGTTATGACCTATGGTCAAAATGCAGCAATTGAGACAGAAGAATGGGCGAATATAGGAGAAGGCGAAGGAGTAGGGAAGGTAAAGTGGAAATAGTATGATTGAAATGGTTGGAAAATGGTCCTCTTGAGCATTGGGAAGTCCTGACAAGGAGGATTCTAGATGGTTAGGAATCTTTGCAGTTCAGGATTTATTGTGCAAATGCACATTTGTTTTCATGCACTGGTAACTTCTTAATTAGACTACCGTAGCATGCTCAGAGTGGGGGCTGCTCTTGAAGAAGTCTCAGAAGCTGCAGCTGGTACAAAATGTAACAGTTTGCTGACTAGTATATATAGTTAGTTGTCCACCTTTGGTAGGGCTAGGGGCACAGGGCTTCCACAAAAGTGGAAAAACTGCAAATAACAAAATGTGCATCTGTGTCTGGGGGAAGTGGGCCAAGGCATGGTGGGGACAGTGGGCACCCAGGGTCCAAACCGGGTCAGGGAAAGGGAATGGGTTGGCCTGGTGGCCCTAGACTTCATCTCTCTCACCTATTTCTTTCCGTGAGTGTGTGTGGGGCATCAGGAGAGGGTTAATGGTGCTGAGAAATGGGGCTGTGAGCCATCCTTAGCTAGCCAGACAGAGGCTGGTAGAGGAGGAGAAGGACCAGAGATAGGTTTTTAAAGGGTTGCATGGCTTGTTTTCTGCTGCTCCAGAGACCAGGACAAGGACCAATGGATTCAAGCTGAAGGAAAGGAGATTCCACCTGAACCTCAGGAAGAACTTCCTGACAGTCAGGGCTGTCCAGGAGTGGAATCTGCTGCCTCGGAGTGTGGTGGAGTCTCCTTCCTTGGAGGTTTTTAAGCAGAGGCTACATGGCCATCTGTTGGGAGTGCTTTGAGGGTGTTCCTGCATGGCAGGGGGTTGGACTGGATGGCCCCTGGGGTCTCTTTCAACTCTACATTTCTATGCTTCTGTGATTCTGTGGCCCGATTGGAGCTGCTGGGAGGGAAAGTCTCTCTGGAAATGAAGCACTTGATGTGTGTGTTGTGCGGAGCAGGGGTTGGAAAACCTCACAAACAATCAGATCCATGAAAGTGAAATCCGCAAAGGTGGATGGTTGATTGTAATGCCAGCCTTAAAAGAATTGCTGCTGATCTGCTTCTGGTATGTATTCAAGGTGCTCATAATGACATTTGAAACCCTAAATGGTAAAGGATCTCAATACTTGAGGGCACACCTCTCTTTCTATGTGCCTACTTGAGGACGGAGGCCTGCGGAGTGGGGGAAACATCCTTTGTATCCCATCAATGAGGTTAATATAATGTGTGAAGATATGGGACAGGGCCTTCTTGGCTCTGGCACCTCAACTGTGGAATGACCACTCCCTGGAGTCCCAATTGGTATCAAGCAAAAAGCTTCACTTTGCCTTTGGGCATCCTTGATTTCTTTCTAATGCCAGCACACATGGTTTTAAACTGTTCTATTGACCATTTCCGCACTAGCCTGTTATAGCGCAATGATTCTACTTTCAACATCCTCTGGAATCCTGGGGTTTGCAGTTCCGGTTGGCCCCTCCCGAAACTGCAAACCCCAGGATTCCAGAGGATGTTGAAAGTAGAATCATCGCGCTATAACAGGCTAGTGCGGAAATCTTTTCAATCTGTCTTTAATTCATTCAACATGTTTAATATACTTTTAGTTTATTTCAGTTATTCTCTTATTTTAAACTTTATTTTGTATTTTACGTGTAAGCTGCTCAGAGATCTTTTTTTTTAATATGGGTGGTTGGTTTAAGAATATTTTAATAAATAAAATTTCTGTGCAGAAAGTCCCAAGCTGTGAAATTTTTGATGATTTTCTCCCAGGGAGGAGATAAATGGTAAAAATTATTTGTTCTTGCCTTTGAGAATGAAATTTTTGAAGGTTTACTTGCCTAGATAAGGAGAAGGACAAAACTCAAGGACTTAAACATGGATATACAATGTGAACAAAAGCACACAGCTGAGATCCTTAAAGCAATCTGCAACTTGAGCATTTAAATATTATAAACCAATGCAGAACAAGCTGCATTTACTGTTACAGTGACCGATCTTACAATGAATTCAGTATTACTGCTTCAGAGCCATAGCAATATTATTATTAAAACTATTTAATAAAGTATAATAGTGGAATAAAGATAACATGGGACTCAAACCAGCAAAAATAAAGTCCAACCAGATTGATACAATATACAAAACACACACACACACAAATCCGAAAGTATACCAAGAGAAGAAGAAAAGTATAGAATTAGACAAAAAAAGATGCACAAGCCCAAAAAGAAATTATACATTAATCATGTTAATAAAACAACATTGAAAAACAAACAGCAAATCAGTTCAGTATTGAAACAGCTGCTTTTTCCAAGTCTATATATAATCTGCATGTATACCTACGTATGTATCTGCCTGAATATCTATTTCTCCATCTTGACAAAATAGCTGCCGATTTAAATACAACTTTTAATGTAAAAAAAATAAATAGTAAGAGAGACTTCCCCCACTGGCAAGATACAGCTTATTAGTATTGGTATTTTCTCATCACCCTCCAAAGCAATATGAGAAGAATTGCTGATAATAGGATTGTTAACCGAAACTACCAACATGGTACGGAAATATATATTTTCCAAGTTTCCAACTATCTGCTATCTGCCTTAACATCCTAAATTCAATTATTATGGTTACAATTAGATTACCTGTAAGTCTTTAGAAAAATACTACTACTAAATACTGCTGTAGCTCTTTCGATCAGTCTTGAGATTTTGCTAGTTGGGGTAGTTTGGGTTAAAAATGATCATAAAATGAATTGTAGAGCTGGAAGGAGTCCTGTGGGCAAAGTCCGACCCCCTGCTCAGTGCCTCGTTACTACTTTTCACCATCAAATGATTTAATAAATGACACAGCAATAGGAATTTTTATTTACAGATGTGGTTAATTCACAATTGTTTAGTTAATTCCAAAGTTAAAAGGTTTTAACTAACAAGGGGTGGCCCTCCCATGCTAGTGATCCTTTGCTGGTCTATATGCTATGTTCAGTGACTCCTATAGTGGACATAGCATAAAGATTCTGGCCATTTCCACACTAGCCTATTATAGCGCAATGATTCCACTTTCAACATCCTCTGGAATCCTGGGGTTTGCAGTTTCGGGAGGAGTCGGCCGGCCCCTCCCGAAACTGCAAACCCCAGGATGCCAGAGGATGTTGAAAGTGGAATCATCGCGCTATAACAGGCTAGTGCGGAAATGCCCTCTGTCCCAGGAGGGCAGGAAAATGAGTTTGATGGGATGGATGGGAAAGGCAGCATTCCAAAAGAAACAAAAATAAAAATAAAAAATACAAATACATAAATAAAAAAAATCATGACAAGCATGGAGTGTTAAAAAACAGTGATGAGGCTTTGCACTTTTATTCTGGTAAGTATTTTAGTGTAATAATGTAACATGAGTTCGAAAATCTATATAAAAATAAGTTGTTTTTTTTTAAAAAGTCTCCTTTCAAGAGAAACTCAATAGGAATGTACATTTTTTTAAATTTAATAGTACGCATTCTAACCAGTTTCCCCATTTTTGAGCCAGTCCCTCTATGTGTTCCACATAAAATCTCGTCATGAGATGGGCAGCTGTTCCATACATTATCCCAGTGTTTTATCCCATTTTATACATGAGGATATGTGGAAGGAGTGAAGACGAGAGAGAGAGAGAGAGAGAGAGAGAGATGGGTTTAGCCTGCCAGGAAGTTGATGGCCAGAAAAGAATTCAAAGCAGTGACTTCATAACTCTTGTTTATCACTGATCTGGTTCATTTTCTATTTCCTTATCAACAATCTGCAAATTTAGACCAGTGTTTCTAAGCCTTCTTAAACCCTTGCGCTCTTTGGATAAACATGATGAACAAAGAAAGATAAAGCAAAAATAATAGGTGCACCAATGTGTCGTAGAAAGATGCAAACAGCTTTCTATATAGAAAGTAGCACAGTCTGCCCTCCACATTGGAGTGTGATGGATTTCATTATTTGCAAGTTTCTCCAACCCCTGCCCGCTCCCGCCTCAGGAGCTTCTTTTCTGGGGCAACCTTCCCTCTCAGCGGCTCCAATCAGGCCATGTAACCCTTTAAAAAAAAACCTCTGGCCCTCCTCCTCCTCCACAAGCTGCTGACTGCCCAGCTAAGGATCACCCATTGCCCCACTTCTAAGCACTCCAAACCCTCTCCTGATGTCCCCCCTATGCCCAAGGAAGGAGATGGCTGAAAGATCGGAAGTATACGGCCACCATGCCAATCCACCCCTTTCCCTCTCTTTTCTCTGACCTGGTTTGGAACCTGGTGCTCTCCGCACCATGCCTTGGCCCCCTTCACCCCAAAACACATGCAGACACATTTTGATGTTTGTGTTTTTTCCACTTTTGTGGAGTTCTTGTGTCTCTAACCCAGTGGTTCTCAACCTGGGGGTCGGGACCCCTTTGGGAGTCGAACGACCATTTCACAGGGGTCGCCGCTCCTCAATCCTGCCCCCCGCTTTTAAAAGAAGGTGGCCTCACAGCCAATGGGAGCAGTGCTTCTGAGACCCCTGTGCTGGGAGGAGGGGAGAGGAGGCGTGCTGGGCGTTTCCCCGTCTTTCCCTACCTGGTGGGAAAGCACTGGAAGAGCCTGAGGTGGAGCCGGAGGTGCGGAAAGCGGGAGGAGAGAGCTGGAGCCTGAATGTTAAGGTAGAGGTGAGGAGACCGAGAGGAGAGAGCTGGAGCCAGAGCATTAAGGTGGAGGTGAGGAGAGGAGACCCCGTGCTGGCGGGAGGGGAGAGGAGGCGTGCAGCTGGGCACAGCCCGGCGCAGCTTGGACGCTCACGCCTGCACCACACACACACACACACACACACACACACACACACACAGAGGGCTTCCCCTTCAGTGTTCCTTTCCCCTTCATGCCGGCTTGCAGAGTCAAGAGTTGCTTGCTGGGGTGAGTGAGCAGCCGGGCACTGCTTGGATGCTCGCGCCCACACCACACACACACACACACGGCTTCCCCTTCAGTGTTCCTTTCCCCTTCATGCCGGCCTGCAGAGTCAGAGTTGCTTGCCAGGGCGAGTGAGCAGCCGGGCGCTGTTTGTACGCTCACGCCCGCACCACACACACACACACACACACACACACAGAGGGCTTTCCATTCAGGGTTTATGGTGCTGCAGCGGGACGTCTGGGAGGTAAGACCCCGTCCCCTCACCCTCTTCGCCTCACGCTCATTCATGCCGGCGAACAGAGTTGCTTGCTGGGGCAAGTGAGCAGCTGGGCTCCGCTTGCTTCCCAAAGTGGCGGGGCTGCAGCAGCGGTGATCGCCCGGTCGCCCATTCATTCTGGGCACGCCGCTCCGTGGGAGTTGTCAGTGTGGCTGTCGCCTTTGGTCCGGCAGGCAAAGGGGGAAACTTTCCTGCGCCGGATCTGCCGTCCGAAGGGGGAGATCGCTCCCTCCGAGACTGAGAACTCTGTCAGGAAAGGAGCAGGGGGCGTCAGCCAAGGGCTTCGGTTTGTGTAGCAAGAGCCCCCGAGGCTCCTTGGTTGAGGTTTTTTGTTTGTTTGTTTGTTTGTTTGGTTTTTTGACCCGAAAGCGCTGCTCTGATCCGTCCTGTGGACTTTGGCCATTTCCACATTCCAGTGTTACAGCGCTATGATTCCATTTTCACCATCCTATGGAATCCTGGGGTTTGCAGTTCAAACTGCAAACCCCAGGATTCCATAGGATGGTGAAAGTGGAATCATAGCCCTATAACAGTCTAGTGCAGAAATAGCCAGGATGACTTTCTCCTCTCGCTTTTGTTGTGCGTGGACCCTTGGCGCTTGCCACACACACATGTTGTGTTCTTCTCCCTGACTGTCTTGCATTCCTCGCTTTTTGTATGTTCAGTGTCCGCACTCCCTTTGAGGGAGGGAGGAGGGAGGGAGGGAGTGAAACAAAACACGTCTGCTTATGCCACCGCCATCTTTCGTCTCTCCCTGTCCTTTCCTCCCTGCGCCTCGTGTAAAATGTGGGCTGTTTCGGCGTTGCCTTTGGGAGTGAGTGGCTTTTTGAACTGTGGAAACCCAACATTCAGAACTAGAACTACTGCCTTAATTCTGGCATTGATGGACGCTCTCTGTGCTTAAAAAAAAGGGGGGAGGGTTACCAGTTTTTAGGCATTAGAAGTCTATCCAGAGCAGTGATTTAGAGCAGTGTTTCCAATCTATTTGATGTTGGAAATAACTAACTAACTAACTAACTAAATCATAAATAAATAAATAAATAAATAAATAAATAGATAAAACGATTTTATGGTTGGGGGTCACCACAACATGAGGAACTGTATTCCCAACAGATGGCCATCCAGCCTCTGCTTAAAAACCTCCAAGGAAGGAGACTCCACTACACTCCGAGGCAGCAGATTCCACTGCCGGACAGCCCTGACTGTCAGGAAGTTCTTCCTGAGGTTCAGGTGGAATATCCTTTCTTGCAGCTTCAATCCATTGCTCCTTGTCCTGGTCTCCAGAGCAGCAGAAAACAAGCCCTCTCCTTCCTCCACGTGACATCCCTTCAAATATTTAAACATGGCTATCACGTCCCCTCTTAACCTTCTCTTCTGGAGACTAAACATCCCCAGCTCTCTAAGTCTATCCTCATAGGGCTTCATGGCTTCCAGGCCTGTCACCATTTTGGTTGCCCTCCTCTAGACTTGCTCCAGCTTGACCATGTCCTTCTTGAATTGGGGTGCCCAGAACCGGACACAGTATTCAAGATGAGGTCTAACCAAAGCAGAGTAGGGTGGTACCAATACCTCCCTCGATCTAGACACCATACTCCTGTTGATGCAGCTGAGAATTGCATTGGCTTTCTTGGCTGCTGCATCACACTGCTGACTCATATTCAGCTTGTGGTCTATGAAGACTCCTAGATCCCTTTCACACGTACTGCTATCCAGCCACATGTCCCCCATCCTATATTTCTGTATTCCATTCTTTCTACCTAAGTGTAGGACCTTACACTTCTCTCTGTTGAATTTCATTTTGTTAGCTTTGGCCCAGTTCTCCAATCTATCCAGGTCATTTTGAATTTTGATCCTGTCCTCTGGCGTATTAGCAACCCCTCCCAATTTGATATCACCTGCAAATTTGATGAGCATGCCCTCCATTCCTTCATCCAAGTCGTTGATAAAAATACTGAACAGCACTGGGCCCAGGACAGAACCCTGTGGCACCCGGCTAGTCACTTCTCTCCAGGATGAAAAGCAGCAGAGGCAGAGAGAGGCAGCAGAGGTGACAGCAAATAATTTATCAGTAATCAAAGCTGCAAATTGAAACTCACAAATGCGGAGGGCTGACTGTAGTTATAATTTTTTTTGGTGTGGGTTCCCTGAAAATTATTTATTATTCCAATAGTTCTTCCAGGTAAAAAGGTTTGATAAAGGCTGATCTAGACTATCAATAAGAATCTACAGCGCTCCACAGTGTCTCCCTCTTGTATTGCAGATTGTGGAAGAATCTTGGTTGATTGGAGGAACTGGATTTGTGGAAAAAACAGTGGAAAACAAATAACAGTCGGTGCACAAGGTAATGGCAGAAAAATTCTTTCTTTTGCCCCCTGGGAATGGGGTGATAAAGGTACCTTAGGGGACCAGAACTTGTGTATCTGCACACTTCTAACATGTTCCTTTAATATGATACAGGTTACATTTGATTCCTTATGTTACATTTGCTCACTCGGTTGATACCTGGCAGTACCGAGAAACCCCACTGAAACAGGGAAATAAATATATAAATAAATACATACATAAATATTTTGCGCTATCTTTGTACTGCACAGATTATCAACCGTTGTTCAGAGCTATCATCACCTCTCAACAAGGAGATTGGATCACAGTTGAGCTGAGAGCCAGTGATTGGGTTATCAGTCTGCATTCCAGACTTCCCAGGTTTGCTCAGAATTTTCAGCCTTCTCCCAAAGGGTGCATAACTCTTGGTGCGTGTATATGTGTGTGCACACGCCCTTGAGTTAATACCCCACGAGGCTGGAAGGTTTGATGATATGAACTAATTGGATGTATTTCAGTCCATACCTGAAAGTTAATGTTGTTGAAAATGGCCCATAGTTGAAATAGGCTAGGCGATTGTGTATAAGAACACACCTGGCAAAACACAGATATGCTTATGCGTGTGCAAATTTGATCCAATGAGGCAGTATACTGGCAATTTCATCCATATTAATTCTGAATTGACAAATTTATTATTCCAGCGAAAGCAAAGTTGTGGTTTGTTAATCTTCTTTCAAGCTCAGACTGGTGACATGGAATGCTTGTATCTGTGGCTTTCTGTGATGTTTTATAGATGTTTTTTTGCAGTATAACAGTGAATACATTTACCTTGCAAAAAATGTGGACCTTAACTTTTTGAGACTGAGACTGCGTTTCATGGCCGGCATACAACCAATGGTGTGTTTCTGACACAAATCTTCAGAACTGAAGTGGTAGAAAGGGGGTGAGAGAATTTGAAAATTTGTAATAGCAAAACCAGGGTTATTATTGTAGGGACAGTGAGGAAGGTTGCCCTGGATGGTGACAAAACACCAGTGATAGCCACTGGAGATGTGGCTTGCATTTTTGTTGATGGACATGACAAGCAGAGAATAGAGAATTTATTTACAACTATTCTAAGACAGGGTGGAAATTTTTTTATCGGGGTGATTGCCTACCTTGAGCCATCATAGTGTATTGGTTTCTGCATTGGGCTATGACCTGGAGACCGGAGTTCGATTCCCCATGAAACCCACTGGGTGACCTTGGACACATCACATACTCTCATCCCTGGAAAACTCCGTTATAGATTTGCCCTTTGGATCTCTAAGTTGGAAATGACTTGAAGACACACAACAATAACAACAAAATGGACTACTTCTCCAGAGTTTTATGTGAACAGAATGATCTGGAATGGATGAAGCCACACTGCTGGTATCTGGGGTGGCTCAGTGCTCTTTGATCTCCTTAAGTTGCCAGCTGGGACCTGCCTTTGCCAGCCATGCTCCTTCTCCTGTCAGGGAGGACCTGTGAGCGGTGGCATTTATGTATTTATTCAGAGCATTTCTGTCCAACCTTTTAGCCAAAAAGAATCTTACAGGTTGTTAATTTGACAGTTCCCTGCACTAAGGCTTATACTCTTAAAAGATGACACACAAGGAAAAGAGGATGGATGGTAGTGGGGGTAGGGGTATAAGTTCAGCAGATGCTGGCTGCTCTTCTCTCCCTCAGAAGCCACATGAGTGGCAGTTGAAATGGAGGAAGAGTTTTGCACCAGATGCTGGGGCCAAGGCATGATGGAGCTCTGCCTGGCTGCTCTCTCTCTCTCAGAAGTCACAGGAGTAGCAGTTGGAATGGAGGAAGAGTTTTGCATTGGATGCTGGGGCCAAGGCATGATGGAGCTCTGCCTGGCTGCTCTTCTCTCCCTCAAAAGCCACAGGAGTAGCAGTTGGAATGGAGGAAGAGTTTTGCATCGGATGCTGGGGCCAAGGCATGATGGAGGTCTTCCTGACTGCTCTTCTCTCCCTCAGAAGCCACAGGAGTAGCAGTTGGAATGGAGGAAGAGTTTTGTACCAGATGCTGGGACCAAGGCATGAAGGAGCTATGGCTGGCTGCTCTTCTTTTCCTCAGAAGCCATAGCAGTGGCAGTTGGATCTGCGAGAGGAAATGCTGACTTGAACCATGTGTCCTGGCAAAGTGTTTTTTCAGGCCACATGGGTTAACCATGATCCCACCCCACACTTCCTGACAGTCAAGGCTGTCTGGCAGTGGAATCTACTGCCTCGGGGT
The DNA here is from genome assembly GCA_948474755.1 of Ctenosaura bakeri. NCBI lineage: Eukaryota > Metazoa > Chordata > Lepidosauria > Squamata > Iguanidae > Ctenosaura > Ctenosaura bakeri. The sequence goes on along the minus strand of CAOLHI010001347.1, from coordinate 79,877 downwards.
GTAGTGGAGTCTCCTTCCTTGGAGGTTTTTAAGCAGAGGCTTGATGGCCATCTGTCGGGAGTGCTTTGAGGGTGTTCCTGCATGGCAGGGGGTTGGACTGGATGGCCCCTGGGGTCTCTTCCAACTCTACATTTCTGTGATTCAATGATTCTATGATTCTCCAGTTGGTCTTCAGTTGGGTATAGAAGAGAGACTATCTCTGCAGACTGTTCCAAGTCTTTTTATTTGTTTTCATTTGTTCCTCTCTCCTTTCCAACAGTTAGCCAGCTTGTATGTGTTACCCACCTTCACATTTACCTGCAGAATGTGGATTTATGCAGCTCAAGTGCCTATTGGGGGAAGGGGGGGCAGTCCATCAGTAGACATTTTTATTCCTTTCCACAGCCCCCAAGGTGACTAGCCCTCATCAAGTTACATTTAAGACAAAAGTGAACAGTCATCTTCATTTTGTCTCCGTGTATTATCTATGTCTTCCTGTCTGATAGAGCAAACCATCATGCAAACATGATGATACCACTTCCTGTGGTTAACCTTGCATCTCTGGTGTTCATTAGAGCTGCTGCCAAAAAGTGCTAAAGTGAAACTTTTGACATTGACCTGGAGATTCCCACTTGCAGAAAGCAACTTCTTGAATGTAGAAAAGCTAGAGGATAATTTTTTTTTTTACAAGCAGTAAAACAAAAACAACTACAGATATCAAGTGTGTGGAAGAACTGTCTTCCTGTCTGAATTGCTGTAGCAATATTTTCGAGGAGAATTGAAGATGACATCATCATCATCATCATCATCATCATTATCTTTATTTATACCCTGCTTTTCTCCTCGAAAGGACTTAAAGCAGCTTACAATAATTTAAAGAGAACATAGTTAAAACTGTAGCATACAAAAGTTAAAACACACATTAAGCCAACAACAGTAATTAAAACAATATTAAAAACAACAAACTAATGACCTAATTAAAAAACTAATTAAAAAACCAAGCACCTTTCTTCATACTATTACTGCTGATGGATGAAACATTCTGCGAATCTATTGGAAACCGAAATATTTAGATGAGAAACAATTTGTTCAGCCTGCTCCAACGTATGTCCTTGGTTTGGCCCAGGTTAAGCAACAAGTGCTGGGCCTAGCAGCAAATATTTGCAAAAATGAGATGTCCCCTGTGGCCTTCAGCTCTCTTATATGGAGTATGTACACTAGACAAATAGTACATGAATCTTGGTCCAAGATGTAGTGATGCCCACTAGTTCACATGACTTTGAAAGTGGGGTGTGTGAATTCATGGAAAAGGAGGAGATCTAAGATTGATCAGTAGGCTTGATGGTTATCTGGATCTTGTGTATCAATAGACAAGATCTCCTTAATGCTCCCTTGAATAATGCTGACCAGTAGTCATGATAGTCATTTGGAACCTCTATGAGGTGCTGGCAAAACCACCTCTGAGTATTCCTTGCCTAAGAAAACCTATGATATTCATAGGGTCACCATAAGTCAGTAGATGACTTGAAGGCACATACGTATGGATGCTTATGGACAGGATCCCCTTGAATATTGTTTGCAGTCAATCAAACAACAAAGGAAAGCTATCTGTGACCTTCCTGGAGGCATCTGTTGGACTTCACTCAGCTTTAGTCCAATCCATTAGGCCTCTTATAGTTTGTTTCTTTCACTATAGCAACCATTTTGACATTGAAGGATCAAGAATACCATTTAATCTGGTGGGTGGGAAAGGGAATGGTCTTCCACATTCCTGAAGTAGGAAGGAATGTAAAACCACAGTGCTTCAAGATGCCAAGTTCAGTGAGTCCCTATTTTTTAAAAAATTGAGCAGAAATAACTTGGCATCTGCTTGGGTTCAGTTCTGAGTAACAAGGTCCCTCTCGTCATGATGTTGTTTGGACCTTTTGTTCATTCATTGTGTAGGCTGGGGATGAATAATTATTTCTCATGTCAAAAACAGCAAGAAGTCCAGAGTACTCTCTTGAGATATTATGCCTAAGAAACCTTCAAAAGATCCTATATATAGTCTATATATGGAAATTATATCCATCTTCCTTTTGGACATACGCTTCTCTGTTTGCAACAAGGCACTTTGCACTGTTTTTTTTTCTCTGGGATTGTCTTAGGTTTTGCTGGTGTAGAGTCACTGTGTGTCTGCTTTTGATCGAAGTGTGATAGGTAAAACCTCTGGATTTATCTTACAATATGATCTCTGAGCAGCTTGTTAGTTTTCCATACATGTCACACTCTTAAGTCAAACTTGACACCATTATGACAGGGTGTTTTATGTGTATAATGGTGTCGCCTGTATATTTTGTGTTGTTATGAGCTCTGTGCCATTAAGAGTAATTTCTTTTTCTCTCTAAACCTTTGTGTTCCAATTTGAATTAACTTCAGACTTGCTGAAGACAATCTAAGAATTGCAGATTGTGAATCATTTGAATGGTTGCCTCGATTAGGTTGCACTGTAGCAGATATTAATGTCTAATTGTGGCCCACCAGTGGGAGCAAGACACTGCATGAAGACATGGAAAATGACCTTCTCTGTTGGGGCGCCCTGGTTGAAGAAACTCTTGGAGGCCTGATTTGTGCCAAAAGTGGCTTATTCTCATTACCTTGTTAGAACATCAGACCATTTGGGATCAAATGATTTTGCCCCAATCTATGCAGATTTTAAAACTATTTTCTTGTGTTTAAACTGTTAAATTATTTAATGATGCTATAACAAAGAAGACAAATTTTACAGTACATGTGAAACAGGTCTAGGAGTCTTAGTAGACCACAAGGTGAACATGAGTTAGCAGTGTGATGCAGCAGCTAAAAAAAAGTCAATACCATTCTGGGCTTTGGTTAGACCTCTCCTGGAATCCTGTGTCCTGTGTCCAGTTCTGGGCATCACAATTCAAGAAGGATATTGATAAGCTGGAATGTGTCAGTGGAGGGTGACCAAAATGGTTGAAGGATCAGGAAACCATAATCTGTGAGGAGCAGCTTAGGAGGCTAGGTATGTTTAGGTCGATGAAAAGAAGATAAAGAAGGGACATGATAGCCGTGTTTAAATATTTGAAGGGATGTCATGTTGAAGATGCAGCAAACTTTCTGTTTTCTGCTGCTCCAGAAACTAGGACATGGAGCAATGGATTCAAATTACAGGAAAAGAGATTTCACCTAAACATCAGGAAGAACATCATGACAGTAAGAACTGTTTGACAGTGGAATATGCTGCCTCAGAGTGTGGTGGAGTCGCTTACTTTGGAGGTTTTTAAACAGAAGCTGGATGGCCATTTGCTGGGGGTGCTTGGAGTAAGAGTTCTTGCATGGCAGGCGGTTGGACTCAATGGCCATTGTGGTCTCTTCCAACTCTATGATTCTATTAACTGTTAGCCCAAAACGTAGGTGCCATGAGGTCCACGCTGTCATGCCAGTACCTCTTTGCAAAAGTGGGGAATGAATTAGCTCAAAATCAGGAGGCTAACGAGAGGGGGACAACTTAGGGAGACCGTTCTACCAATGTTTACAGGCTCATGCAGGAAAAGAACCAGCCAGAGATTCAAAAGTGAACTGAAAATGTGTTTTATTGAGGGGAATTCACTCATGCATGCACACAAGATACACACAATCACCCATTCACACAAGAGCTAACTGAAGGATAAAGAGAGGAAAAATTATGGGTAGAGAGGCTGAGGGCTTGGGGTTATAATTACCAGTCCAGAAGAGTAGTGAAAAAGTTGAAATATGGTTTAGATGTGTGTCTTAAAGACAGACCAGATCAGGATTCAGGGCGACATAGTGAGGTCCAGCATATCATTTGACTGCATCTGACTTTTCAAAACCAAGAATTTATATACTCTGTTTCCCTCGTGTGAGTTAATTGCTTTCCCAGCCTAATGGACAATGGGAGTTGCAACACCGAAAATGGGGTCTGAATGGTGCTAATGGTTTTGAGTGAGGTTCTGTGCAAGGCTTTGGTAGGATATGCACACCACAGAGGTCCTTGCCTCTGCACCTGGACACCTTACTGTTTTTTGAGGTTGGCAGTTGATAGGATTAGCTCAGAGCTATTAAATCAGGCTTTCTTGGCTAATTTTAGTGAACTTTTGACCTAGCCACACTGGGATTACCTTTTGGCCTATTTTTCAGCAAGGCCCACCTTTTTCCACATGGCTTCCAGTCAGTGTATATAATTTATATTTTATGCTAGTTAATATATTTTGCCCATTAGGCCATATCAAAATGTGGGGGTGCAAGGCCTGGTAACAGAACCTCCCCCCACCAAACAAATCTACCCTGCCAGTACCTTGAAGTGAGGGTTTCCATGGTCAAAGGTAAGGACCAAGACAACCTGAATGTCCTCTAAGTAACCCTGTTATTCTGTACTGAACATTATAGGAGCAGATGTGAGCACTCCACCTCCCTCCCCTCTCCTGCTTCTCTTTTAGAACTGCAGGTATAAAGACATTTTTCACATTGAAACAAAGGGATTTTAAAGCCACTTTTAAAATGCCTATGAAAAAGCAGAGGCACTCTGTACGGTGCAGTGAAACTCTTGTAGGGCGGCATCTTTTTAAAGAAACAGGTAATTAAAATAAAAGCTGATCCTGCAAGAAACTGGCGGAGAGGGAACCTATTCTATAAGGCTGCCAAAGAATGGGAGACCCGAAGGAGAAAGCAATGAGTTTTTAGCCTCCTTCAGGGGGGAAAATGCATTTTTCGTTGACCAAATCAAATGGTTAGTCTATCAAGTGACAAGAAGCAGAGCTCAGAAAAGTTTTTTCTTTTTTTTCAAAGTGCAACTCTCCCTGTAGTTGGCTGTGTTGGCCATGCTCTTTGGGGGATTCTGGAAGGTATAGTCTGTGATGTTATGCATTTATGTGGAAAATGTACTTATATTTATTAGGTAAATTAAGGCAAAGGATAATTATGTGTGTAATGTGCAGTATATGTTGTAAGACATGGATCAGTTGGGAGGGGATGAGAGAATGGTGAAAGCCAGCATGGTGTAGTAGTTTGAGTGTTGAATTTTGACCCTAGAGACCAGGATTTGGCTTCCTGCTCGGCTGTGTTGGCCATGCAGAGGAACCACAAGGATGTCTCAAAGGTCCCCACTTTTGATGCCATACTGGTGAGACAGGAGGAGGTCCTCACAGTGGTGGCAGAGATGGGGATAAATGGAAGCCCCCACATAGTCCTCCCAAAATAACATTTTTCCAGGATTTGATGAGATGTCATTCTACTTAAGTCTGTATTGATCACAAATTGTTTGGAGCATTCTGTCCAGTTCTGGCTGCTGCCCTTGAAAAAAGATTGTCAGACAATGGCGGCAACTTCAGAGAAGAGTGTAAAGAGAAGTCAATAGGATAACAAAGAAGTCCTGTGAGAAGAACATTGGACTACATTGCATGGGGCAGAGAAGAACATCATACCTTGACTTCCGTGAGCTATCAAGCAGGAGACATTAGACTGGCATCTTCTACTGTCATTACACAAAGACCTAGATCCTTTATTGCTGTAAATCTTTGCATGTGGAGTTGAATGTTCATTGTGTTGTGCAGTGCTTATGTAGAATGGAAACATTGCACATCCAAATGTGGAACTGAATGCATGACACAATCCACAGGAACATCCATGCACAGTTCGTATCCATGTGCAATGTGCATCTATGCACAACAGCGCTTCATTGCAACTCCTTTTTTCCCCCCAAACTCAAACTGAATACAGGCATGGTGCATTGACCAAAATGTCCAGGTGCTTTTGAAGGAGAACTCATGGAGATGCCAAATGGATTCCAGCCAAAACCTAACTGGTTTAAATTACAAGATGGCAGATTTAGGTTGAAAGTTAGGAAATATTAAGAGCAGCAATGAAACCAGTGATCTCACCAAACATTTTCAGTTTGACAAGAGGAACACTAGGCCTGGGGGCCAAATCTGGGGTCTTATACTTGCTTCCTGTGACTCGCCAGGCAGCTATACTCCTTTCCTTACGACACTGTTGTTTGATGGATTCCCAACTTTTGCCTGCTTTTTTTTCTCATTCTAAAAGATCCAATGGCTTCTTAAGGATTTAATTACTGGTGGTAAGAGCTTTCAAACATTCTGGTATTTTTGACCGGTCTCTTTTGGTTTGGGCCCCACTCATCTCTGCATTCCAACCTCCAAGAAATAGAATCTAATCCTCTGGATGGAAAGGATTCCTGACCTAAGACTTTAAATTTTAATATTTTGCTGAGAACAGACACTGAGAGAACACAGCACAACTTCATGCTCATGGTTGCAATCCAATATCGCCTTATTGTGGCTTGCCTTCAGGCTGTTTTGGCCCTGTGGTGACCCAAAGGTGAACCTATCAGAGTGTTTTCTTGACAGGAGTTTTTCAGAGAGGGGTTGCCTTTTCTTTACTGTGAGGTTGAGAGAGTGTGACTGGCCCGAGGCTACCTAGTGGGTTTCCCTGGCCAAGTAGGAATTCAAAACACAGTCTCCAGAGTCACAATCCAACATTCAAACCACTACACTATGCTGGCTGTCCCTTCAGTGTAGTGTAAATGTCTTCACACAGAGATATGTTATGCCAGCACTATGCAACCCCATGGGTAATAGCAACATTGTGGAATGCATGTCAGTGACTGGGTGCTCTTGTGCAATACACAATGCAAAACTGCAATTTGAAACTGCAAAGCACAGTGCAAACCCACTGTCTGCAAATATAGTGCCCAATGTGCAGCAACAGTGTGCAACAGTCCTATATGTGCAACTCTGCTTCTGCTGCCATCAGCAGAATATGGCTGTAGGGGTATGGCAGATAGTTCGCTTGCTCTGTGTATAGCTTGACTTTTGCATGTGTATCTCACCAACAGATTATCAGCCATAGTGTGATGGCTCCTTTGCTCTATACCACTTACAGCATAGTAATGTTGTGATGTGCAGTGCTCAGTGAGCAGCCCTACTCAACAATGCAATTGGTGCACAGTGATATGAATATGAAATATGGAGTGAGTGCAGCAACAGCACATGCAGAATATGGCTGGTTACACATTGGCCACAAATGTCCCCTCACTTGCAGAAGGGAACTTAGCTATGGGTATGACACCAACAGAATAGGAGTGTTCTGCTCTCAACTTCAAACAAGATTCAGGGTTCCCAAGTCCAAAGTCATTGAAGGATGAGGTATCTGCCATCAGAAACAGTCCAGGGTCAAGAAAACTGTAGATCAGACAGGTTTCCACAGAGTCTTGGCAACCAAGTCATTAAAAAATCCAAAGGTTGTAAATCTGTTAGACATAACTACACAAGCTGAGCTGTCAAGAGGAGGACAGGACCTATGCTCACCAAGGTGGCTGGTGAATGTAACCTCTTTATATAGGCAGCAAGTTTGGTCAACACTGAGATACCAAGTAGTATTTAGGGAGAGGATTCCACAGTTGTGCTTCTCCTGACACCTTGGTTGCAGCTTTTCACTCCATCTGTGGGGAATGGTCTGAGCCAGATACCTGAGCCTCCACCTTTCTCTGAGACTGAGGGGTTCCTCCTCCAGTTCCTCTTCCTGCTCTAATCTTAACCTGGCCTGATGAACTGAAGAAGGACCTGGCTGGCTCAAGTGTGTGGTGTGACAAATGTAGGTCTCGTTTGTTTTCATCAGAAGACAAACTCTCAAGGTGGGGCACATGACAAGTTCAGGACAGTTTGCTGTGGTTGCTGGAGCTTGGGATTTTTTGCCTTGTAAAGGGTGTTGAATTGATGACCTATGTATTGTTTTACATATTTTTTTGACAGGGACTGTCCATATATATCTATATATGTTGTTGTTTGCCCCCAAGTCATCTCTCACTTATGGCAACCCTAAGGTGACCCTATCATGGGTTTTCTGAGGCTTAAAGTGTGACACACCCAATGTCACCCCGTGGGTTTCCATGCTCAAATGAGGAATTGAACCTTACTCTCCAGGGTGGTATTCCAGTGCTCAAACCACTACACTAGGCTGACTGTCCCATCTTATAAGACTGTCCAGTCTTATTTAGAGATGTTGGGGATTGAATCTGGGATGTTCTCCATTGAACATGTGTATTTCCTACTGAATTTTCTCCTCATGTGTCAAGGTTGCTAAGAGATGGCTGGTATTGAAGTATTTAGCCTCCAGAATGCTGTTACAAGTATGGAATAGGCATGAGCCACATTGGGTATGGAATATGGATTTCCTGGTTTTCGTTTATCACTTGTCCTTTCAAAAATGTGCGTGACCTGGAGACACTTCATAATGGAAAACACACAGGGGCCTGTCGCTCTACCTCCATCTCTTTCTTCATTCTCTATTAAGTTGACGAGGTTTGAGATGCGGAACACAAAAAATGTCATTTATTCCACCAGGTCCTTCTTCATCCGTGTATTCTGAAGCTCTATATTACGTACCTTCATACATCTATTTTAATGCTAAACAAGTCTTTTGAGTGGCTTTTTATTTTCTTTTTCAGCTTGTCTGATTCTGGCAGTATTAATGTGGCTGAGCATCTAATCTCAGCTGAATGAACTTCAGACGGCTCTAATCCTCTCTTTATAACTGTAAGACCTTGCAAGGACCTTCCTTTTTGTACTTGCTAAGTATGTATTGAAATCAAATCAACCATGCACTGACCCAGTTGCCAGGCTATTATGAGTCACTGAAAAGTTTTACCTGGGTGAATGGGTCATTTCTCAAAGTATGGAGGATCTGAGCTGTCATTTTTAATATATATATATATATATATATTCATTGAATCATAGACTTGTCAAATCGGAAGTGACCTCAAGGCCATCTAGCCCAACCCCCTGCTGATGCAGAATATCCACAGCTAAAACATCCCTAACAGGTGGCTTTCCAAGCTATAAAAAAAAGAAAGTCCACCATTTTCCAAGGTAATTTGTTCCTTTGTTGAACCACTTTGGATGCCAGACAGGTTGTCCCAATGTTGAATTGAAATCTTCCTAGTAATTCAGATCCACTGGTTTGGGCCCAACTGTCTAGAGCAGCAGAAAACATAGAATCATAGAGTTGCAAGACATTCCAAAGGCAATCCAGTCCAACCCTGTTCTGCCATGCAGGAATACACCATCAAAGCACTCACTGCAGACAGCCACCCAGTCTCTGTTTAAAAACCTCCAAAGAAGGAGAGCACACTACCTATTCCGCTGTCAAAGTGCTCTTACCAACAGAAAGTTCTTCCTAATTAGATGAAATCTCTTTTCTGATGTTTTAAGCCATTGCTCTGTGTCCTAGTCTCTGGAGCAGCAGAAAACAACCTTCATTTTCCCTATAACATCCTTTGAAATATTTAAACATGTCATGTCACTTGTTAACTCTCTCTTCTCCAGGCTAAACATGCCCAGCCAATTCTCATAGGGCATGGTTTCCAGGTCTTTTACCATTTTGGTCACCCTCCTCTGGACACGTTTCAGCTTGTCCGTAACTTTCCTGAACTGCGATGCTCGGAACTGGATGCAGTATTCAAGTGAGGTCTGACCAAAGCAGAATGGGGTGCTACTATTACTTTCCTCAACCTAGACATTGTACTCTTACATTCATACTGATGTAGCCTGTTGATGCATCCCAGTTTCTTCCATCTTACATGTAGTGCCAACCTGTGTTTCACACTAAACACAGCTAACTCCACTCAGATTGTATCTTTCTTTTTTAAAAAATTTATTTTTATTAAAAATTTTCATTCTTACAGGCATAAGCTCATAAGACTTGTTAATGTTTACAATATAAAATATACTATAACATACCATAATATACAACATATAATATACATATAATATAATACATATAATATGCATGCCACCCAAACCTGAGATCTGCTCCTTCTATATTTAATATTCTTCCATTTTCTAATGTTATCCAATCTCTTGACCAAGTCATTTCGCTTGCGTGGTAGTATAATTTTAAGTCAGGTACTCTGCAACCTCCTCTTTCTTTTTTTTTTCTATTAAGAATTTCCATTTAATTCTTGGTTTTTTTTTCCCCCAGATATATTTTGAAAGATCTTTCTTCCATTCTTTAAGGCATCTGTCATTAATTATTATTGGTATGTTCTGAAATAAATATATCATCTTCGGGAGGACCATCATTTTTATTGCAGACATTCTGCCTAGTAAAGATCTTTCTGTGTCTTCTTATGCTCTGATGTCACCCCTACAACCATCAAACTGCTGATAGCTGTGTGAAAAAAGGAAAAATGAGTATATCCCAGGATGATAGCTCTTTTGGAAAAAAAATCTGTTAGGAAGCAGCCTTCCTCAGCAGAGTTTAGTAGAAGTAGCATGCCTCCATCTTCAGTACTTACCTGGCTGAGACAGACTTCAGTTAAAAATAAAAACAAGCAGGGAACATCAAGTTACAAACTATACTAATTGCTTTTAAAATACATGTATTCTTGAAATACCTGTGTCCTAACTACTGAAAAGATCAGGTAAAAGGAAGGGCTCCAGTGCTTTAAACATCTGGAAGCTGAGAACAAAGAAAGCACAAAGTTGCACAGAGGAAGTTAATAGAGAAGGGAGAGTTTTTATATGACGAAGATACATGAATTAATATCCACCATAGACTATAACATTCTGTAAACTTAAACTTGACTTTTGTGATTCCTTCACTAATCTTCATGCCAGGCTCTGAGATTTCCCAGCATTGCAAACATAGGCATCAGTAAAAGCACGAAATTGTTTTGCGATACCTTAAAGACTAACAAGTTTTATTTGGCAGAAGCTTTCAGTGGTTCCGGATGACTTCCTTAGGAATATGGCATATAGCTTCAGCTGGTACATATGTATATATATGTTGGGGTGAGGGCAGGAATTAGGAGGAATGGAAATGCAAAAGGTAGTAGCAGGTGATTTCTTTAACAGTGGTAATTGCACACATTTTGAGGCTGCTTGCTTCTATGTCAGTGATAGGGGAATCCATTCCAGGTTTTATTCTGAGTTTAAAGGCGCTGTCCATGGTACTGAACCTATTTGAGAGATAAGATTCAGCACATGGGATAACTCCTTTCAAGTAGGAAGTAAAGCCTAGAGCAGTGGTTCTCAACCTTCCTAATGCCGCGACCCCTTAATACAGTTCCTCATGTTGTGGTGACCCCCAACCATAAAATCATTTTCTCTATCTATCTATCTATCTATCTATCTATCTATCTATCTATCTATCTATCTATTATTTAGTTAGTTAGTTATTTCCAACATCAAATAGATTGGAAACACTGCCCTAAGTCACTGCTCTGGATAGACTTCTAATGCCTAAAAACTGGTAACCCTCCCCCCTTTTTTTAAGCACAGAAAGCGTCCATCAATGCCAGAATTAAGGCAGTAGTTCTGGTTCTGAATGTTGGGTTTCCACAGTTCAAAAAGCCAGTCACTCCCAAAGCCAAGGCCGAAACAGCCCACATTTTAGACGAGGCGCAGGGAGGAAAAGACAGGGAGAGAGGAAAGATGGCGGCGGCATAAGCAGACACATTTTGTTTCCCTCCCTCCCTCCCTCCCTCCCTTAAAGGGAGTGCGGACGCTGAACATACAAAAAGCGAGGAATGCAAGACAGTCAGGGCAAAGAACACAACACGTGCGTGTGGCAAGTGCCAAGGGTCCACGCACAACAAAAGCGAGAGGAGAAAGACATCCTGGCTATTTCTGCACTAGAGTGTTATAGCGCTATTATTCCACTTTCACCATCCTATGGAATCCTGGGGTTTGCAGTTTGAACCCCAGCGCAGGGGTCTCAGAAGCACTGCTCCCATTGGCTGTGAGGCCACCTTCTTTTAAAAGGGGGGGCAGGATTGAGGAGCGGCGACCCCTGTGAAATGGTCGTTCGACCCCCAAAGGGGTCCCGACCCCCAGGTTGAGAACTGCTGGCCTAGAGTGAACTCACCATCCCACTGACATGGAAACCACCACTGACTGAATTTTTTTGTTGCTTTTATTCCCACTTCAGCAGACTTAACAGAGCTATCGTCATCCCTTGAAATACAAAGACAAGAAGGTTTCAGTGTCAAGTGCATTTTAATTGCTTCTGAATCTTAATCTGAAACAAAAAAAAAATCTTCGCTCTTATTTTAAATGCTGCTGCTTCTCTCTTTTCTGTTTGTGTTGCACTTCTTCCTCTGATGGGTTAGTGCTGAGTAGCTCTTGTAAAGATTAAGAAAGTTTTTTTTTTGAATGGATTGAAAGGATTTCCTTCATAAGCAAATCATGCAATAAGCCAACTCCCAGTAAATCCTCTATTGCTGTATTGGCTCTTTTTTTGTGTGTGGTGGGTGAGAGATGTGTTGTTTTTACTTTAGTGCTTGTTTATAAGATAATTTCTTTCAAGATGGCTGGTGGTGGTGGTGGTGGCAGCGGCAGTGACATTGTTGTGTGCCTTCAAGTTGTTTCCAACTTATGGCAGCGCTAAGACAACTCTATCATGGGTTTTCTTGGCACGATTTATTCAGGAGTTGTTTACTTTTGCTTTCCTCTGAGACTGAGAGAGATTGGCTTGCACAAAGTCACCCATGTGGTTTTCTCTGCCATGCAGAGATTTGAACTCTTGCCTCCCAGACTCTGAATCCAAAATCCAAACCACTATGCCACATTCTTTCTTCCAAGGACTTTACCTTTGTCTTAGCATTTCCTTGTGACCACAAGCAGGCAGCAATTTTGTTGTACTGTTGTTGTGCTTTTGCTCCGGAGATGTCATGGAGACATGTTATTAGCTGTAGTTGTCTTCTCTGACTTTTGATGTCTTTTATGGCCGCAAGAGGAAAAGCAAAATGTTGCTCTCCTGTTGTTGGTCAGATGTTATAAAGTGTGGTTGGATATCTATGTTTTTACTCTGTAATTGGGGTGAATGTGTTGGAATGGGTGGGATAGTCTCTCCCCCAGCCAGGTAGCTGTCTTGGGCCTGAACCCAGTTGGTAGTGCCCATTGTAGTAGACCTACTGAATAAGTGGGATCCATGGTTGACATGGTTGGCAAATGCTTCCGTGGGCCTACTCTGAATTGAAGATGCTTGTGACTTGGGACCTTGACACTTGTGGGAACGCCTCTTCCTATATATACCAGTTTGAGGACTGTGGTGTGCTGGGAAGGGGAACCTATTTATTCCACCAGTGAGGTCAAGACACTGTCTTGGGACATGGGAGAGTCCCTTCTCAGCTGTGGAACCCCAACTGTGGAATGTCCTCCCCCAGATGCCTGCTTGACTCCAACATCAGTTTTATTCAGTCCCCAGGTTAAAAAAAAAAAAGGCTGTTTGCTAAAGACATTGGGGCTTTCTGATTTATAGGAAGACCCACCTTTTGGCATCCCACTATCCAATGACTTGCTTTTTTGAGGCTTCCAAATTAAGGACAAGTTCCATTAATTTGACAGGGGTTCCATTCTTTCTTCAGTTCTTCTTGCTTATGGAGGCTCCCTTGGAACCACGTGCGTGCCTGTGCTACTTGCAAAATGAGTTGAGACGAGAGTGCTAAGCTGGCTGAGAGACTTTGCGGGCAGCATGGATACAGTTGGTCCCAAGTGAACCACTACATGTCCTTCGTGCTTCCCACAGTGCGGTACCTGGGTTCCACTTTTCAACCAATTCTGTTTTCTGACAGTGCGCCGGTCCTTAACCTGTCAGATAAGTTGGGGGCAGCCTGTACTGTCCTAATATTTTAAAATCTGTTCTAACTTGTGACTCTATTGGATGCTTTTAGTCTGTTTAAACTGTTTTTATCATTTTAGAGAAAAGGTGGGCAACCTCCTGGGCTGCTTCTCTTCCCCCACTCTCCAAAATTCCTTTATTTAGCCAGATGTCAGCCAAAATGGCAGCTCAAAGTGATGGAGCATCACTTTTTCTCACTGTTTTGGCCTCTTTGCAGCAAAGAAATGCCTTTTGGGAGCATCAGAGGTGGATTACGGGTTGTTTCTTCATATTTTGTGGTCTTTGGGCACAGTGGTCTAGTGAGAAATTACTTGAAAATCACCCACCAGGTTTTTTGTTTGGGGATTCAGGGGCTACAGAAGTGGAGTTTGCTTTCTCCACCCCAGATGTCAAGACTTCTTGGAGCTTTTAGCATAAAACTTCCCTGTCTCTAGAATTCTCAGCCAGTGGATGTCAGACATCTACCGATTTTGCTTTGTGTTTTTGGTGCCTGCAAAAGCCTTTTTTTTTCTTTCTTGAAAGAAGGCTTTCCAGCTTGAAAGACAGTTCTATACATATCTTGCATATTTTTAAAATCTTTTTTGTGTTTTGTTGTTTTTTTGTCGTTCTTGTACACTGCTTGCCATGATAGGTTCACCTTAGGGTTGCTATAAATCAGAAATGATTTGAAGGCACGCAACAACATTGCTTGGAATTTTCATGGAGGTGGGTTTATTTTAAATAAATATGTTTTTGTGTTATCATGAATAAGGGTCAGGAAAACCAACTCTCACATATAGAGCTAGAAAGGAGGCTGTGAGGAAGGCTTATGGGATGACTTTGCAATGTAAGGATACCAGTGTTGAATCATACTGAAGTTCAATCTAGTCCACTATTCTGTCTTTGCAGTGAGCTTTATTATCTTCTCCTTATGCCTGAGGAACAAGGTGTGGAATTCAAACAACACTTTTTAAGATAGACTGATCAGTACTGAGTAAGATCTATAGCAGTCATTCTTGAACAAGGCAGCCCCAGATGTTGTTGAATTTCATCTCCCAGAATTGCTTACCATTAATCATACTAACTCATACCTCTAGGAGTTCATCAACATTTGGAACCTTCTTATGCTTTGAACCCTTGATCTACAGTTTTCTCATTCCTCTCATTTAAACATGATCATTCCATCTGCACCAGGGTTGGAGAATCATGTGGACTCCCAGATGTTATTGGACTGAAACTCCTGGTTTTCCTCATCTTTGTCTGTTCTGGCAAGAGTTTTTGTGAAATACTACAGAAAGGGAAATAATACAGTAGAAACTGTACTCTACTCTACTAAGTACAGCTGTCAGGCCTGCTGGGAGCTGTAGCCCAACCAGTTTTTTTTCTGCTCTGGTTAGACCTCACTTGGAATACTATGTCCGTTTTATGGACATGACGGTATAAGGAGGATATTGCCAAGCAAGAACATGTCCAGTGGAGGGCAACCACAGTGGTCAAAAGTCTGGAAATCAAGTCCTATGAGATATAGTTGAGGAAGAAGGGTATATTTAGCCCACAGAAGAGAAGTGAGAAAGGTGATAGGAGAGCCATCTTGAAATATCTCAAATGCTCTCATGGGAAAGGTGGAATGAGGTGTTTTCTGCTTCTCCAGAGACTACAACATGTATCAATGGATTAGAATTCCAAAAGAAGAGATTCCACCTTAAACGTTAGGAGAACTTCTCAACTGTAAGAACTGTTTAAGAATGGAAGAGTCTACATCAGAAGGTGAGGAACTCTCCTTCCTTGGAAGTTTTTAAATAGAGATTAGATGGCCACTTCTCAGGAATCTATGGATTTGAGGGTGACAAGGGGTTGGCATAGATGGCCCTTACATTGCCATCTAGCTCTTTGATTATGTGATTCTGTCTGTTGGTCCAGATAATCTCGATCCCTAATGTCTGGGCTATGCTTTCTAAAGCTCAGGTGCTACCATTGCCACCGAGAAGGGGGCTGAACATTAGTCATTAGAAAGAAAAGATTCATGCTTTTCTTTCTCCTCTTTGACATGGTTCGTTCCTAGCTGAAATGATATGCTGGCTACAAGGATCACACAACTCCCCTGTTGCAACAGCTCCACTGGCTGCCAGCCTGTTTCTGGGCACAGTTCAGAGTACTGGTGATAACCTTTATAGCCCTACATAGCTGGGGATGAGGTTATTTGAAGGATCGTATTCTCCCTTATGAAACAGCCTGGGCTTTGAGATCTGCTGGGGCAGCAGTTCTCAACCTTTGGGGGTCAAACGATCCTTTCACAGGGGTCGCCTAAGACCGTTGGAAAATATGTATTTCCGATGGTCTTAGGCTCCATTCCCTCCTCGGTGGTGGTGCGCAAGCGCGAACCACACGCTCGTGTCCTCCTTCCCCCTTTGGCAGCCTGGGAGCTGTAGTCTGCGCTGGGGGAGGAAGGGGTGGGCCGGTTGCGCAACCAGGAAGCCAACTGCAGGGCGAAGGAGCAGTGAAGAGAGCGCCTTGTGCAAGAACCTGCTTGTGTGAACCCCCCACCTCCACGATAAGGTAACGTGTGGAAAAGACCCAGGAGTGGTGGTGTGCAAGCGTGAGTCATGCACTCGTGTCCTTCTGCCCCCTTTGGCGGGAGCACATGCAGCCACAGCATCACCACAGAAGGAGTGGTGGTGTGCAAGTGTGAGCCACACGCTCATGTCCTCCTGCACCCTGTTCAGAAGGGACTGAAATCGCTCCCCTTCTCTGCTACCAGGAGAACCTCCCATCTGACAGGCCAGCTTGGGGGGCGGTGGCAGCATGGGGGAAGGTCCCCTCCTCACCATGGCCCCTGCCCCACTTGCCATGGAGGGGGGCACTGCGGAAGGGCCGGGGGGCCACAAGGCGGCGCTTTTCTGGGGGATGAGCTGCACCTGGTGCAAAAGACAAAGGCACTGGGATTCTTCCCCCCACCGGCCAGGGTCGACACTCTGGAAACTTTTCCCATACGGTCCCCCCCAGCGGAAACGAGAGCGAAACAGAAGCAGAACCCGGGGGGGTGTTCTCGGAGTTTTTTCCTGGGGGAGATGTGCCAGCGAGGCAGCCTTTTCCGGGGGCGGGGGGACACATTGTAAGTAATGAATAAATAATTGTATGGTTGGGGGTCACCACAACATGAGGAACTGTATTAAAGGGTCGTGGCATTAGGAAGGTTGAGAACCACTGTGCCGGGGAGTTCCTTCCCCTGTGCATCTGGTGGGAACATGAGAGAGGGCCTTCTCAGTGGCTGCTCCCAGGTTCTAAACCTTGCTTCCCAGAGAAGTCAGACTGGCACTCTCCCGCTTTCTTTCCAACATCATGCAAAGATGTTTTTATTCCAACAGGCGTTCCATGTATGATCATGACCTGTCTGATAAAAGCCGCTGGCTATTGTTAATTGTGTTGAAATTCCTGAATTTAGCAGCATTTGAGTTTTAATTACATATTCTAACTTTGTATTAATAATAATGATGATGATGATGATGATGATGATGATATAGATTTTTATTTTTTACCTGCCCCTCTCTAAGGCTCGAGGCAGGGTACAACTTAGATACAATTAAAAACAAATTAAAGCTAAAATACAGTAAAAAAAATTAAAAAACAAATATCTCATAATTCAAATATTTCATAAGTAAAAGTACAATAAAAGTACAAATACAAGTAAAATACAAGTAAAAGTACGAGTGAATGTTTAATTAGAGACAGGTCTTCAGTAATTTTTTTTATTTCATTTTTTTTTTATTCTTCTTGATTGCTTAATTGTGTTTTAACTTTTTTATTCCATGGTTGTTAACTATGTCTTTTGAATTGTTGCAAGCAGCTTTGCATCCCAACCATAGAAAAAAGGAGGGTATAAATAAAGATAATAATTATTGATCATCGTACGCATGGGATCAGCAATCACTTGGGGCTCATTCATTAATGTTAACACCATTCTTGGTGTGTTGTTGGCTTTACTATTATTAAATGCTCATTTGGAGGAGCCCAGAAGAGAGCCATATGTCTCTCTGTGTTAAAAACCAATGGAAAAGCCCACAAAGGGAGCTGCTGCTTATGTCCCACTTTGGTTTACAGCCGCTGCTGTCAGCGGCATTCCCTTGGCACCAAAAAGGCCCCTAAAATCCTTTCGAACAGTTAATCCCTGAGCTGTCCGCTTTTGTTATGTTCCTGTCGAAAGCGCCCTGATCCTTTTGGAAGAGGCTGTTGCATTGTGCCTTCCGCTGGCTTCATTCTCCCCTCGCCTTCTCCCAAACCCGATTCTATATTGCATGCAAACTCATTGCCTTTCTTGTCTGTGGTTCACATAGTCTGAGCTTAAGAGAGGAGGCAAGGCAGCCGTTGGCTTTCTTCTGAGATCACGGGGAAGGTTTCGGAAAATAACCTCACTTACGTTGCGCATTGTGCTCTGGAGAAGTGGCTTTCTTGGAGAGTTTTCTCCAGGAGGCGGGTGCACGTGTGTGGGAGAGGGAGTGAAATGGTAAAATTATACTATCGCTTTCTTTTGTTCCACAAGTAGCTGTGGCTGATCTTATTTTCTGTCTTCTCTTTCTTGATTGCTAAACCTCTTTTGGCTCTGATTGATCCTGGTAGGAGCCTATTATACTGATGTATTTCAGCTGAAACTAGGCTGCTGTCCAAGTATTTGTTTGCTATCTCTTTTTATTCATAGTGCAGGCATTTTAAAACTGAATACTGTTTTTTTTTTCTTGTAGACTATGTGTGAATAAATCTTTTTTTTAAAAAAAAAATGAGAGACTTGGGCCAAGATCCAACAGAGGAACTGCGTACCATAAAGTTACACTAGCACAGCTGTACCATGAGAGCCAGTATAGTGTAGTTTGCATTTTGGACCAGGGCAGAGATCAGGGTTCCAATCCCCATACAGCTAAGGAAACCTACTGGATTACCTTGGCCAAGTCACACTCTCTCAGCCTCAGAGGAAGGCAAAGGGTGTAATGCTCCATTCCCAGGACCCAGATGCAAACATAGACAGGATTATCTGCAACAGCCACAACATATGGACATGTACAGGATAATGCTTGCTGCAGCTCAGTGTAGATGAGAAAGGGATAGCCCATGAGCATTTATACAGAGAAGATGGATTACTTAGGCAAACAGCTGAGGAAAGCTAATAAATATAAGGGATGGGGTGGGGAGAAATTTGTGCCAGACAACTAGTATTACTGGTGAAAGCAGCATGTTCTTCATTTGGATCCTTGGCTCGTGTTCCTGAAAAACCTTGACCTTTGCTTTGTATGCTGATTACTCCCTTGGGGAAAAACTGATAACTGACTGCTAAGCTTTTGGAAACCTTGTATGTGGCTGCTATGATAGACCCTATCAGAGGACTGTGAACCATGACTGGCTATCTGCACAAAACAAAAGCAAACGCTGTCTGAAAATATCTTGTTAAAAAACCCTGTGACAGGGTTAGAATCATAGAATCATAGAAACATAGAGTTGGAAGAGACCCCAGGGGCCATCCAGTCCAACCCCCTGCTGTGCAGGAACACCCATCAAAGCATTACCAACAGATGGCCATCCAGCCTCTTCTTAGAAACCTCCAAGGAAGGAGACTCCACCACACTCCATGGAGGCAGCATATTCCACTGCTGGATAGCTCTGACTGTCAGGAAGTTCTTCCTGAGGTTCAAGTGGAATCTCCTTTCCTGCAGCTTGAATTCATTGCTCCTTGTTCTAGTCTCTGGAGTGATAGAGAAAAAGCCTGCTCCTTCCTCGACATGAGATCCCTTCAAATTTTTAAACATGGCTATCATGTCCCCTCTTAACCTTCTTGCCTTAGGGTTGTCATAAGTCAGAAATGACTTGAAGATGCACAACAGCAGCAGCAACTACAAGGATCTATGGATGATTAAGCTGTCCTCGAAACAGCCAACAAAGTAAAGCCCCCAACTTTTGTGAAGGGAGTCTGGTTCTTCTTTTTGGACTACAGCTCCTACAACCCCCCACCCACCCATCCAACCAGCATAGACTACATGGGAGCTCTTCTCCAAAAAATAGCCTTTCTGATCTTCTTCTGATGTCTCTGGATATTAATCCACATCATCCACCTATTGCTTTTGCTAATTTGGTATCACTGTCAATCTCTGTACTTCTGCACACTGGTCATGACTATTCAGCAGCTAAGTTTTTCAAACTTTTCTTGGATAAGTTCATTTCAGGGTGGAGTAAATCAAGGGAAAAAAACCCCTTTGTTGCATCTTAACCCTGAGATTCAACCATGCCAGTGGTATCTTGGGGCTCGGAAGGAAGAGGAGAAGCTGTGTGGGCGGTGGTTGTTTTTGCTCCGATTGTCCATCTGCTTCTTTCTGGTTGTCCCTTCCACCCGCATCCCCTCCCCTCCCCTGAGCATTCGGCATGGCTGTCCTTGTCAGACCGTTAAAGCGTGAAGATGTACGGAGGAGAAGAGAGCATGTACTTCACAAGAAGTCCCCTGAGAGTGAAAAAATGAGGAAGGAATCCCCAGAAGCTGTGTAAAGTGTGTCCATCATTACGAGGAGTGAGCGCGCCGGGTGTCTTGCGCATTGTTCAGGAGGAAATAGCGTTCTGGCCCTCCAGGAAGCCACCTGGGACTCTGCTTTGCTGTCCTGATATCACCCGTCCCTACAACTCTTCTTCTTCAAATCCAAATGCATCTTGATGTTAGTTTTCCCTGAGAGCCTGTGTATGTGTGTGTGTAACAGGGTTGATAGAACTTATTTTCCTCTTCGTCTTCTTTTTTAATACTAGTGGTTTTTTGATATAAATTTACATTTGTTTTTTTTTGTTTTTTTACAATTTAAATCACCTTTCCAAATTTTCTCAAAACATTTAGTAAAGAAAAGCGCCTCAGTGAAAAGATATCATTATGGATACTAATAACAGGCCTAATTATTTCTCATGAGAACATTAATAGCAATTGATGGAGAGGAGGCTTAATCAGTCCTATGCTGCAGGTGGTGTACATGAATTGCATATCTTTTTTCCCCTTTCTCTGGGCCTTTCCTTTCCTTACGGGCAAGAATAGAGAAGATTGGTGAACAGAGAATTTGGGAAGAAGGAGGAGATCCGGACAAGGAGAAGAAGTCTGGATATAAAGGCAAGGGACTTTATTTTTGGATGAATTGAAGATTAATCTGAAAAAAAAATCTGATTCATTGCTTAGTGTGTTGGTATGTGTAGTGATGTGAACTTTGGACTCTGACCCTGGAGACCAGGGTTCAATTCCTACACTTAGCCATGGAAACCCAGTAGGTGGCCTTGGGCATGTCACACATTCTCATTCCCAGAAAATTTTGGCTTAGGGTCACCATAAGTCAGAAATGATTTGAAGGCACACAACAACAAAATAGTGGTCAGACCTCATTTGGAACACTTGTGTCCAGTTCTGGGCACCTCATTTCAAGAAGGATATCAACAAGCTGGAGCATGTCCAAAGGAGAGCAACCAAAATGCTGGAGGGTCTGGAAGCCATGCCCTACGAGGAGCCTCTTTGGGAGCTGGGTATGTTTAGTCTGCAGAAGAGAAGGTTAAGAGGGGACATGATAGCTGTATTTAAATATTTGAAGGGATGTCATGTCGGGGAAAGAGAGGGTTTGTTTTCCGCTGCTCCAGAGACCAGGACAAGGAGCAATGGATTCAAGCTGCAGGAAAGGAGACTCCACCTGAACCTCAGGAAGAACTTCCTGACAGTCAGGGCTGTCCAGCAGTGGAATCTGCTGCCTCAATGGAGTGTGGTGGAGTCCCCTTCTTTGGAGGTTTTTAAGCAGAGGCTGGATGGCCATCTGTTAGGAGTGCTTTGATGTGGGTTTCCGCATGGCAGGGGGTTGGACTGGATGGCCCCTCTAGTCTCTTCCAACTCTATTATTCTATGATTCTGTAAGATGACTTTGATTCACAGCATCCGTATTGAGGTTTTCTTGGCAAAATTTATTCAGAGGAGGTTTGCTGTTGCTTTCTAAAGTTATCCGGTGGGCTTCTATGGCTGAGTGGTGATTTGAAAGATCATCTCCCAAAGTCCTCATCTGAGTCTCAAGCAACTACACCAAGATGTGTCCCATGTTACTTGCCTTAAAGCCAACCCCATTTAATGGTTACTCTATCCTTGGATTTCTTGCTAAGATTTTATTCAGAGGAAATTTGCTGTTGGCTTCCCCTTAAGCTGAGAGAGTGTGATTTGCCCAAGGGGAACAAGTGGATTTCCACGACTGAGAATGGATTTGAACTTGGATTCCTGTAGTCCTTGTTGAACACTCAAATCGCTACAGCATACTGGCTCAGTTTAGGGTACTTCTACATGCTTGTGCATATACACATTTATTTCCAATCCTGCCTTTCTCCCAGTGTGGAAAGCATACATCTCTGAATATGTATTAAGATTATATTTAACTATGGTGTGCTTCTACTACAAAAAAAAGAAAGAAAAACAAATAGAATCTCCCTCCTTAGTGATTTGAACTGTGACTGAAATCATTAAAAGAGTCTTTGAGAGAAGCAATTTCAATCAGGCCTTCAATCCATGTGATTTAAATCAAATCAACCATGGCATAAGGAGTCTGTCTTTGAGAGTTAATGATAAGGTGCTTCTAGATAAGCAGAGATCCTGCAAAGACTCTCGAGCATAGAGTTCTGCAGGGGTACATGTGCAAATTACAAATGGCCCCGAAACAAGGAGGCAGTTCCCAATGGCTAGTCTCATCTCTTTATTTTATTTTATTTTATTTTGTTTTGGTGCAAATGGATTTTTCACAAGAATGACCCGAATTATGAAAAATCTCACAGTGATTGACGGATTTCTTGATAGGTGGACCTCAGTGTGTTGAAATAACCTATCTCATGGAATCAAAGGCCATTTCCGCAGTAGCCTGTTATAGTGCTGCTATTCTACTTTCCACATCCTATGGAATCCTAGGGTTTGCAGTTTCACCCCTCCTTAAACTGCAGACCCCAGGATTCCATAGGATGTTGAAAGTGGAATCATAGCACTATAACAGGCTAATGCAGAAATGGCCATAGAGTTAGAAGAGACCACAACAGCAATCTAGTCCACCCCCCTTCTGCCACGCAAGAACACACCATCGACGCATTCCCAAGAGATGGCCATCCAGCCTCTGTTTAAGAACCTCCAAAGAAGGAGACTCCACCATACTCCGAGGCAATGCATTCCACTGTTGAGCTGCTCCTACTGCCATCTTTGTATGCCACACATGGGGTTGCTAAACTGAAAACCAAGGAGGGATCATGTACTTACCATTCTTGGATCTAAAACTGTCCTGTTTTCCCCAAACTGTAAGGAGTGTGGAAACAGTTTCAGTTTACTTTTAAAAGAGAATAGGAAAAATGTATTGGAGAAAGGACTTGGTGGGGAAGAAGGGGTTTTCTGAGGTCCTTCAGGGGCCAATGTGTGTCCCAAATCCCTGGTAGGGTTTGTAGAAACCCTGTATTCCCAGTGTAAAAAAGCAATAGTTCTATTCTAAATAATGTGTGTGTGTGTATTGGGAGGGGGAATGGTGCTATAGCATACAAAAGCTGTATATTGATGTGTCAACATCTTTAGTCTGTATAAGAGGAATACCATATGACAAGTTGAAGCAAGCTCAGAGAAGGGCAACTGGGATGATAAAAGGAATGGAGGCAAAAATGTATAAGGAAACGTTGAGAGGGCTGGGCCAAAACTAACTAAATGGATTTTAACACAGAAAAATGTGGGGTATTACACTTAGGAAGAAAAAATAAAGTATAGGATGGGTGATACCTGGCTTGAAAATGGTGCGTGTGAAAGGGATCCAGGAGTCTTAGTGGACCACGAGCTGAACATGAGTCAACAGTATGATGAGGCAGCTAAAAATGCCAGTGTGATTCTGGGCTGCATCAATAGGAGTATAGTATCGAGATCAAGGGAAGTAATAATACCACATTATTCTGCTTTGGTTAGACCTCACCTGGAATATTGTGTCCATTTCTGGACACCACAGTTCAAGAATGATATTGACAAGCTGGAATATGTCCAGAGGAGGGTGACCAACATGGCAAGGGGTCTGGAAACCATGAAGCCCTATGAGGAGAGGCTTAGGGAGCTAAGTATGTTTAACCTGACAAAAAGAAGGTTAAGAGGAGACATGATAGCCATGTTTAAACATTTGAAGGGATGTCATGTTGAAGATGGAGCAAGCTTGCTTTCTGCTGCTCCAGAAACTAGAACACAAAGTAATGGATTCAAACTACAGGAAAAGAGATTTCATCTAAACATCAGGAAGAACTTCTTGACAGAGCCATTCAAGAGTGGAATATACTGCCTCGGAGTGTGGTAGAGTCACCTCCTTTGGAGGTTTTTAAGCAGAGGCTGGATGGCCATTTCCTGGGGTGCTTTGAATGTTTGTTCCTGCATGGCAGAATGGGGTTGGACTTGGCCGCCATTGTGGTCTCTTCCAGCTCTATGTTTCTATGATTCTAACTTGGGAATGCTCAGCCTCATGAAGAGAAGACTTGAGGGGGTGGTTGCCTCTTCAAATATCTAACAGGCGGTCACAAAATGAAGGGTGCAGGCTTGATCTCTGCTACCCTAGAAGCTAGGACCAAGTCCAGTGGTTTGAAGTTACAGGAGGATAGATTTCAACTGAACGTTAGAAGGATGGTAAGAGTAGTTCAGGAACAGAACCAATTCCCTGGAGAGATGGTCAAGAACTCTTTCTCTGGATGCTATTGCAGGAGTTTCTGTACGGACCAAGGGGGTTGGACTCAGTGGCCTTTGAACCCCCTTCCAGCTCTAAGATTCTATCACAGGGACTCCCCCCAAAGCCAGAAAAACAACTGAGCCTTATGTTTGACAACTTTCTTGCTGTTGTTGGATATATTGCTTTAAAAACAGAGGGGTTGGATGCAGGTGACCCACCCGTTCTACAAAAAGTCCCTTTCAGATGTGTGCCGGACAAGCAACATCCTTACTTTTGTTTGCTAAAAGGAAAAAAAAAAGAAGAAGAAATTAAATGCTTCCGGCTTCTGTTTTGGGCAATTCCTAGAGGGAATAACAGTGACGCCGTGCTTTGGAAAAGCGTACTTTCTTCCTGAATTGGAGAGCGAGAAATGATACACTGAGTGGGCAGTGTGTTAGGGGGTCTGAATATTAATAGGTTGGTTTATGTAATAAGAGCTATTTACAGGATGAGAAAATAACTTCTTTGCCAACTGTGTGGTTTTTTTAAACAGTTCTGAGCGAAGATCACAGCTCTGTGTGTAGCATAAGGGTACACTAAGGAAGAAAATCAGTTTTCTCTGAGCGAAAGAGGCTTTGAATCACTTCTGTGTCTTTTTTTTTAAATAGTTTATTTTTAATACCAACAGAAAATACCAGCACAAATGATAAATTTAAATGATAAATATATATGAATATACATGTACTATCACAGGATTACAAATAAAAGGTTATACTCTAAAGAAAGCCTCTCAAGGATAGAATCAGTTTTCTAGCATCGTATAAATATCTTTTTCTTTCATTCTTTTCTAATGAATAACCCTGAATCTTCATTTTTCCAAATTGTAAACTATCAAGGATTCCATAATGAATGTTATCAATATTTATGCTAAAAGCCAGATGGTCTCAGGATATTATATGTATTGTTTGCAAAAGCTGCAAACTGTGAAACACTTCAAAATGGGTAGAATTTTTCCCCATATTAAAAACAGAACTCCAATGTATAGAAGGTCGGTATGACATAGCCAAGGCCTATAGTCTAGCCTGAGAGATGTTGTCAGTCTGGTTTAAGGACTGGAACCTGCTACTTCCTTGTTAGATCTGGCATGGTTGGGTTCAGGAGGTGGATATCACAGAGCTGGTTTTAGAAGACAGAAATGTTCTCCCCATCCTAAAGGAAGTGTTACTCCAGCTATGGCACCGTGGGTGAGGACCCCAGATATCATTTTGATATCAAACAATTCGGCCTTTGCTTGACCTTTCTCCAGCCACCTCACTCCACGTGTTTGCGAGATTCTCTGGACAAGCGCAGACAGGGTGCGGCTGCTAATGGCTTTACATTCCAGACCCTATTGAGGCCAACAACTCAAGCCTCGCTTGTAACTTCAGGGAACTTCCCACTGCAAACCGTACAATAGTTGCATGGCTCTCAGCCGGACCAGTCCTTTTAGACAAGACATTTACATATTGGCCAAACTATTGTCGTCGAGCGTTAAGCTCATCATGCAAACTTGACCTTTTCCAAACCCTTTGTCCAGCTTTAAACTCCCTTTCTTCTCACCTGGCATGCCGTGGCCGATAGTCACAAACTCCCCTATAAAAACCCTTCATTTCCAAACGGTCTTCGGACTACTTTGGACTTCCATCCTGCCTTGCCACCAGTTGTCTAAGGGAACTCCCCTCAGCGAGCCCCAGTGAGCTTTCTTCCCCGGAACCCCACTTCTCTCCAGGACTATGAGACCAGGTGTCGTATTGCCTTTCCCAAAAAGCCCCCCATTCCTATTTCTCAGTTAGTTAGTTTGTGTCTTGTCTTGAGTGTTTCTTGTCTTTAATAAAATATTGTTTGTTACTTTGAAAACCTTGTCTAGCCGCTCTCTGACCCGCCGCTGTATACATAGGGTTAAAGATCCTTGCTAACGTTATCCTGTCTCTCACTTAGCCAAGAGAATGCTCAAGCTAAATTCCCCCAATTTGTGTTTTTATTTGGTTATTTGGGCGCCCCTCCCGGGACCCCCAACATACAGGGTAACAGAAGCAGCGGTGAAACTATTGCTGAAGAAGCCAAGTGTAACTCCTCTGGAATTGTAGACCGTTTTCAAACTTATCTTTTCAGAGTCAAGTCTCAAAGTAGGGTTATTTCAGTTCTGTGTAATAACACTGATGCTCAAGATCCATTTTCGGGTTGATTCTGCCCTGGATTTGAAAGAGAAACTGCTATGTCCAGCTATGCTGTGGGATGAATGGAAGAAGGAGCCTGTCCTTGCACATTCCTTTTGGGATGCAAGGTCTTTGGCAGTTTTCAAATTTTTCTCCCTGCTACAGGGGTAAATTAGTATTTCTGCAAAGCTCAGGGCTGGCTTTACACAAGGGTTTCAGACAGTTATTCTGACTAGAATTTTTTTTTTTTCCTTTTGGCATGAAAGTCATGGAAAAAGTTTTCAGAAACACTCTGGTTCCTTTCAGTGGGGGTGTTTTTTGCACAAAGAAAAAGATTTATGTGCATGGTGGTGGGAAAAACCAATACATTTTGGGAAACTCCCACCCCCACCTGATTTTCTCACAAAACACATTTTCCAGGCAAAAAAGCCTCATGCACATTTTTTCATGCAAAAAGCCCTGTTTTTGAAAGGATTGATGGTAAATTAGCCTGGTGCCTACTTTGTAGGGTAGGGTTGCATTTAGATCAGTTTCCTAGGCTTAGTCAAGGAGGAAGTGAGCATTGCTCTCCAATGTTGTTGAATGGTGTTATATTCAGAACAGAAAAATCGAAATTCTGCTTCACAGAGCACATAGCAAAACTGTGGAACTCACTGCTACAAGATGTAGTGAGACCTGCCAACTGAGATAGCTTTCCAAGGGGATGCCAGCTTTCAGCTTTCAGATTCATGGAGGATGGGCTCATTGATTACTGTCGTATAAATATCAGTTCCAGTGACAGAGGCGGTATGTCTTTGTGTATCAGTTGCTGCGGAGGATGAGATGGACGGTACAAGTGTCTTCACATTTTGTTGGTGGATTGTCTGTGGACAACTGATTGATCACTGTTTGGAAAGAAAGTTGGATTAGGTAGGCCTTTGACCTGACCCAACATGGTGGTTCTTATGTCCCGTGGCCTCCTGGTGTGCTAAACATTGGTACTATTCTTTGGAAGGCTTTGTCAAATATACCACCAGCCCCCCCGCCGATGTATTTCAGACAGGGAAGGAAAATGGAGAAAGAATATCCCCCAGTGAGCAGGCAGAATACTACATGATCAATCATTGCTTTAGATTCCCAGGACCCAAGGTTCTCTTTTACATTGTACAGATATAGCACTTTGATACCAAATTAACTGACATGGCTGCATCCTACAGAATCTTGGGACTTACAGTTTAGTAAGGCCCTTCTGCTTTATGGCTGTGAATCCTAAATATCTCCAAAGTTACAGATCCCAAGGCTCCAAAACTATAAATCCCTTGGTTCCTTGGAGGTCAGTGATTCCCAAACTTTGGTATTCCAGGTCTTTTAGACATCAGCTCCCAGAAACCCTAGCCAGCTTGGCTAAAGGTCAGGAATTCTGTGAGCTGAAGTTCAAAATATTGGAGGTCAGTGATTCCCAAACTTTGGTATTCCAGGTCTTTTAGACATCAGCTCCCAGAAACCCTAACCAGCTTGGCTAAAGGTCAGGAATTCTGTGAGCTGAAGTTCAAAATATTGGGAGGCCCAAGGTTTGGGAACTACTGAACTTCTTTGCAGAAGAGAAAGTTAAGAGGGGACATGATAGCCATGTTTAAATATTTGAAGAGATGCCATGTAGAGGAAGGAGAGGGCTTGTTTTCTGCTGCTCCAGAGACCAGGACAAGGAGCAATGGATTCAAGCTGCAGGAAAGAAGATTCCACCTGAACCTCAGGAAGAACTTCCTGACAATCAGAACTGTCCGGCATCAGAATATGCTGCCTGGGAGTGTTGTGGAGTCTCCTTCTTTGGAGGTTTTTAAGCAGAGGCTGGATGGCCATCTTTTGGGAGTGCTTTGAGGGTGTTCCTGCATGGCAGGGGGTTGGACTGGATGGCCCCTGGGGTCTCTTCCAACTCTACATTTCTATTATTCTATGATTCTATGATGTAGGTGAAGGAGACCCAGTTCTTGTTATCTCATCTCTCCCTTCTTGCATTCTTCCTCAACTTGTATGCCTGGAAAAATGCCCTAGAATTCTTTGCTGTCAGTACTTATACCTTAGCAGAAAAAAAACTGTTGCAGAATAGATTCTGGGGATGAATGGGTGGAGCTCAGGAGACTGAAAGAACAAAAACAAACCACTTGCGTTGGCAGGCATGATCAGACCTACCAGTGGATTTTGACAGTGGCTTTTCATTTGGCACAGTGTGAGCGTAGACTGAGCCGCTCATTAGTTCTGGCTTTCAAGTAGCATTTTGGAAACCTCAAATTAATTTTTTTCCCCTGTTCATTTTATATCCTGGCGAGCTGCCCATCAAAGCTGTGATGTATTACAGCCTGCCATGGAGCATTTGGGAAAAATGAGGCTGTATACCAGTTGCTGGGGAGCATGAGAGGCGGGAGGGTTTAGTCACTTGTTGGCCACTGCATGGACTGAATGCTAGCCCAGTTAGACCTTTGGCCTCATCTAGAAGGGCTCTTCTGTTCTTCTAAATCAGGGGTGGACCACTGTGAAGATGACAGGAACCAATTTCCACTTACACCTCCCATCCATGGCATATTAAACACATTGGACATGATGTCACACCAATTCTGATTCTAATTTTCAGCCAAATTCTTATAGATAAAAGGCATAGGGTGGGAGAGGCAACATTCTGGAAGATGGGGAATGCAGACTGCTGGGTTTATAGGCTGTTTCACAGTAGTTTGACACAGCAGGAAATTGAAAAACCTGGAAATGGAATCAAACTTTTCTTTTAAGTAGAGGTTTCATACAATCAAAGAAACTTAGAGTTCGAAGGGACTACAGAGGAGTCCAATCCTCAGCTGTGCAGGAGTATACAACCAAAGCGTTCCTTAAAGGTGGCCATCCAGCCTCTGTTTAAAGACCTCCAAAGATGGAAAGATTGCCACCTTCTGAGGCAACCAATGTCACCATCGGAAAGCTCTTCAATTAAAAACATCTTCTTCCCAATGTTTAGGTGGAATCTCTTGTGATTTGAATCTGTTGGTTCATGTTCTGGTTTCTGGAACATCAGAAAGCAAGCTTGCTCTTTCTTCTACATGACATTCCTTGATATGTTTAAATAGGGCTATCATGGCACTTCTCAATCTTCTCTTATGCAAGCTGAACACAGCTAGCTCCCTAATTTTGTTCCTCACAAGGCTTAGCTTCCAGATCTTTTGTCATCTTGGTTGCCCTTCCATGGACATGTTCTGGCATAGAATCATAGAAATGTAGAGTTGGAAGAGACCACAGGGGCCATCCAGTCCAACCCCCTGCCATGCAGGAACACCCTCAAAGCACTCCCGACAGATGGCCATCCAGCCTCTGCTTAACAACCTCCAAAGAAGGAGACTCCACCACACCCCGAGGCAGCAGATTCCACTGCCGGACAGCCCTGACTGTCAGGAAGTTCTTCCTGAGGTTCCGGTGGAATCTCCTTTCCTGCAGCTTGAATCCATTGCTCCTTGTCCTGGTCTCTGGAGCAGCAGAAAACAAGCCCTCTGCTTCCTCTACATGGCATCCCTTCCAATATTTACAGATGGCTATCATGTCCCCTCTTAATCTTCTCTTCTGCAGACTAAACATACCCAGCTCTCTAAGTCTATCCTCATAGAGCTTCATGGCTTCCAGGCCCCTCACCATCTTGGTCCCCCTCCTCTGGACTTGCTCCAGCTTGACCATGTCCTTCTTGAATTGGGGTGCCCAGAACTGGACACAGGATTCAAGATGAGGTCTAACCAAAGCAGAGTAGAGTGGTACCAGTACCTCCCTCGATCTGGACACCATACTTCTAGTCTGTCTTTACCCTTCTTCAACTGTGGTGTCCAGAACTGAACACAGGATTCCCAATGAGGCCTGGCCAAAGCCAAATGTCAGTACTACTTCCCTCAATGTGGACACTGTACTCCTGTCGACATAGTACGGAACTGCATTGGCTTGCATTGGAATTGCATCTCTCTGTTGGCTCTTGGTTAGCTTATGGTCTATCAAGACCCTGAGATCCTTTCTGCAGCTACTATTTTCAGGCCAGGTGTCACCCATTTGAGCATTTCTTTTTTCTGTTCTAGATGCAGTACCTTGAAATACATTTTGTTAGTTTTGATCCAACGCTTCAATCCCTGAGTGTCATTTTGAATACTCGTCCTCTCCTCTGGGGTATTAGTTAACACTCTCCTACTTTGGTGTCATCCACAAATTTGATAAGTATGCTTCATATTCCATAATGTCCACTGTTCTTTAAATTTCTTTTGCTGGTTTTTAATTGTCTGGTTTTGAACGGATAAATAAGTTAGTATATATTTCAGTCTTTTAAAATTAATGTATTATTTATTGTTTGTTCCGAAGATCTTTGTACATAGAATAGGATATACATATTTTTATAAATATATTAAATTATTCTACATGATTTTTCTAAACAGAAACTTATAACAATGGGGGATGTGGGGAATGTAGGGTCTTGTCTCTCAATGTGAACGTTTATATGTCTCATAGGGCCATTTCTGCATTACACTGTTATACTGCTATTTTTCCCTTTTCAACATCCTATGGAATCCGGGGTTTGTAGTTTAGGGAGGGGGCTTTAGAATTCTCAGCTCTTTGGCCTCCATAAACTACAAATCCCAGGATTCCACAGGATGCTGAAAGTGGAATAGTAGCGCTATAACAGTGTAGTGAGGAAATGGCCTAAGCCAAATTTCCTTTGCTCAAATTGAACATTTATTTACAGTCAAAGACCTGCATAGTTCTGTGGAGAACTGCTGTATACAATGATGTGCAAGAAAAGACAATTCTAGGTAAAAGCACACAGGTGAAACAGGTTAAATACGCATACCTGAATACTAAAATCTCCATTACAGTATTTAAAAGAAAAATCCCAGTATGTTACTATTCCAACTATTTACTATTTATAATGACTTTCTTAGGAACAGCAACATATAAAGAAAACTTTGCCACTATATAGCCTGAGAGTTCAGGTCTGACGATAGGTAATTCACATAAAATGTGAATTCAGATCTACCAGGATGTTTCAGCAAAACTGGGGTAATACTGTCAAAGTGCAAATCACAATAGAAAAGACAGCACAAAAATATACACTTGACATTTTCGACAGGGTCTGGATTGCAAGGACATAAATGCCCCCTTGCTCATCAAATTTGCTTTCTGTGCCTAGCTTCCAACTGCCCTGTTGGAAAAAAAGAAACCCATCAGGTGCAAGAGGCTGAAAACTTGCAGAACTTGGAACTTACATTAGGATAGGTAGGTGTCTGTGTGTGCGCACGCTAGTGTGTGTGTGTATGTTAAAAATATATTTTTGCAAAGTGAGGCTTATGATTACACTTTTCCACTTCCAAGGCGTTAATTATTGAGTTCCATCTCCTTCCCTCCTACTGCCTGACATTCTTTTGCATGACTTTCTTTGGTGGATGCAATCCAATGGCAAAATTGCATCCTTTCTTTTCCCCTTGAGTTACATTTTAAAAAAGAAAAAAAAAGCAGATCATGTTGCCAATGTGCTTTTCATCTATCAGTAATCTTTGATGGTTTTCCCTTTCTGGCTCTTTTCTACTTTTTCTTTTTGAAATTAGTTAGCTAAAGAAAAATGTCAAGTCTATATATAAGTTTGAGAACATGACTGTCTTATGGTATACGTGGAAATAGATTGGTAACGGCGTAGACGGAAACATCTTTGTGAATCACAGAATTATCTGGCAAAGAAATCCAATTCCATTCTTATCTTTCTATTTATCTATCTCGAAGTGATTTACAAACACAACTTAAAAATACATACAAAAAACATATAAATATTTCGGTCTCAGCTTTCTTAATTTGCCAAAGATGAAACTGGGTTGCATACTAGGTTGGCATTTAGAACATGATGTTATCAGCTTTTCTAGTGGATGTTGGCATTATCCTCTAAGCTGAGTCCATGTGGCGTTAGAGTCTGTAGTGTATAAATTCAAAAAAATAAAATAAAAATATAATCTCCCTTTTGTCCAAAATGGCTGAAGGGGATGGTGTTACCCTGTGTATTGGGGGGTCCTGGGAGGGGTGCCCACTTTGTCAAATTAAAATACAAGTTGGAGGAATTTAGCTTGAGCACTCTCTTGGCTAATGAGAGGCAGGGTAACTTTAGCAAGGATCTTTAAACCCAATGTCTACGGCTTCAGGTCAGGGAACAGGCACGCAAGTTAAAGTAACCAAAATAGCAGTTTTATTGAAAGATAAACAGAAAATAAAGCAACATACACACTAACTGGAAAGCAGAATTGGAGAGCGTAGGGATGGGTAATATGACACTTGGTCTCGTTGTCCTGGAGGGGAAAAGATGGGGTTTCAAAAAGAAGAAAGCTCAGCATGGCCGGCTGAGGGGAGTTCCTTAGACACATCAGCAGCAAGGCGGAATGGAAGTCCAAAGTAGTCCGAAGACTGTTTGAAAGCGAGGGGTTTTTATAGGGGAGTTTGTGCCTACCGGCTATGGCAAGCCAGGTGAGAACAAAAGGAGTTTAAAGCTGGACAAAGGATTTGGAAAGGTCAAGTTTAGCATGATGAGCTTAACGCTTGACGACAATAGTTTGGTCAGTATGTAAATGTCTTGTTTACCGGGCTGGCTCGGCTGAGAGCCACACAGCTATTGTGAAGTTTGCAAGTGGAAGTTCCCTGAAGCTACGAGCGAGGCTGGAGTTGCTGCCCTCAATGGCGTCTGGAATGTAAAACCATTAGTGGCCGCACCCTGTCTGTGCCTGTCCGGAGAACCTCGCAAACACGTGG
The DNA here is from genome assembly GCA_948474755.1 of Ctenosaura bakeri. NCBI lineage: Eukaryota > Metazoa > Chordata > Lepidosauria > Squamata > Iguanidae > Ctenosaura > Ctenosaura bakeri. The sequence goes on along the minus strand of CAOLHI010001347.1, from coordinate 46,615 downwards.
AGTGGGGTGGCTGGAAAAGGGTCAAGCTAAGGCCGAATTGGTTGATATCAAAATGATATCTGGGGGTCCTCACCCACTGTGCCATAGCAGGAGTTACAATGGCACCTCAGTGTCAAACAGTGACAAATAAGAAAGGTTATGAGTCCAGATGCCTGCTAACCTCCCTGGTTAGCGGACTTATAGTTCCGGAAGGGTATATGTAGGTCTGTGGCTGGTATATCTATATATTATATATTACAATATTACCTGATGGTACAGTTGAGAACATGACTGTCTTATGGTATACGTCGAAAGAGATTGGTAACGGCGTAGACGGAAACATCTTTGTGAATCACAGAATTACCTGTCAAAGAAATCCAATTCCATTCTTATCTTTCTATTTATCTATCTAGAAGTGATTTACAAACACAACTTAAAAATACATACAAAAAACTTATAAATATTTTGGTTTCAGCTTTCTTAATTTGCCAAAGATGAAACAGGGCTGCATACTAGGTTGGCATTTAGAACATGATGTTACCAGCTTTTCTAGTGGATATTGGCATTATCCTCTAAGCTGAGTCCATGTGACGTTAGAGTCTGTAGTGTATAAATCCAAAAAAATAAAATAAAAATATAATCTCCCTTTTGTCCAAAATGGCTGAAGCGGATGGCACCTCAGTGCCAAACAGTGACAAATAAGAAAGATTATGAGTTCAAATGCCTGCTGTACCTCCTCGGTTAGCGGACTTATAGTTCTGGAAGGGTATATGTAGGTCTGTGGCTGGTATATCTATATATTATATATTGCAGTATTACCTGATGGTACAGTGGTTAAATGCTGGTACTGCAGTCACAAGACTGTGAGTTCGATCCTGCTGGGCTCCAGGTTGACTCAGCCTTCCATCCTTCTGCAGATCAGTAAAAAGAGTACCCAGCTTGTTGAGGGCATTTAGCTAATACTTTGTAAACTGCTTAGAGAGCACTTAGCTGATAAACGGTATAGAAATACACAGGTTATTGCTATTGCTGTTACATTGTGAATCCAAGTCTACTCAACTGTTCTTTTGGGTTTAAAAATAATCTTTTGGCATTGAGTCCTACTAGAATCTTCTGATTGCTTTCCCATTACTGTTAGTAATTCACACAGCAGGTTTCCAAGGTGGATCAGGGCGGTCTCTCCATTGCCGATGGGGCTTTGAGATGGTTGAAAGTTGCTCTTCTTTGATCTACGTGGTGGAAGTCATTTTTGAAACAGACAACATGCTGGGCCTGCTAATGCAGACGGAGACAGTGAACCAAGGGAACCAGAAATAACAAAAGGATATTTTAAAAATGTTCATAAATAGTGGAAACACAAGGACAAACTTGGACTGCTGAGAATCTTAGCTGAGGGCTTACTCTGAACAAAATTCACATGTGGGTTCCATCCCCCCTCCAATTCGTCGTTTTCTGCAAGAAAATGCAGTTTCATGAATGGAAAAGTCTTTTTTTAAAAAAAACAAGGGGGAGCTCATGTGAACTTGGTACAGAATAAGGGCCTTTCAGCCTTACACTTTTATAGGTCTTTTACTATTTCCAGGCCTTTTACCATTTCAATCACCCTCCTTTGGACATATTCCAGCTTGTGAACATCCTTCTCAAATTGTGATGCCCAGAACTGGACACAGTGTTCCAGGTGGGACCTGACCAAAGCAGGATAGTGTGGTACTATTACTTCCTTTGACCTGGACACTATACTCCTATTGATTCAGCCTAGAATCACATTGGTGTTTTTAGCTGCTGCATCACACACCCTTCTCTGTAGGTATGTAAAGAAATATTCACAGGGGCTGGTTATGGGCTCATAGCAAAGATGTTTCTTGAGAAAAAAAAATGTAGCATTTGAGTCTCTTACAACCCCTTTGTGAGGCTAACAAATGGTTGCCTCATCAAACTATTGATTCCTTTTTATACAAGGCGTATTTTAGCAAAAGGGGCTGACCTTTTATAGTACCGGAAAACCTATGAGCTTTTTGCTAGCTCTTGCAAGTGAGAAGGTAATTTTGCTTGTGAATCAAATGCCTTTTGGGTTGCAGTGAATCAGGTTTTGCTAGGACATTACTCCTAATGTCCTAAGCTTTAGAGAAAGGCTTAATTTTCTTTTTCATCCCCCACTTTTTTCTTTCATTGGGGCCTTTTATTTTCCGAGGCACTTTGATTGCAGCAAAGTGGCACTCTCAGGCCAGAGGGTTCTTTTTTATAGAAATTTTTGTACTTTGAAATTGCCTGAGTTCACCTCTCTTTCTGCCCTAACTGTCTACAGTTCTGCATTTATTATCAATTTCTGCAAACATTAGCAATGCAAAAGGATAAAAGGTCTGGGAAGCATTCTCTGGAGATTAACTGGCTGAAGCCTTCTGCTGTTAACAGACAATAGGACAGCCTACCTTAGTGCACCCACTTAGCAGACAAGTGTCTCTCTTGGTCAAACCCGCATGAAATTCAGCAAGCAGTAGCCTCTTGGTGGCCAGTTCCTTCAATTCGTCAGTGCTCTTAAGCACATATAGAGGTGTCTGATTGACATTGCGACAACAGACGTTTTGCTGAATTTTGGGAAAGGAATTCTGGAAAGATTCAGCACGGAATATAAGTAAAGAACTGTTTGCTGCAGGCAGAGTGTAAAGTTTTGCCAGTATTCTTATGGGGTTGCCCAGAAAGGTGTTGGCTGCCACTCGAATGACAATGAGATGGGAGATTTCCTGGTGTCATAGAATCATAGAATCATAGAAATGTAGAGTTGGAAGAGACCCCAGGGGCCATCCAGTCCAACCCCCCGCTATGCAGGAACACCCATCAAAGCACTACCAACAGATGGCCATCCAGCCTCTGCTTAAAAACCTCCAAAGAAGGAGACTCCACTTCACTCCAGGGCAGCAGATTCTACTGCTGGACAGCCCTGACTGTCAGGAAGTTCTTCCTGAGGTTCAATATGCACGTTAACATTTTTATTGGAGCAGAGCTTGCACCACATGCTGAGGAAGAGTATGAACTAAGCTGAGCCCTGGAACCAGGGTGCCTTAACTCTATATACCGCACTAACCAGGTGGAAATATAAATGCTGTTTAATTTAAATACAAGCACTGTATTTAAATACGTTAAATACAGTGCTTGAGATTTAGGGAGGGGGATGTGGAAGTGTCTGCCTTCTCTCCCCAGGCACTGTGGTCTCTGAAGAGATAAAAATTCTGTTTGTCAAATGATAATTTTTGCCATATTTTATTTGCAGTAGGGATTGACGAAAAAAAAGCAAGGGTTCTCTCACTTGCTCAGGCACATGCACACACTCTTAAATGTGGACATAATATGTCACCGTTATTAGGCAGAGTAAGACACCCGCCTTAGGTAGCAGGGTCAGAGGAACCTTCTCTCCACGATATCATTAGTCCAAGCGTGTTAGTGGGAGGCATCTGCACACCTACACTCAGGTGGAGCTACATTAGGTGTTCTCATTGAAGAGCCAGACTGCCTAAAGACGGTCAGCAAATGCTCCTCAGATGCTGGAAGTGATGCCTGTCACCCACTCTATGGGAAGGACTCTCAAGCCATCCTGTTTTCTAGACCCTTGGGGCTGGATTTCCATTCTCTTTTATGCATCCTTCTGCCTGTTTTTCCCAGCTACTGAGAGATTTCCTTGACTTCCTCACCTCTGGAGTGTTTGTTACCCTCACAGCTTCTCTCTTCTCCCTTCTCCCCATGAATGAGGACACCTTGGCCATGCCTCAGCTATTCTGCTTGGATCAGGATGGCAGTGGATCTGTGCCCAGGTACCATCCAGCAGCTGTGGTGCAGCCGGGGGAAAAATGTTTGTATTCTGGATACCACTTTACTCCAGCTTAGGGAAAAAAAATACTGTTTGCTAGCATACTAGCTATCTCTTCATTCAATGTTTGAAAAATACCTGTGATGATGATGATGATAATGATGATGATGGTGATAGTAGTAGTAGTAATAATAATAATACATTTTTATTTCTTACTTGTCTCTCTGCAAGGCTCAAGGTGGGGTACAGCGTAGACTAAAATGCAACTAAGAGCATTTTATAGATTGTAATACACCTAAAAACACATAAAACCATTTAAAATACATGCTTTTAAAATTGATAGTTAAAAATTGACTGGGTAGGCGTCCTGAAAGAGAAAGGTCTAAGTGCTTTTTAAAATTCAGACTGTATATTTTCCTGTGGAATCTGTTCCAACAGGTCATTCTACAGTATAGGTGAATAGCTCCTACATACTGGATACCTCCTTATGCAATGTTGTAAGAGGTACTTTTGTTAGTATAAGTTACTTAGAGTGTTCCCTGCTCAAACAGGAAACAGACAGGAGGAAGAGTCAAGGGGTTAAATAGCGCTTGGTTTTTCTTTTCCTTTTGGGGGGGGGCTCAGCTTCCAGGTATCCATTCAATGCCCAGGGAAGGTCTTCTTGGCCCACCTGTTTCTAACTGTCTACTATGACATGACACCTGCTTTCTGTATCCAGTCCTGATTCTTTCTGACCCCTGCAAGACTACGCGATATGTTTCCATCACCTACGAAAAAGTTCAGCACCACCTTTCAAAGCACCACAGCTTTAAATATCTGAAGGAATGTCAAGAATGTCCTGTGCTTGGTCAACAAGTGACCCCATGGCTAGATGGTTGTAGCTGGCTATTATATCCCTGAAAACCAGTGTGGTAGCTTGAGTGTTGGACTGCAACCCTGGAGACCAGGATTTGATTCCCCCAGCCCTGGAAACCCACTTGGGCGCACCACATAATCTCAGCCACAGAAAACCCTGTGATAGGTTCTGTTACCCTGATTTCTGGGGTTCCTTGGGGGATACCTCAATGTGCTCCACGTGATGGGGAATGGAAACTAGCCAGTGCACAAGCAATAGCAATGCAAGAGGCAGGGTAACCTAGTGCGGTCTTTTTACCCAATTTTTAGGGGGTCAGGCCAAGCCAAAAACCAAATGAAAATGTCCAATAAATGATTTTATTGAATGCAAGTCTCACGCAGCAATGCAATCACTCACACACTCACTCAAGACCTATTAAGAAGCAAAAGAGAGGAAACTGCGTAGGGAAATATTGAAGGGTTGTAGCTGGAGTGATACTGCACCTTTTCCTGAAGTCCTGGTTCTGGAAAAACAGCAGAGAAGTGGGGGTCAGCCGGAGAGGGCTGAGGGGATCACTCAACGTACAGAGCAATGGTCTGCTGGGATGACTGGGAGCGATCCAAAGAACCACTCAAAAACTGGGACTATTTGTAGGGGAAAAAGTACCTGGAGGACTAATCCTTCCCCAAGGAGAAAAATGGGTGTTGGAGTGATAACAAAGCTCCACCATGGCAATTTCCTTTGTGTGATGGGATTGCAGGGTGTTGCCAAAGTCTCAGGATTTTCATCTGTGTTAGTTTGTGGTGTGACTTCATGTAAATGGTCCTCGCCTGATGGAATATTTGCTCAACTTGGGGCAGACATGCTAATCCCCTCAAGTCAGCTTCTCAGGGACTGAGGGCCCTTTGTTTATTGTGGGTTTACACATCTTGAGGTCTCCTGGGGCTACGTGACAGGGGATTTTACTGGCCTGACCTGGTTTTCGATCTTTGACCATTGCTGCCTATGTACCCATCTGGGTGACCTCTCAGGCACATTGAATCATATTTTAATATCAAAATTGTAGCCCTTGGGATAGGGTTTTTCCAGTGGAGTAACAGTTCGGTTTAGGGTCAAGTTGGAAACAACTTGAAGGCACACAAGGAGGAGGAGGAGGAGGAGGAGGAGGAGGAGGAGGAGGAGGAGGAGGAGGGGGAGGAGGAACAATTATATCATTTCTCAGACTTCTATTCTCCCTGCTAAACATGCCCAGTACTAGAAACTGTTCCTCACAGGGCTTGGGTCGCAGACCTTTTATCATCTCGGTCACCCTCCTCTGAACACATTCCAGCATCTCAATACTCTTCCTGAATGGTGGAATCTTGAACTGTGGGCTGACCAAAGCAGAACAGAGGGTTGCCATCAGTTCCCTTGATATGGATACTCTACAGCCCCTAGGGCTTTGGGGTGCAGGATCCCTGCAAAAGTGAAAAATCAAAAGTATTGTAAGCCCCCAAAATGTATTTAACACGAACAAGTACCTTCTCTGATGTGGTGGCTGGACCTGGCTGCACATGCATTTCCTCTCTTGCTCACTCACTCCTGTGGGTGGGTGGAGAGGAAGAGGTGGGATGGGGGAGGAGGAGGAGGTAGAAAAGAGTCATCCATCCCAGTCTCTTCCCACTCATGCAAGTGAACAAATGCATGAACCCTCCCATCCCATCTCCTTCCCCCTTGCATGAGGGAATGAACAAATGTGTATGCATGACATTTCTCCATCCCCGTCCTACCCATGTGAGTGAATGTAAATGAACCCTCCTCCCATCCCATGCCATTCCCCTCTCCTGTCCGCATGAGTGACGAAACATGAGCATCCTCTCTCCCCTCATCTCCCCCCTTCTCCTGCCCACATGAGCGAGTGAGCATACACATGTGCATGCCCTCCTCTCATCCAATCCCTTTTCCCTCAGGAATCCACAAATAATCAGAGTTGCAAATGCCTAACTTGCAAGTGTCGAGGGCTGACTGTACACCTGGTGATGAAGCCTATAATTGCTTTGCTTTTTATGCTGCTGCATTACACTGTGTGCTCATATTTAGCTAGTAGTATGCTGAAAGCCCAAGGTCCTTTACTCAGTTAACATATATGTGAATACTGCACTCTCTTCTTGGCCAATATGGAAAACAGTTTCTGTTACTTGAACCTGATTCCCAGTTGCACCTCTCCCTGCTTTACTGTCAAGTTAGCCCATAGTGGGCTCCTTGAGGGTGCATGGGTTGCAAGAACCCCAGGTGGAAGGAATCTGGAGCTTTGCTTGCATGCTTCTTTTTTTAAAGCAAACCGTCCAATCTCCTGGTCTTGGCGCACCCCCTTATTTTTTAGAATTCTCTTCTTGCCTTTCCGGTGTTTGCAAGCAAGCAGAGTTGCCTTCATTCCTTTCTTCATGCTGGATTTTTGAGCTGGGTCTGACAGGACCTGCTTCCTTTTGATTAATCCCCTTGGAAGGTTGCTTTGAAAGAAGGGACGTGGATATAGCTTGGCCTGGGAGAAAAGAAGTGAGCGGTAGGTCTGCTGTCGGATGGAAACGCTCGTGGGGAGATGGATGCTGGGAGTCAGAACTGAATAATTGGGAAATCAGCCCTCCTTCGCATACGCACCCCGTCCAGCCCCCTGCTGTCCTGAAATGACTGACTCTGCAGGCAGTGGAAACACAAAGGCAACGAACACCCATACTTGAAAGCGGCTCTCGCTTCCATCTTGAAACCTACAGGAACAGGAGAATCTGACATTCTGAAGCAGAAAGCAAAACAAGGTTTGTCATGAGCAGGTGAAGTTAATCTTTCTTGAATTGAGAAAATGGAGATTTGGCGATACATGGTCAACGGTTAGGAATACGTCCCTTTCCACAAGGCCAGTTCACCTCAAGACACCGCTGTGCTGAAATAATTGTTCTGGATGTCTGCATTTAAAATGTACTGCTTTTCTTTTCTTTTTGCATTTCTTGGGAGCCTTTCTATCTTACAGTTCTTTTTTTTTTTCTTCCAATCAAAAACAGGGACAGCAAATTTTTGGGATTCTTGGTGTGTCTGGGCTACAACTCCCATTATCCTTGAACATCAGACATGATGGGGACTGGAGTCCAACTTTTACGTGACCACAGGGAATCCATTAGATGCGTTTGAGGCAGCTCAAGAGCATATGCCACCTCTGTACGGAAATACATGCTATTTGTAAGTTGTTCACCGCCTCTATCCATATGGAGAGGCGGGATACAAATAAATAAATAAATAAATAAGTAAGTAAGTAAGTAAGTAAGTAAGTAAGTAATAAAAAATTTGCCCCAACCTTAGAATTCAGTGGCAGATTGCATGTAGACCAGTGATCACAAAATTCTGGCTGGGGGCCTTTGTGGAGTCCAGTGACTTTTGTTTTTACAGTCCTTGAGGATCTGCATTGCCTCATCTTTGGGGAAACCAACCTTTTCTTGTCTTTTTTTTATTTTGCCTCCAGTGCTTTCAATTTTGCCATCTTTCCAGGAATTTTAAGAGTCCCCCTAACCCTTTTTAGGCCTTTAGAAGCCTTTCCTTCTAGAAGGCAAAGGGCGACCAAAATGGTGAGAGGCCTGGAAGCCATGAAGCCCTATGAGGATAGACTTAGAGAGCTGGGTATGTTTAGTCTGCAGAAGAGAAGGTTGGAGGGGGGACATGATAGCCGTGTTTAAATATTTGAAGGGGTGCCATGTAGAGGAAAGAGAGGGCTTGTTTTCTGCTGCTCCAGAGACCAGGACAAGGAGCAATGGATTCAAGCTGCAGGAAAGGAGATTCCACCTGAACCTCAGGAAGAACTTCCTGACAGTCAGGGCTGTCCGGCAGTGGAATCTGCTGCCTCAATGGAGTGTAGTGGAGTCTCCTTCCTTGGAGGTTTTTAAGCAGAGGCTTGATGGCCATCTGTCGGGAGTGCTTTGAGGGTGTTCCTGCATGGCAGGGGGTTGGACTGGATGGCCCCTGGGGTCTCTTCCAACTCTACATTTCTATGAATCTATGATTCTAAGGGGAGGGAGTGATATTGGCTACTTTGATGACAGTGGGCTGACTGTGGAAGAGTGCATTTCTCCCACGGCAGGATTCCATGGGGCTCACGCCTGATGTAGAGTTTTAAAAAAAATGTTCACTCACTACAAAATTGTGGATTTCACTCCCACAAGATGCAGTGGTTAGCAGTGTGTTTGGTAACCTAAGAACTTACAACTGCTACCCGCTATGAAATCCTACACTAATTTTCTAATTTTCTACACTAATTAATTTAAGCAATTTTCTTCCCACTGTAAGAAAGTTCTTGAAAACCATGCAGTTTTGAAGTTTACTCACAATTTGGGACTTTTTTCTGCGTGAAATATGTACGTGGTTGTTTTGTACAGGAAACACGGAAATGCTGTAACTGAGTTATTCTGTGGAAAAAAAACGTGGATGGTTGATTTGTATGGAAGACACCGTTTTCTTCAAAGGAAGCTACTTTTTCTGTGCAGAGGTATTATTTCCGCGCAGAAAATGCTGACTTCTGTACAAAGCACTGTTCATTCCGCCGGCAAACACTGTGGTCTGTTTTAAGAGAATGGTACCCTTCAGAATATTTATGTCCTTTAAGAGTAACTTTAAAAAATAACTAGAATGCGCTACGCATTGCAGAGGAATAGCTAGGGCTATTATTTATCCTGCTTTTAAAAAGTAACTCCATTTTGCCTCAATTATCAGAAAAAAATAACTTTTTGAAGATGAGTTTTAATTTGCACTTTCAAAACGGGATCGTTAAAAGAAAACAGTTTTGATTTGTTTTGTAGAATATTTGTATCTGTTTTTATCTCTTGAACATTTCCTTGGGGGCTCTTTTGGTCTCAGATGTAGTGAAGAAATGTTTCAGAGCCAATGTAGGGGTTTGAACATCGACTTATGACTCTGGAGGCCAGGGTTCGAATGCCCTCTCAGTTGATTGGAAACTCAGTGGGTGACCTTGGGCAAGTCACACACTCTCAGCCTCAGAAGAAGGCAAAGGGAAACCCCGGCCATTTCTGCACTAGCCTGTTATAGCACGATGATTCCACTTTCAACATCCTCTGGAATCCTGGGGTTTGCAGTTTTGGGAGGGGCCAACCGGAACTGCAAACCCCAGGATTCCAGAGGATGTTGAAAGTGGAATCATCATGCTATAACAGGCTAGTGCGGAAATGGCCCCCTTCTGCACAAATCTGGCCAGAAAACCCTGTTATAGGTTCACCTTAGGGTTGCCATAAATCAGAAATTACCCAAAGGCATACAACAGCAAACAACAAAAGAAATACTTAGACAAACAAAATAAGAAATAAAGGATGTTACTTTTATTTCTTATCGCTGGGAAACCCTCCTTTTAAAGGAAAGTAGCCCAATTTGAAGGATGAATATTGTTAGCTCTGGCTTATAAAATGTGTATACATTGAAATGGGTAAAGATATTCCATGCCTCGACTCAGTCATAAATCAAAATGGAGACTATATTCAAGAAATCGAAAGAAGATGAGAACTTGGAAGGGCAGCTATGGAAGAACTAGAGAAGATCCTCAAGTGCAAAGGTATATCATTAAATACTAAAGTCAGGGTTGCCCATGTCAAAATAGTTTGATTTCTTTATATAGTCATGAAAGGTAGATGATGTAGAAATGTTACCCTGAAAATTGGGGGGGTCCCGCGAGAGGGTGTCCAGCCGTGCCAATTAAAATACCAATGTGGGGAAATTAGAACTCAGAGCACTGTTTAGCTAGCGAGAGGCAGGGTAACGTAGCGAGATCTTTCACCCAGTGTCTACGGCTTCAGGTCAGAGAGCAAGCCAACAGGGTTTAAATAAACAAATAGAAACTTTATTAAACATAATCAGTAAATTAAACAACACGCACGCTAACTAACTTAAAGAGTGAGGAAACAGACACAGAGGGAGAACGGGTGATAAGACACCTGGTCGCGTTGTCCTGAAGATATGGGAGCAGAAGAAGAGGGGCTCAATGTGGCTGCTGAGGGGACCTCCTGAACAAACCGGCAGCAGGACGGGATGGATGTTCAAGGGGAACCAACGAGGTCTCAAAATGAGGACTTTATATAGGGTGGAACACGCCTGTCGGCTATGGCAAACCAGACAGGAACAAAAGGGGTTTTGGCGCTAGACAAAAGGATCTGGTGAGGTCAGAGTTAACATGATGGGATTTGCATTGGAGCCCTGGTGGCGCAGTGGTTAAATGCCAGTACTGCAAGCCACAAGGTTGTGAGTTCGATCCTGCCGGACTCCAAGGTTGACTCAGCCTTCCATCCTTCCGCAGGTCGGTAAAATGAGTACCCAGCTTGTTGGGGGCATGTATAGAAATGTTTCGAAATACATGCTATTTGTTAGTTGTTTGCCGCCTCGATCCATATGGAGAGGCGGGATATAAATAAATAAAGAAAGAAAGAAAGAAAGAAAGAAAGAAAGAAAGAAAGAAAGAAAGAAAGAAAGAAATTGAAAGACAATGGAGTGGCCGGTAGGTTGATGGCCCTCTGAAAAGGTATGGTTTGGCGGGAAGCCCCGTCGCTATTGTGGAGTGTGGGTATGGGAGTTCCCTAAAGCTACGTGAGGCTTGGGAATTATTGGCTTGAATGGAGAATGGAATGTTGAGCTATTAATCAGCCGCAGCCAGTACGTGCCTGTACGGAAAACAACCCAAATATGTGCAGCGGGGCAACGGAGAGGGGTCTAGCAAAGGCCGAATTAAATGATATCAAAGTGATATCTGGGAGCCCCCATCTGGGGTATCATTGCTGGCATAACAGAAAGCTGATAGGAAGAGAACCAACTCCTTTGAAATGTGATGCTGGAGGAGAGTTCTACAGATTTTATGGACTACCAAAAAGATAAGTATGGGTTGTAGAGCAAATTAAGCCTGAAATCTCCCTAGGAGCCACGCTCAGTAAACTTGGACTTTCATACATATCCCATGACTTATTCGAAAAGAGAATAATACTTGTTATATGGTAGGAGGTAGTAGGAAAAGAGGACGACCACATTACTGATGGATAGACTCAATTGAGAAAGCTGTGGCTCTGATTTTGCAAGATCTGACCAAGGACAGTTGATAAAAGCCATGTTTAAATATTTGAAGGGATGCCATGTAGAGGAGGGAGAGGGCTTGTTTTCTGCTGCTCCAGAGACCAGGACAAGGAGCAATGGAGTCAAGCTGCAGGAAAGGAGATTCCACCTGAACCTCAGGAAGAACTCCCTGACAGTCAGGGCTGCCCGGCAGTGGAATATGCTGCCTCAGTGGAGTGTAGTGGAGTCTCCTTCCTTGGAGGTTTTTAAGCATATGCTGGATGGCCATCTGTCGGGAGTGCTTTGAGGGTGTTCCTGCATGGCAGGGGGTTGGACTGGATGGCCCCCAGGGTCTCTTCCAACTCTAGGATTCTATGATCCTATGAAAAGGGTGATTTGGGCATGTTTCTTTCATAGGGTTGCCATAAATTGAAGTTAACTTGATGGCAAGAACAACCACAAGCACAACCTAGGGGATGTAACTTCCATTTACCAATAGATCCTTAAGAAGGGCCAGCCTGGGATGTCTATTGTAGCTCCTCAATTCTTTTGCCAGACTGAACGTCCTAGAGTTATGTGAGAGAAAGCTATGACAGCCACACTATTAAAAAGTATTGTCATGCCCGAGGGCAGTGTTAGAACCCGGGGAAAGAGAATATGTATATATTTTCTTCTGCTTTCCTACGGGGCCTTTTTTCCCCCACGAGTGTCTCTGCAAATGGTTCTTTTTTCCCTCCTTTTGGAAACCTAATTCAGTCTTACAAAGCAGGGAGATTAAAATCAAATGGAAAAAAGAAAGATACCCAGGTAGTTAATGAACCACAAAGTAACAGGTAATGAATGATAACTCAACGGGACACGGGAAAGAAGAGCAAAGGGTCAGTCTACTGTAATGATATTAAGCGAAATATCCATTTATGGGCTTTCAAATGCACAGGAGCAATTCGGTCCTTCCACGCTTGAGAACTTAACAATCCTCCGACTGATAAATCAACAAGACTGAATGAGTTCAACAGGCTGTAATGGACTTGCGTGGCATCCTTATGATGCCGAAGGGTTAGTTGAATAGCTAAGGTTAATACATACCAGGAGAACATGCCATTAAATGTTGATAGTCACCGTTGGCAGATAAAATGTGGCATCTTGTTGATATTCAGCACTTGCAAAACAGCGTTGGGGGCTGCTGATGGAGTGGAATATTATCCCGTTATTTATTCTCCGTGGTTAACCCAGCTGTGATGGGGGTACCTATGGCAAGAGGCGGCGCAGCTGGCTTTGATCCATGCAGCAATATTCGAACAGAGGATTGAAAGAAACACTTGTGAATGCTTGAGAACAAAATTCCCTTTGTCTCGTCTGCTATAGGAACCCACTGATGTTATGTACTTGGCATATCTTCGTATCCAACCCTGAAGACTGTAAAAATACCTCTGTCCCTATTTTGTTTTCTCTAAATTACACCTACAATTTCTACTTACCATGTTTCAAACAGGTTTGGGAAACGTTTTGCTTCCTTCCCTCACATGCATTTGTGCAGTTTTAACATGCATCTCCTAATTTGTTCATTTATTCACATTATTTATCTAGTTAACACACTTTCTCCCTGTTGACTGATGTGTTGTTTTGCCCCAAATTCTTTTGGTGAAACAGGCCATTGCCGCATGACGTTGCCATCCTGTGACAGGAACAGGTTGCTCCCGGCTAGAAGTTGTGCAACTTCACGATGTTGTTGCTATCCAGCTGTTACCCCCTTCCCAAGCATTGCAAATCAGCCTTATATCATTTTAAAAAAAAATCTGTTAAGAACCTGCTTTAGCACTACAATACTGTCAGGTGTGTCAGTGTGGTTCCGTAATAGTTCTTGATAACGTTTCCTGTCGTCATGGACCCAGAAGTGGGGGTGTGTGGGCATGCCCAAGTTGTCCCTCAACAGCTGTTGTTGTGCACCTTCAAATTGGTTGTTGTGGGTTTTCCGGGCTTTGAGACCGTGTTGTATTAGTATTTTCTCCTGATGTTTCACCTGCATCTGTGGTTGGCATCTTCAGAGGATCTGGTGGCATGGAAGTGAGACAGAGTATATATACTTGTGTAGTCCCCAGGTGGGAGGGAGCAATTTGCATGTGTTACTGTTGGCCCATGTGATGGCTTACTGTTAAATGGGATATCCTCCAGGATTGTATTGTTAGTCAGGGGATATGCATAACAGTGCATTAAGTACCTTAGCAACCCATTGTATTGTTCCCTGTAGAGGGACCTCCAGAGTCTGGGTGGTGTTCTTTGACATATTTTTGAGTCTTGATTTTAGTGTTCTTCAGTACTGGTAGCCAAATCTTGTTTACTTTCCAAGTTTCTTCTTTCGTGTTGAAATTGTCCATGTGTTTATGGATTTCAATGGCCTCTCTGTGTAGTCTGACATAGTGGTTGCCAGAATGGTCCAGAATTTCTGTGCTTTCAAAAAGCATTCTGTGTCCAGGTTGGTTTATAACATGTTTTGCTACTGCTGATTTTTCTGGGTGGATCAGTCTGCAGTGTCTTTCATGTTCTTTGATTCGTGTTTGGATGCTGCGTTTTGTAGTCCCTGTGTAGACCTGCCCACAGCTGCAAGGTATGTGGTAAACTCCAGCAGAAGTTCAATTTGTTGAATTTTCTTGGTTGGTCCGTAGATTGTTTGGAGGTCATGTTTCTTCGAGGAAGTGATTTGCATATGTAGTCGCTCCCACCCGAGGACTACACAAGTATATATACTCTGTCTCACTTCCATGCCACCAGATCCTCTGAAGATGCCAATCACAGATGCAGGTGAAACGTCAGGAGAAAATACTCATAGAACATGGCCTCAAAGCCCGGAAAACTCACAGCACAACCTGTGGATTCCGGCCGTGAAAGCCTTCGACTTTACAGCAAAACACACTGTCTGAATTTTTAAAAATGCTAAAGACCCATCTCTTCCAGCTGGCCTACCCAGTCAACATTAAACTCTGAATTTTAAATTGGTATATTTTAAATGGTTTTATGAGTTTTTACTATATTTTAATCTATGATGGGTTTTTAGTTGTATTTTAATTTATGTTGTACCCCAGCTCGAGCCTTAAGGTTAAATAATAATAATAATAATAATAATAATAATAATAATAATAATAATAATAATAATAGTTGTATTATTATAAAAAAGAGTATAACAATGTAACAAAATCAAAATATTGGGACATTTGTAACAGTGTGAATGCAACAATTCAATTGAAGGGATGCCACGTAGAGGAGGGAGAGGGCTTGTTTTCTGCTGCTCCAGAGACGAGGACAAGGAGCAATGGATTCAAGCTGCAGGAAAGGAGATTCCACCTGAACCTCAGGAAGAACTTCCTGACGGTCAGGGCTGTCCGGCAGTGGAATCTGCTCCCTCGGAGTGTAGTGGAGTCTCCTTCCTTGGAGGTTTTTAAGCAGAGGCTGGATGGCCATCTGTCGGGAGTGCTTTGAGGGTGTTCCTGCATAGCAGGGGGTTGGACTGGATGGCCCCTGGGGTCTCTTCCAACTCTACATTTCTATGATTCTATGATTCTATGATTCTATGAATCCTTGCACTATGAATGTGGCAAAGTGTTATATATATATATGCTATATAGCATTTCAGTTCATTCGCATATAATATATAATATTATATATAATATATATATAATATAATATTTTGTTGTGTTCACATTGCTATAATTGAATTGTTGCATTCAAATTGTTATAAATGTCATTACATTTTGCAGCGTTATTGTGCTCTTTATTTGTATTCACATTGTTATAAAAGTAATAACCTTTTTGTTAAAACTAAGCATTTATTGTTTCCATGGGTGTTACCTGTTAACTGGCAACATCTTCTTAGATGGTGAGCTTGAGGGCAGGGAACTGTCATGTTGGGGATTTGGAAGCCACTTTGGGACGCTTTTCAGCTGAAGGGTGGGGTAGAAATGCTCCAAACAAACGATCAAAGAAACAAACATTTCCTCAGCACAAGATTGAGATCTTGAGACTGGGACCCACTTTTTGGCTTTCATTTTTGGCAATTTGTAAACTTTTCTCTGCCTCTGTCTTTTCCCTTTCTATAATAATTGCATGTAGCTAATGATAAAAGGACAGGCTGATTTGATCGGAAAGATGCAGGCTTCTCATCCAATTGTATTACTATTTAATAGGCAAGACATTTTTTTTCATATTTATAATTTTTGGGTATTCCCCAGGCCATTTTTTTGTAAATACTGTCATGCAAGGATGAACCATGTCTGGATTGATATACCTGGAGCACACAAAAGAGAGTATCAGTTTGGCAAAAAGCTGCTCTCCAGCTTAAAGATCTTGGTTCTGGACTTACAAATACCTACGATTTTCCTTATAACAGTTCAGTGGAATGACTGCTTTTCTCAGTGTGAAGGGGGAAAAAAAATAGAATAAACTGGAACAAAATAAGTAGGTGGGTGAAGCTTTCGTTTATCCGCCTTGTCAAAAAGAAGCATAAGCTTTCTCCAACAGCAGATCTCTAAATATTTTAAAGAAATCGACAGGGAATCCATCTGGATCATGGTTCTTTTTAAAGCTTCACGTCCTTGGCAGCTTTTTAAAAATGCATGCAGGGAACGACAGCCCTCAAACTTCTTGGATTGACTTGCCTGAAGTTGACTGATGTTCCCCCGTCTTGATTTTCTTGTCGTACTCTCTGGAGATTGGCTCCCCTCCTGATGGAAAAGTGTGTCGTTGCTGCTGTGTTTCAGATCAGAAGAAGTACCTGACAATTTGAAGGGCTTATTCCCGAGAGTATGTTCTTCTTTTTCCCCCTCCCAACTTGGAGTGCCTCGTGCATATTTGGAGCCCGGTGGCTTTGCCTGCTTGCACAGGGTGGGTGAGGTTACGGGATGGAGGTGGTTTGGCCTCCCAGATTTATTTCTATGTTTTAAAAATACTTATATCCCTCCCTCTATTGTGAGTTTCAGGGCAACATGCAAGTAAATGCAGTTCCAGGTATTTAAAACAGTGCCACATTAAAAACAGCAAAAATCATTCAAAAAAGACTTGAAATGTTTTTGAAACACATCGGGGGGGGAGAAAAAAGTACATTGAGCAAAATGCATCCCTCAGTTGTATGTATGTATATATATATATATATGTATGTATGTGTGTATATATATATATATACACACACACACACACACACACACACGTATGTATGCGTGTGTGTGTGTGTGTGTGTGTGTGTATATTAGGCATAAGAGTAAATTGAGTACCTCAAGTGAAATTTCTGTCTCTTTCTGCATTCAAATAATGGTTTTTAAGGTTATTTTCACCAATGTGTTGATTCATGGCACAGGATATGTGCAGGATTTTTTTTTATTGTACATGTGAACAGAACATTTAAGAATCATAGAATCATAGGGTTGGAAGAGACCCCAGGGGCCATCCAGTCCAACCCCCTGCCATGCAGGAACACCCTCCAAGCACTCCCGACAGATGGCCATCCAGCCTCTGCTTTAAAACCTCCAAAGAAGGAGACATCACCGCACTCCAAGGCAGAATATTCCACTGCTGGATAGCTCTGACCATTAGGAAGTTCTTCCTGAGGTTCAGGTGGAATCTCCTTTCCTGCAGCTTGAATACGTTGCTCCTTGTCCTGGTCTCTGGAGCGGCAGAAAACAAGCCTGCTCCCTCCTTAACATGATATCTCTTCAAATATTTAAACATGGCTATCATGTCCCTTCTTCACCTTCTCTTCTGCAGACTAAACATACCCAGCTCTCTAAGTCTATCCTCATAGGGCATGGCTTCCAGACCCCTCACCATGTTGGCCGCCCTCCTCTGTACACGCTCCATCTTGTCAATATTCTTCTTGAATTGAGGTGGCCAGAATTGGACACAGTATTCCAAATGAGGCCTAACCAATGCAGAATAAAGTGATATCGTAACCTCCCTCGGTCTGGACACCGTACTCCTGTTGATGCAACCAAGAATTGCATTGGCTTTCTTGCCTGCTGCATTACACTGCTGACTCATGTTCAGCTTGTAATCTACCAAGACTCCTAGATCCCTTTCAATATATACTGTTATCCAGCCATGTGTCCCCCATCCTATATTTATGCATTCCATTTTTTCTGCCTAAGTGTACGACCTTACATTTCTCTCTGTTGGAATTCGTTTTGTTAACTTTGGTCCAGCTCTCCAATCTGTCAAGGTCTTTTTGAATTTTGATCCTGTTCTATGGGGTTGTTACTGTAGTCCAGGCCTACCTGGAGTTAGCACTTGATATCGCTTTGATATCAAACAATTCGACTTTCTTCTGCCACGCCGCTCCACATGTTTGCGAGGCCTCCGGACAAGCATGTAAACAGGCACAGCCGATAATTGCTGGACATTCCATTCTCCACCCAGGCAGGCCAGATAAAGCCAGTTCATTGCTTCAGGGACCTCTCCGACAAACACCTCATTGCATATGTGTGATACTAACAAAGACTCCCTGCCCCGAGCAGGCAACCTGACAAAGCAGTCTCCGCATTTGCATACTGGCTACACTATTGTTATTTTGGCTCTGATTCAATCCTGCTAAATTCTGACCTTTCCAAAGCTTTGTCCTGCTCCTAAAATGCATTGTTCTCACTGAATAAGTTATAGCCTGCAGTCACGATTCACCCTATAAAAACCCCTGATTCCGAGACCTTCCTCGGATCGCTCCTGAGTTCCAGACCGCCTTGCTGCCGCTTTGCCTGGCGAGCCTTCCCCTCAGTTCCGGTAACTGAGCCGGCTCAACCCTGGACCGCTCGGACCGCTCATTGCACCGAGTTTCTACATCACACCCCAACTTCGCTCTCAAGGTCCAGGACTATGAGACAGGTGTCGTATCACCCACTTCCCTCTAAAAATCCCTACTCCAATTCAATCTCTGATTCCTCAGTTATCTGTGTGAGTGTGGTGTCTTTAATATTTGTCTGTACTTAATAAATATCATTATTGTTTCAACCCGTCTGGCTGCTCGACTGACCTGACCCCGTAGATGCTGGGTTACAAGATCCTGCTACGTTACCCTGCCTCTCACTAGCTTTCGTGAGTGCTCCAGCTAATTCTCCCCAAAGTTGTGTTGTTGTTTGGTTATTTAGGTTGTTTGGTTATTTAGGGACCCCCAGTAAACAGGGTAACAGGGTATTAGCAACCTCTCCCAATTTGGTGTCATCTGCAAATTTGATGAGCATGCCCTCTATTCCTTCATCCAAGTCGTTGATAAAAATATTGAACAGCACTGGGCCCAGGACAGAACCCTGTGGCACCCCACTAGTCACTTCTCTCCAGGATGAAAAGCAGCCATTCGTGATTTGGGTTCGGTTGGTCAGCCAGTTACAAATCCAACTAACAGTAGCCCTGTCCAGCCCGCATTTTACCAGCTTCTTTGCAAGAATGTCATGGGGAACTTTGTCAAAGGCCTTACTGAAATCGAGATATGCTACACCCACAGCACCCCCTTCATCTGTCAAGCTAGTAACTCTATCATAAAAAGAGATAAAATTAGTCTGGCATGACTTATTTCTGAGAAATCCATGTTGACTTTTAGTGATGGCAGCATTGCTTTCCAAGTAATTACAAACTGACTGTTTAATGATCTGCTCTAGGATCTTTCCTGGTATTGATGTCAGGATGACCGACATCATGATCTTTCTTTCCTTCCTTCCTTCCTTCCTTCCTTCCTTCCTTCCTTCCTTCCTTCCTTCCTGCTGCAATCAAACCAGGAAGTCTTCAGTTCACCATAGTGTCCCATAGATCTGGAATAATCCAAAGATCATGAACCAGGATTTGAAGGTGATTCAGTATTCATAGAATCAAAGAATCCTAGAGTTGGAAGAGACCTGAAGTACCATCTAGTCCAACCCCATTCTGCCATGCAGGGATACACAATCAAAGTACTCCCAACAGATAGCCATCCAGCCTCTGTTGAAAAATCTCCAAAGAAGGAGACTCCACCACACTTCCAAGCAACAGTGTCTTCCACTGTTGAACTACTCTCACCATCAGGAAGTTCTTTCTCATGTTTAAGTGGAATCTCTTTTTCTGTGGTTTGAATCTATTGCTCCCTATCCTAGTCCCTGGATCAGCAGAAAGCAAGCTTGCCCAGTCTTCAATATGATATCCCTTCAAATATTTAAACATGGCCATCGTATCGCCCTCTTAACTTTTTCTTCTCCAAACTAAACATACCCAGCTCCCTAACTCATGAGTTCAGTTGCACTCTTTGGCTTGTGCGCCTGAGCTCATTCATACAGGCAAAGAACCTCTGCTACAGATAAAGCCATTTGGACTTGTATTCATTTTTTTGTAGTCCTCCATGAATTTATTTAGTTCCCTTTTAAAACCATCCAAGTTGGCAACCATCACAATACCTTGGGTCACAGGAATATTGATATATTTTACCTTTTTTTGCCATGACATTGTTCGTCTTGTTTCAGAATGTCTTTCGTTGTACTGAACTGAATAGCAGGATAATAAATGTTAACTTTGTGCATTTCTCCTACTGCCATAACAGACCTTTGGGGTAGGTCTGGTAAAGAGAGAAGTTGTCCCAAAGTCATCAAATAATCCTTGTGGCTGAGAGGTTGTCCCCAGTCCTAGTCCAATATTATAACCTCTGTATTACACTGTTTCCGCACTAGACTGTTAGAGCATTATTATTCCACTTTCAACATCCTATGGAATCCTGGGGTTTGCAGTTTAGGGAGTGGCCTTTGAGGCTGTCTCCCCAAACTGCAAACCTCAGTATTCCATAGGATGTTGAAAGTGGAATAATAGCGCTATAACAGTCTAATGTGGAAATGGTCTGGCTCTCAAATTAAGACAACTCTTTCAGTATAATCCACAGCACGCACATACCAACATTTATAATTCAACAGCAGCAAGGCAGCGGGTGATGCCAGAACTTCTGAAATGACAAGGATTTTAATTTTGCTGTTCACTGAAATATGTAATAATTCAATGTTTGCTTAGTGTGTTGATATATTAAGCCTGTTCAACATGTAGGGTTGGGGAAAGAAAAAGAAAGAAGCAGGCAATGTGGCACAACGGTAAATAGATACCAATAAACAACAGACAGCAATTTTTTTTCTTTAAAGCAAGCGAAGGAATACATGCACAGATAAGCTCGACAGATTAAACCAGACATTGTTAAGTAATTATTAAAGGCCTTTGGAATAAACATTATTTTCCTTTTTCTTTTGTGTACAAACAAGGAAATGGAAATTGTCAAGAAGGAGCAGTACACTCTTACTGCTCTTACCACCAGGAAGTTCTTCCTAGGGTTTAGATGGAACCTCTTTTCCTGAAGTCTGGAGCCATTGATCTGTGTCCTAGTCTCTGGAGCAGCTGAAAACAGGCTTGCTCCATCCTCCATATGACATCCGTTCAAATATTTAAATAAGCTATCATGCCAGCTTTTAATCTTCTCTTCTCCAGGTTAAACATATCCTGCTGCTTAAGTTGCTTCTCATAGGGCTTCATGGTTTCTAGGCCTTCTACCATTTTGATCACCCTCTGGACAGTCTCCAGTTTGTCAATATCCTTCCCAAACTGTGGTGCTCAGAACTGGAAACAGTATTCCAAGTGGGCTCTGATGAAAGCAGAACAGAGTGGTTCTATTATTTCCATAAACCTAGACTGTATACTTCTATTGATGCAGCCTAGAATCACATTGGCTTTTTTAGCTGCCGCATCACACTGTAGACTCAACAGTGTCAACTGTGTGGGTAGGCATGTTGCCATGACAGTTAAAGTGGAAACATCATGCTACTCTACTTTTGTGTGAAAGGTCCCTGAGGTAGCATCAAGCTTTTCATAGGCATAATTCAGTTAACAAAGCCACTGATAGTAAAGATCTTTTTTACAAAGTCTTTTTTATACTTTCTCAGTCCTGCCTTTCCCTTTTGTCCTCTATCTAGCTGGATTTTTTTTTCTTTTTTACCACACCATAAATCTCGACTCCTAGGGATGTGCTTGTTTTCATAATTGGACGTATTTTAGGGCTGAAACACATGTTTGAAAATGCATTGGCTGGAAGCATTTGCCAGGTCAGGATGACCTCCAACATGATCAGGTCATAAGTTCAGAGAGTATTAGAGGGGAAAGCCCGATGCCGATGGGCTTGGGATAATCCTTTCAAAAAGCTGTAAGTTACAAGCACTCCTGAAAACAATAGCAGGTGAAACTGCCCAGGTGAAGTAGTCTTGGACCTCTGCTGTGAGCATATCCTACAGAGACCTTCCCTTTTTATTTACCTAGCCAAAACATTAAGAGATTGTCAGGATTCCCATCCATGTTTTGTCACCTAGAGTTAAGAGAACCAGTCCATTCCCGTTCTTGTCTTCTTTGTCAGTTTCATGGGAAAGCAATTACTGCTTTGTCCACACACCCTGCTTCAGGGCAGGAAATATATTAAACAACCTCAGCTCCAACCTTGGTAATTTGTAGTACTTGGATGTAATATATGGTTCCCCCAGCCTCTGTTCATTCTTACTATCCTTAGCTACGCTGCCTGAACCACTCCGTTTTGACCTTCTGCTTCAGATTTGGTGCCTATCATCCTTTCTACCCAATCTCTCCTTATCAAACCTCTCTGTTCTCATGTTCTAATAGCCTTGTATCGTTCTAGGGAGTATCTGATTTCTTGTGTGCCCATTAATTCTAAATAAAATGCTCTGTTTAACAATTAACTGTGAGAAGGAGGATCTTTTACACCAGTGTATACTGGTACTAATGCAAGAACACCAGCTATAGATTCTAAGAATATTTGTTTTATTGGCACAGTTAGCAATCTCACACATACACAAGATCCAAGCAATCTCACATTCACACAAAGCTAACTGAAGGAAAAGGGAGGAAAAATTGGATAGCAAAAAGTTAGGATGAAGTGGGTTATATTTACCTATCCAGAGAGAAGAGACAAACATGTGGCTCAAAGCAGTGTCTGAGGTAGTATAAGAATGGGAGCAGCAGAGTGATGGCCTGTGTCCAGACAACACCTGTACTACAATCTGTCTGGGATGGACTAGGGTTTAAATACTTTATTTCTGCCATGAGAGGGAAGGTTCAGTGGCTTTCTGGCAGAGTAGATAATGGAGTCCAGAGAGTGGACAGCAGGGTCCAGACCGAACTAATAGCATTAGGTGACAAAGGACTGATGGGAATTGTGATGACTTCTTAATGGTGGGACAGGCTTAGGGACAAAAGGGGAGTTTTGGTGGACAGAAGAAGAAGGTCAATCAGCCGCTCTGTGGAGGCAGTTTTGGGCACTATTGTTTCTAAAGGTTGAGTTGTTGAGGGGCATTTGCAATTTATTATCACTGGGGTTTCCCTGACTATGCCCTAGCTATGCCCTGAGGTCCCAAGCTCACTGGGTTTCACAACGTATGTTTGCAGCCAGTTCCTCTTTGACAGCAGGCTTCTCAGCCAGCAGGATATAATTTATATTTCTTTCCTATTAATATTTGCCAATTAAATCATATCATAGAGTGGGGATGTATGGCCTGGTAACAAAACTGAAAGAAGGGAGGAATAGGTAAGCTTCCCTTGTCAGCTACCCCCAGCTTGTTTTTTTAAAGAAAAAAAAAATAGAGCTATAAGTTAATCTACCAAAATGGAAATCACAAGGAGAAGGATGCTGGTGACAGAAAAGGAAATCCTCATTTTGAAAGAAGTTTTCAAATGGTCTCTAAAGGCTTCAGACTTTTTTTTTTTAAAAAAAAAAACTCACCTGATCTGGTTGTTTCCTTTCATTTGTGCATATATATTTTTTCTGGAATAAAAAATTTGCTGAAACATGTTGATTTCCTCTTCATTGTTTTAATATAGAAACCTCTTCCTGTTCTTGTCATGTTATTTCTGCCTGTGGTGCAAATATTCTGCTAAAGAAGTCGTACTCAGGAACACGTCTAGTGTGTTAACTGTGACACGGCTGTGGTCTTTCCAGAAACATTAGTGTCTGTGTAGAATTGTGGGCAGTTGTGCTAAATAGATGTAGAGATCCATTGCTTCTGGTCTCAGGAGTGATAAGAAAGGACCCGGAAGACAGAGGACAAGCCTGAGGGCATGCCCTTCGTTTCTGCAAATTTCTCCAGGCGTTTTGGAAAAAAAAAGCTGCTGTGAAAGGGTTCTCCTCTGCTTTTGCATAGATTCTATGTCTTATTGTGTATATGTCTCCCCCGCTATAAGTTGCACAGGAGCTTTGTAAAGAATATCAGAGTTTGGGTACTGCCCCATATCTGCAGAGAATCATGTTTTTCTTCTGCTTCTATTTTATTTTTCCAATATTTGATGCAGAATGTTACCTGTGTAACTTTCTTCTCTCTCTCTCTCTCTCTCCCCTCTCTCTCCCTCTCTCTTTCTGTCTCTCTCTCTTGCTTGAAGGCAATCATACCAACCATTATACTTGTTATATACAGCTTGAGTATTCCTAATCTGGACATCTGAAAACTTCTTAAACCCAATTTTTTTGCTGCTGGCTGCTTGCTTCCACCTGTTGGTTTCTCCCTCATATCCTCAGTCTCTCTTCAGCCTCTTGTCAAATGCACAACACAATGAGACAGAGCGATCCAAGGCTGGAGAGTGATCTGAAGCTGAGATGTGAAGATCTGTGAAATGGCAGGAATCGAAGTGTAATGCTTGGCATGAATCCACACCCTCTGCCATTTCACATTATCTTACGCTCTCTCCCTTCTTGTATCTCTCTCCATTCTTTTTTGTTGTTCTTTGGTCACTTGTGTTGCATATGAGATATGAGGCTGGAGAGAGATTGAGGATCTGAGAGACTGGGAATATAAGGCACCTGATATCTGTATCTGGAAGAAAGAACTTTATGGGAGATCTCCAG
This sequence comes from Ctenosaura bakeri, assembly GCA_948474755.1. Taxonomy (NCBI): domain Eukaryota; kingdom Metazoa; phylum Chordata; class Lepidosauria; order Squamata; family Iguanidae; genus Ctenosaura; species Ctenosaura bakeri. Next base: position 22,069 of record CAOLHI010001347.1, on the reverse strand, counting down.
GGTGCTTGGATATTGTGGGTGCTCTTAGCACAGGCTCACAAGAACTTTTATCCATAGCCATTCTTAAAATGTCTTGCAACCTCAATTCCAGCTTGGCTGTTCTGCTTACCAGCAGAAGTGGTCTTGGTTTTATCTAGACTGAGTCTCAGCTTGTTCACTCACATCCTATCCCTTACTGTGTCCAGGCTGTGATTCAGGACTTTGGTGACCTCTTTGGCATCAGTTGGGAAAGACAAATAAAGCTGGGTGTGATCAGCATAGCAGTGAGACTGTGTTCCAGAAATATGGGTGATCTGCCCCAGAGTCTTCATGCAAATGTTTAAAAGCATGGGAGACAATACTGAGTCCCTAAGCTCATAGCTATGACCAACAGTCCCCCAGTGTCAATGTCTGGGAGCTTAGAGCCAAGCAGGACTAGAATCGGTACAGGTCATCCAGAATCCGGACACTAAACTGCTGCATCAACAGCCAATGGAAGTGCTAATACCAATCTATTCTGCTTTGTTCAGACCCCACCTGGAATACTATGTCCAGTTCTGGGCACCACAGTTCAGGAGGGATATTGACCGGCTGGAACATAGAATCATAGAATCCTAGAGTTGGAAGAGACCCCAGGGGCCATTGAGTCCAAACCCCTGCTATGCAGGAACGCCCATCAAAGCATTCCCAACAGATGGCCATCCAGCCTCTGCTTAAAAACTTCCAAAGAAGTTCCACACTCCAAGGCAGCATATTCAACTTCCGGACAGCTCTAACCTTCAGGAAATTCTTCCTGAGGTTCAAGTGGAATCTCCTTTCATGCTTCTTGAATCCATTGCTCCTTGTCCTTGTCCATAGGAGGGCAACCAAAATGGCAGAAGGCCTGGAAACCATGTCCTGTGAGGAGCAGCTTAGAGAGCTGGGTGCGTTTAGCCTGGAGAAGAGAAGATTAAGAGGTGACATGATAGCTATGTTTGATATTAGAAGGGAAGTCATATGGTGGATGGAGCAAGCCTGTTTTCTGCTGCTCCAGAGACTAGGACACGGAGCAATGGCTTCAAATGTCAAGGAAAGAGATTCCATCTAAACATTAGGGAGACCTTCATGATAGTAAGAGCAGTGCAACAGTAGAATATGCTGCTGCCTGGGAGTGTGGCGAAGTCTCCTTCTTTGGAGGTTTTTAAACAGAAGCTGAATGGCTATCTGTTAGGAATGCTTTGATGGTACATTCCTGCACGGCAGAAGGAGGTGGCACTGGATGGCCCTTGTAGTCTCTTTGAACTCTATGATTCTATGATACTCCCTGTATCAACTGAACAGCCCAGAAGGGTATCATGATTTGGTGGTATGAAATGCTACCAAGAAATTCTCCAGAACCAACAGGAACATAGTCTCTCGGTACTGTATCTCTGGCACAGTTCATCCACCATACCTACCAAAGCCATTCTTTTACTTACCAAAGAAGACCTGAACCCAGATTGGAGTGATCCTAATAGTCCACTTCAACCAAGTAAGCCTGGAGTTGTGAGACTCCATAATAGCAATACAAAAAAGCACCTAGTGTGAGACATCATTTTTGGCAACTCTACTTCGACAGTCATTTTCAGTGAGTAATTCGAAAGAGTTTTGACATATCACTTCTTGAAACACCCGCCTGGCACTTTTCTTGAATGTGGCAAGCTTCACAGAAGAAGGAGAGACACGGGAAGGAGAGAAAGGATAGAAATTAGCTGAAAGCCAGGGTGTCTTGAGAAAAAAAAGATGGGAGGGTATCTTCCCTCTATAGATGTTCAGATTGGCCTCTGACACGCACAGTGGGTAGCTCAAAGAGAAGAAAGGGACTGGCACAATTATTCTGGGACTGTGTTCTAGCCCTTGAAACAGATATATATGTCTCCTGAAAGGGAGCTCCAACAATAGAAGTTGCTCATAAATTTGGAATATACAGTGAGGGAGACCAGTTCTTTTCTGAATGATGGGCCCTGAACGATAGGAAGATTAACACTCTGTCTCTTTCCTTTCCTTTCCCCTTCTTCTTTCTCTAGTTCATAACAGAATTAAATTTTCAGAAATAGATAGGGGAGACAGTGCTGTGGGGCGTTTGAGTTTGGGGCAATAAATTATTGATCGGTGATTTTGGTAAGACTGAGTTGTGCGATCCTGATTTTGAGACACAGTGTGCATATGCTTTACTCAGAAAATCCTGAATTTGTATTCAAAGTGGGACCTGCAAATATTCAGAAGCGTAAGCCATCTTTATTTTTAGAGTTTGCCTTTTCTAGGGATGTAAATCATTACCTGTTTCATTCTCCTGAAGGAAGAAACAAAAATGCAGAACTTTTCTCTTTGCAGGGCAGGATGTGAGACAGTTTTTTGTGTTTTTGAAGACATATGCACATTTGCAATGCTCTTTTTTTGCAAATTGCACAAACAATTCGTGCACAAATTACAACTGTGACTGCCTTGTTGCATTGACTTTTACAAAAGAGAAACACAGGATGAGTGGTTTGCATCTGTATGATTAATAATTCTTTCCTTCTAGGTCTCATTTTTGTGTGCGCGCTTCGCTCTCGTTCTGTCTGTTTGCTTAACAAAGAGGAAAGAAGCAAGTTTTGTGTTTCTTATACAAATTGTGGAGAAATGCTTGTTGCTCTCACACAGAAGGGGGAAAAAAAAACCCTTCCCTGTGTTTGTCAGCTTGTTCAGCAAGGTGTTTCATCATATTGAGACACCCTTTCTCATTGTGGATCTAAAACAGAGCAAAAATTGGGTGTAAACCTACATTGAGGACACTGAGTGTAACTTTACGCTCATGGAGTTATGCAGTGGTGGCACAATGGCCCTGTTTTACTGCACCGGAACCCTCCTCTGGCACCACATTTGAAATGGGTTACTGTTCTTCCCGCCAGGTTTCTTCACTGTCCAACTTTCACATCCTGACGTAGAGATTGAAAATACACCCAGATAGATGATCCTGACTTCCGAACGTCATGGAATCTTCTGTAATGTCTGCTTAAAATGTCTAAGACTGAATTTTCCAACATGCTGTTGACCTGGAGGACATAAATGGAAGAAGGTTATTAAAATGAAAATAAATAAATAATTAAAAAAAAATCAACACATTCAACAAGATACAGTGCTGTATTGTACTAAAAATAGGCTGGTAGGTCAAAGTCAAAACTTGATCCTTTATCCCTTGAGTTATTAACACTTGTTGCTTTTATATCCCATCTTGTCTCTGGGGACCTCAAAGTGGTACACATGACTTTCCTTTTCCACTTTTGTAAAAATTCTGTATTAGAAGTGTGACAGATCCACAGTTCCAGTCCTAGGAATCCAGCCACTCACTCAGCCCTGTTCCAGCCCTCCCTTCGATTGGGTTTCTGGGCCTCAAGGAGACCCCTTAAATGTAGACCTCTGGTTCTTGTGTGCGTTCTGTATTAGTATGTGTGTTCTAATTCAGAGCAGGCCTGGTAAACACAGCCAGGGGCAGTTTCAAAACCCACAATAAGATTATTAAATACTATGAAACAATACAATTTCCACTCCATTTTTTGCTGGGGTTCAGGCATAGAACCCACATGAAAGTGGAAAATCTGTGAATAACTCCCCTGTTATACCCCTGGGACCCCCTGGAGTCCATGTCCTGGGAACCTAATTGTTTTATATAAAAATATAGTGAGCCATGTAGACATATACCGGAAGGACACGTGGGCAGAAAATCTCTGTTTTCTGTTTTACATCCTGGGGTATCTGACAAATGGCTAATAGGCCACTTGAACGGAGTTTCTGCAGTGATCAGGCAACAATTACTCTCTGAGAAAGTAAACAGTGCCTGGAATGTGACACTTTGAAGCAGGCTTGAATCTCCGGAGAGAGAGATACTGATCTGGCAGGAAACTACAAGGATGTTTTGGTTGTATTTTCTTTGAACTAAAAAAGAAATACTCCATCTTCATAAAAAGATGGAACATCTGGTTTTTCCCAGGGCATGATCCACAATATATATCTAGACACAGCTCCTCATTCCTTTGGAGTTCTTTTTGGGAGCCTTTTGGAGTTCTTTTTGAGAGTCTCTCTGAGTTCTTTCTTGGAAGTTTAAAAGGTGCATTTTAAGTGAGAAATTCTTTCAGAGCTGCAAAAACAATGGAGATGGTAACCAGCTTAAATTTACAACACAATGGACTCCCCTCAGCCTTTGCAGGAGTGGCTGACATCTTCTTTTCTCCCAGCTGAAGGATTCTGGATTGGTATCATATGTCGTCCAATCCTTTCTGTTTCTCTCTCTTTCTTAATTTTCATCTCTTTCTAACTTTATAGCCTTGTATGCTTGTTGGAGGGTGAGTAGCTGAGTGATTGTAAGAACTTTAACTTTCTATGCTTTTTGTAGTGAGTGCAGCTAAGTGATTGTAGGGACTTTTACATTTATGTTAGTAAAATACTTAATTTGAACAATTGGAGTGATTTTTGACTGGACCTTACCTGGTATACATTGGGTTGCAAGATCCTTGCTAAGTTACCCTGCCTCTTGCTAGCTTAAGAGAGTGCTCAAGTTAATTTCCCCATCTTTGAGTGTTGTGTTTTGGTTATTTGAACGAACCTTAATTGCCCTGACCTCTTTGCAGGTCTAAAGCAGTGCAGAGCTAATTTTTCTCCACAAGAGACAATTTTGACAGCTTTTGGGAATCCTTTTCAGAGGAAGCCCTTGTATCACAAACAAATTGGTGGAGTTCTCAGAAAACAGGGTAACACCCCCCCGATGATCCCCCTCCCATTCCCTTCTGGGGCTCCCCCTTCCCATTCCCTTGCCTTTTACATACCAGAATCCAACGTAAGGAAATGGGAGAAGGGGGCTCCAGAGGGGAGAAGGAAGGCACGCAAGTGTGCATCACCCCCATTCCTTTGCTTTTTGCCTTGGTGCATGTTTTCAGCACTGGGGCCAGAGGCAAGGCAATGGAAGGGGGGAACTTCCTGCATAACTCCCCAGATACAAGTGTTATCTCAAGTGCAATTCCAGGTGCTTTTCAGGGCGCCCTTGCTTGAGAGTAAACCCTATTGAACTCTGGCAGTGCTTGAATCCAAGTAAACATCCATAGGATTTGATGTGTAACTGCCTGACAGGTTATTCATTGTTTAATAAAGAGAGATGTTTCTTTGCTTTGTTACTGCAATTATGATATGTCTGGTGAGAGCACTAGATATCCTTTTGATATCAAATAATTTGGCCTTTGCCTGACCTTTCCCTGCCATCCTACCCCACGTGTTTGCAGAGGTCCTCCGGACAAGCACGAATTGGGTGCGGCTGTTAATGGTTGTACATTCCAAAACCTCATTCAGGCAGGCAAATTAAGCCTCTCCAATGCTTTAGGGAAAAACCTCCCTGCAAACCAACTTTGCTCGGCGCGTATCTTCACAAAGCCGCAATGCCAAGAGCTGAGCCATTCCTTTATTGTCGGGCCATCAGTGTACTGGCCATACTGTTGTCATCCAGCGCTAAGCTCATCATGCAAAACCTTTTCCAACTCCTTTGTCCAGCTCCACACTTCCTTTGTTCTCACCAAGCATGGCATAGCCTGTAGGTAAACTCCACCCTATAAAAAGTCCCCATTTTTGGGACTTCCTCGGACTACTTTGGACTTCCATCCTGCCTTGCTGCTGGTTGTCTAAGGAGACTCCCCTCAGCGAACCGCGCTGAGCTTTCTTCCCTGCAACCTCCTCTTCTCTCCAGGACTACGAGACCAGGTGTCGTATTACCCATTCCCCAAAGCTCTCCATTTCTATTTCTCAGTTAACCAGTGTATGTCTTGTCTTTCGTGTTGCTTGTCTTCAATAAAATATTATTTGTTACTTTAAAACCTTGTCTATCCGCTCTCTGACCCGATGCTGTATATATAGGGTTAAAGATCCTAGCTAGAGTTACCCTGCCTCTCGTTAGCTTAAGAGAGTGCTCGAGCTTAATTCCCCCAACTTGTGTTTTTATTTGGTTATTTGGGCCCCCATCCCAGGACCCCCGACATACAGGGTAACAGCCTCTCCTTTTCTCCTGGGAAATGGAAGTGAGCATTTCTGCTCGTGGGCCAAGGATTACCTCCCTTGCTGACCGTTGCAGTGATTTTCACTCTAGTTTGAAGGTTTTGCGTGTTGTTGCTTGGGGCCTAGAGCAATTGTCCCAGGAGAAAACTCACTCCTGGATCAGTTTGTGTTACTCCTTTGCAGAGGAAAAGGCCAGGGGGGAGAGAGAGAGAGGGCAGGGGGATGAATGTATGGGCAGTGGCTGTTGGCTGGGGGATTCTAGGAGCTAAAGCAAAAACAGTAGATATGCCAACCTCCGCCAGTAAGGCACTTTGGTAGAAAGGAACCCTATCACTGTGAGGGGGATGGTGCTTTGCACAGAGTGTCTCCCCATTTTTTCCATCCTTCTTTTAGTGATTTTGGATTCCATTCTATTCGGATTTTTGGATCCTATTATCTGGGTTTTTAAAGAGCTGTGTTTCTAATTCTGCCTCCTTTGTTTCTTCCAGCTTGAAAAAGGAAGCTCGCCTCCAGGGCAGCCTTGAACGAAGATGTCCTACGGTTCCATCGATGGAAGTGGGTTTGGAAGCCGAAGTGCCTTCGGGGGACCTTTGAGACAAGGATACCAACCTTTAGGTAGTAGTCGATCCCTCTTCCAAAATGATTTGCCATCTTCTTCTAAAATGCTTTGCCATCTTCCTTCTTCTCCTTTGTGGTCCTGATCTCTGCCTTAATAGATGAGAAAAGTCACGTAATTGAAATGCATAGACCAGAATTCAAAGGACTACATTAACTGGGAGCGCAGGCTTGCTCTGAGCTAGTATAATGTTAAAGTCTTCCTTTGAAGAGCAGGCTTGGATGCTGTGTTTAAAAGTCTTTCTTTTCCTCTTTTTTTCCCCTTCTGTTTCAAAAATTTGCTTGGCATGTGGAGAGCAGAGCTGATGTTAGAACTGAGGTGGGCAACTGCAGCAGACATAGGAGTCAGTTTCTTGTCCCATACGGCCCTTTAAGGCTGTTTTTGTGGCCCTTGGCTCCTCCATACTGCTTCTTCTTCTTCTTATTGCTATGTGCCATTGTAGAATTTTAGAATACTACAGCTGGAAGAGACCACATGGGTCATTGAGTCCAAACTCATTCCACCATGCAGGAACCCACATCAGAGCATTCCTGACTGATGGCCATCTAGCCTCTGTTTAAAAACCTCCAAAGAAGGAGGCACTCTGAGGCAGCATATTCGACAGTTGAGCTGCCCTTACTGTCAGGAAGTTCTTCCTAATGTTTAGGTGGAATCTCTTTTCCTGGCGTTTGAAGCCATTGCTCCATGTCCTAGTCTCTGGAGCAGCAGAAAACAGGCTTGCTCCATCTCCATCTGTGAAAGCCAATGCAATTCTCGGCTGCATCAATAGGAGTATGGTATCTAGATCAAGGGAGGTACTGGTGCCACTCTACTCTGCTTTGGTTAGACCTCGTCTTGAATCCTGTGTCCAGTTCTGGGCACCCCAATTCAGGAAGGATATTGACACGCTGGAGCAAGTCCAGAGGAGGGCGACCAAAATGGTGAGAGGCCTGGAAGCCCTATGAAGATAGACTTATAGAGCTGGGTATGTTTAGTCTGCAGAAGAGAAGGTTAAGAGGGGACATATTTAATTTGAAGGGATGCCATGTAGAGGAGGGAGAGGGCTTGTTCTCTGCTGCTCCATAGACCAGGACAAGGAACAATGGATTCAAGCTGCAGGAAAGGAGATTCCACCTGAACCTCAGGAAGAACTTCCTGACGGTCAGGGCTGTCCGGCAGTGGAATCTGCCGCCTCGGAGTGTGGTGGAGTCTCCTTCCTTGGAGGTTTTTAAGCAGAGGCTGGATCGCCCTCTGTTGGGAGTGCTTTGAGGGTGTTCCTGCATGGCAGGGGGTTGGACTGGATGGCCCCTGGGGTCTCTTCCAACTCTACATTTCTATGATTCTATGATCTTCCTTCAAGTTGAGTTCAACTTATGGTGATCATACCATAAATTTTCCTTGGTAAGATTTATCCAGAGGGGGTTTGTCATTCCCTTACTCTGAGGCTGAGAGATGCCCCTGATAACCCACTGGATACCATGGCTCAGTAGGGATTTGAATCCTGGTCTCCTGAAGTCCTAATCTAGTACTCAAACAGCTGGACCCCGCTGGTTTTAAACACTGAGTTTTCATGACAAGATTTCTTCAGAGGAGGTTGCCATTGCCTTCTTTTGAATCTGAGAAGGTGTGACTTGCCCAAGATCTCTCAGTAGGTGTCCATGGCTGAGTAGGCATATGAATTCTGGTGTCTTTTTCTTTACTGTTATTTTTTTAAATCCTGTAATTACTTTAATGGCATTTTGATACTTACTTTTTTTATGTTTTTAATTGTGATCAGTTTGGGCTCCCAATTTTAGGGAAAAAAGCAAGATGATTAATACTACTAATACTAATAGTCAACCTGCTATACCACACTGGCTCTCACCCATCACTAGGGGTCAGATTTTGCCACGAGCGGATGTGGGAGCATCTGCATTTGTTTTTGTGTGCCTTCAAGACACTTGGCAAGCCTAAGGCAAACCTATCACAGGGTTTTTTGGGGCTGTGACTGTGTGACATGCACAAGGTCACCCAGTGGGTTTCCACAGCTAAGCGGGGATTCGAACCCTGGCCTCCAGGGTCGTAGTCCATTGCTCCAACCATTCATGGAGATTACAAAGATGTTTTCTGAAGTGCCCATGATGAGGAGGAAGAATGGGCAAGTATGTTAAAAAGAGCATAAAGCAGATGAATAAAAAAATGACTGTGAGACTGGTTGGATAATGGGTATGAGAGTCTTTTTGTGTCTGGCAACAGGTGTGTTCGTGGGGGTGAATAATATCAGTTCCCGATTTACCCCACAGTCATTGCAAGAGTCACTGGGTGCCTGCAAAACATGAGCAATTGATAGTCATTGATGGCAGGGTGCTGGGCCATCTGAACGTCGCATCGTCATCTTTGGCATCAGTTTCTGGGCTCATCATCTGAGTATCTATGGATTTCCCCGTTTCCCAGGCACGCTGCTTTGAAGTGGCATATGCACGCACTGGGAAGGTTCCCAAGCTGTCATCCTTGGTGATGGAAAATGTCAGTCAGCTAAGTCACGGGGGCTGATTTGGGGAGCAAACCTCCTGCCTTTGGAAGCTTTCCCCATCGGCAAGATGACGATTACGTGAGCAGGGATAGCTTGTGCAGAAATCCCACACAGCTGTGTGGGAGGGGAGTGTCTCATCCTGACATGTTTTTGTGCTTGGCTAGAGTGACCAAGCACATGTGGGGTAAAACTGTGCTTGTGTCAAGCACGCGCATGTGTTTCAAACACAACCTTTAATTTCGAAATGTCCCCAAGATGGTGTGGGTTGTGGAGTCGTGTTCTCTCTGTACCTTGCAGATTGGGGAGTTAGCCTTATGCAGTGTGTATAATAGCTTGGATTCTGGTATCTGGACTGTAATGCAAATATCTGTTTAACATTAGAATATAGAAATCAAACAAACAGAGTCAGGTTGTGAACAAAAATAGCTTATAGAAATATGACAAATATTTATAGAGATGTAATAAATCCATTAGATGCAGACGTACCTCAGATAAGAACGCCTTCTAGAAAGAAGACTCTTTTTAAAAAACCTTTCTTTGCTACCCAACCCTCCTTCTTCCTTATCCTCTGTCCAGCTAGAAGATTTTTAGCATCATCAGCACTGGGAGAATGGTGAAGGAGGGCTGGAGCAAGACAGTCTTTCATTGTTGTGTTGCAGAAGCATATCTTTAGTAAACAATGCAATATAGGATGGAAAGAGCAAGATTCTGCTCTGTCCGATCCAAATGTAGTGCTAAGCGCCTCCTTACAATGGACAAGGTAAACAGCAGCAGCCGTTGGAATTCCTTCCTGAGCATGCATGAACAGCAAAATAGAGAGACAAGAGGAGAGCAGTCAGTCCTGATGACTGAACTGAGACTGTCGCGTTTTGGAAATATCATGGGAAGGCACATTAGAAAAGAAAATAATGTTTGGCAAGGTAGGAGACAGTAGGAAAAGAGGAAGACTGCATTATAGAGAAGGTTCAGAGGTGACATGATAGCTATATTTAAATATTTGAAGGGATGTCCTTTGGAGGACGGAGTGAGTCTGTTTTCTGCTACTCCAGAGACTAGGGCCCTTTTTGCACCTTACCTGGTGCTGCTGGCGTCGCACGGGGATCGCGTGAAAAGCCTCATCCGGGAGGCACTGGCATCCCCTCCGCTTCCTCTCTGCACCAGCTCTGTGCTGGCCGGAAGGAGGCATGAGCGGAGCGCCCCTTCCTTCCGCAGTGCAGCCGGGTACTTTCCCAGGCTGCACTGGGGAAGGAAGCGCAATGGCCGCGTGTCTGGAGGCTCCACACACAAGGTAAGTGTGGGTGGGGCATGGGAGGGATGCGTGATTGCGCATCATTTTTGGCAACGAGCCAAAAATTATATAATGTGTGATCGCCACCTAATGGTTTCAGGAGTGTCACGCAATTGTGAGGACGTCATGTGGAACGGTCCTCGCAATTGCGCGATGCTCCCAAGGCTATTTCACAACAGGACTGGCTTGCAAAAAGGGCCTAAGACACGGAGCAGTGGCTTCAAACTATAGGGAAGAGGGTTCCATCTAAAAATTAGGAAGAACTTCCTGACAGTAAGAGCAGTTTGACAGTGGAATGCACCACCTCGGAGTGTAGTGGAGCCACCTTCATTGGAGGTTTTTAAACAGAAGCTGGATGGCCATCTATCAAGAATGCTTTGCTGGTATATTCTTGCATGGCAGGGGATTGATCTCAGTGGCTTTTGTTGTCTCTTCCAGCTCTATGATTCTGTGATTCTAGGTGGATAGACTTAATCAAGGAAGCCACAGCCCTGAGTTTGCAAAGCTTGAGCCCGGTTGTTAATAGATGGAGGTCTCTCCTAATTACGGTTGCCATAAGTTGAAAATTGACTTGATAGCAGTTAAAACAACAGCATAGGATATTGCTGTGACAGTTAGCAAATGTGATGACTGTGTAGTGTGAAAGGGTCCCCAGAGACAACCCTTTGTGATGTCCCAAATGGAGGACTGTGATATGTTATGAGAGCGATGCTACAAGTGGTATTAAATTTCCCCTTTACATTTTCCTTAAGGGTCCAAATTTCTAGCACTGCAGTGACTTAAAACTGCCAAAATGTCATTTGTCACAACTGCGTTTTGTTTAGTTTATTTTCTCCAAAGTGGGATTCAAGGCAACTTAACATTAAAAAAAATACAGATAAAAGCACATGGAATGATGCCAGTGAATTATATACATAACGTTGTTGAAATGCAATTAAACGATTCACAGAATTAAAGCTGTTTTTCGTGGTAGTCCTGTGTGCATTGTACTACAGTATATATGAAAATATTTATGTCTTGTACAGTGCCATGAGATTTGAGGGGAGCATCCAAACAAAATCATTGTTAACAGATTAAGACAATTTTAGCTTTCCTAGGGAAGGAGTGTCAAAGCCTGGGAGAAGCCAGAGAGAATGCCTTCTTCCAAGTTCCCATCAGATGCATCTGGAAAGTTTTTTGGTTGCTGATGGGAGGACAGCTAGGAGGGATCTATTTAGGATTCCCTATAAAAAGAGTTTCAAAGCCTGGGGGCGTACACCAAGAAAGCCCTTTCCTGTGTTCCTACCAAACAGGAAGGTGGGTCTCCCCAAGGATTGTAAAATCTGATCAGACTGTTATAGAGTGATAGCATCCCTGAAAAACAACTGTTGAAAACACCTACAGCCCCATCCTAGCTGGTGGGAAACTTTAAAAAAAAATTGGAAGTGGAAATGAGATAAAGTTCTGAAAATCAGGGGAAAAATGTGCCTGCTGCCCATTTATACATAAGCATCATAGACAGTGCTGGCTTTATTTGATGCCTGTCATAACTCCCCAAGAGCATTCTCTACATTAGCACACTTTGAACTCAGGCAGGTGAATAAATAAAGTTGTCTAAAATATACTGTCTCTTCCTTTCTTCCCTACAAAAGCCTCGATGTTCCAGTTTTTGCTTTGAATTTATGCTCCCCCCCCAACGAGTCAGGTTGCTAAAATTCTATCATCTTAATTTACTCTGTTTTATGGGAACAGCATGATAATGACACCGTGGTCCATCATAGCTTGAAAGCTGTCAATTTTTAGGGTTTTGAGAGAGAACACACCACTACTGTGAGAATTGCAATAAAGCCACTCCATTCCCCACCAGGCAGAAATAACTTCAGCCCTCACATTTGTCTCTATCTGAGCGACAATCTTGCTACTCAGCTCTTACACTGATTATAGCCTTCCTTTGCTAGTACGGTGATTATCTCTTCTCTTAGAGCTTTCTCTGGCATCCCTGATGCTAAATATTTGCACTGGCTTTGCTGATAGCTTTGTTTTCTTAATGTATTTCCATGTTAATGTCATGATTAGTGGCAGTTGCTACTTGGGAAAAGGCAGTGATAGTTTGCTCGTGTAGCCCCAAGGGTTATCTGAGATACAGAGGATTTATATCAGAACCACTGCCCTATGTATATGTATAGAGGGGTATGTATGTATGTATGTATGTATGTATGTATGTATGTATTTATTTATTTATTTAGTGCCATCACTGTACACGGTGCTTTACAAGTCAAAGAATGACAAAACAGTTCCCTGCTGTTGACCTTTCAATCTAATTAAGACATGACACAAAAGCAAAAAGGGATGGCAGTTTGGGAAGAGATTAAGTCCAGCAGATACTTCTACCTCTTCTCTCCCTCCGAGGCCAGGGCGGTGGCAGCTGGGATGGAAGAAGGGTCTTCCAGGTATTTCTGAGCCTAGATATGATGGAGCTGCATCTGACTCTTCTTCTCTCCCTCCAAAGCCAGAGCAGTGGCAGTTGGGATGGAAGGAGGGTCTTCCAGGTGTTTCTGAGCCTAGATATGATGGACCTGCATCTGAATCTTCTTCTCTCCCTCCGAGGCCAGAGCACTGGCAGTTGGGATAGAAGGAGGGTCTTCCAGGTATTTCTGAGCCTAGACATGATGGACCTGCATCTGACTCTTCTTTTCTCCCACCAAGGAAAAAGAAGTGACAGTCAGCATGGAGGGAGGGCCTTTCAACTGCTTCTGGACCTGGGTGTGATGGACCTTGTCTGGAAAATGGAGGGGGATTCCTTCTCCCATTGAATACTGACTTCTGCCTTTGAATATGAGATAGGGATTTCCCAAATTCCCTTAATTAAACACTTCCACCACCCACTGGATTAACCCTTATCTTGGCAGCACAGTGGGACCCTGCTTGGGAGCCATCAGTCTCTAAGCTTAGAGATCCCCTTTCTTTTCTCACCCCCTTCTGGGTGAGAGAAATCCTATCTACGCATGTTCCCAAGGAACGTGTGGGAATCTAGAGGAAACAGAGAAGTCTTTTACCCAATGTTTACGGGGTCGGGCTCAGTCAGAAACCACACAGAAAGGTCCAATGAATGACGTTATTGAATAGTAATAGTTCATACTAACACAAACACGCGCACACACATCCAAGGGCTAGTAGAAATAAAGAGTGGAAATAAGATAGAGGGATTGTTGAGGGATTCGCAGCTTGGGTGATACTGCACCTCTTCCTGAAGTCCTTGGTCCGGGAAGCAGAGATCGAACAGCAGCTCATCGAAGAGACCTTGAGAAGAGAGGGGGAACCGGTCAGTTTGTATGACCGGGAGACATTATACTCCTTCTCCTTGCCTCACCTTTCTCTCCTGCCTAACTAGCCCCAAAACAGGGACTATTTGTAGGAAAAAATTACTTTGAAGGCAAATCCTTTTCTGGGGAAAACAAACAGGGACAGAAAAGAAAAACACCTCCACCCCTGGCATTTCTCGGAAGATAACGAAGTGTTATCCCAGTAACAGGATCTTCCTCCACTTTGGGACTGCCGTGTGAGTTTCTGGAGGTGGATTTGACAAGGTTTTATTGCTTCCAGTGCCCCATTTTCTGGGAACACTTTTACTCCCTTCAAGTGGACTCCTTAAAAGTGAAGGACCGTTTGTCCACCATGGGTTAGCACAACATGAGGTCTCCTGTGGCTACGTGACTGGGGATTTTACTGGCCTGATCTGGTTTGTTTGATTGTATGACCGTAATTGCCTATGTGCACATTTGGGTGACCTCTCTGGTGGGTTAGATTAATTTTATATCAAAGTTGTAGACCCTGGGACAGGGTTTACTAAAGGGGCAACAAGGTATTGATTGTAAGGTGCATGTTGCTGTGCTGGATTGCCCAGTTTGAACACTAGGCCATTTGTGTCAGCATGTTTTTAAACAAACTGCTGTGTTCAGTCCACTAATGCCTCCATTCTGGGACCCAAACCGGTGACAAGGGGAAGGAACAGGAGGAAGGTTCTCCTACAGAACCTTAGGTCAGGTTCTGTCATGGTACATACAGTTGCAAGTTACTCTGGCAACCTTTTAAAACTTTGTGTTTAAATGATTTTAATAGAAAAATAATTATAAAAATGATTTTCCTTGATCGTCCTCCGTTCTTTTGCCCCAGGTAGAACATGCAGTGGTATTCCAGGCTTAACCAAGGATTGCTAAATGGGGACCAACACGAAGTAACAGCCATTGTTCCGAGCGACTTGGCCAATCTTTATTAGAAACAGGTTCTTGGGGTTAAAATAGAAGCTTAGCTTGATTCTTCCACTAGAACAGAGTTGGACTGCATGATCCTTGGAATCCTTTCTAGCTCTGTGATTCTTCAATTTGTATGCTTCTTTTTCTTTGTGAGCTGAACTGTTTTTGTCATTTCCACCATCCCTGCTAGCTCTAAGGTAGATAGAATGGAGGAGATTATGGAGCCTGACTTCAGGGAAATTGATGAATACTTTGAGACCACAGTATTTAGAAGCCGTTTCACTATTCTGGAAGTAGCAGAGTGTGAACTGCTGCAGAATGTGGCAGTGTTGAGTGGTGCCGCTCAAAATTGTGAATACTCTATCCTATGGAATCCTGGGATTTGTAGTTTGGGGAGGCATTTCAGCTCTCTGCCTCAGAATTTGAAGTCCCCTCCATGCCAAACTCCATGATTCCAAAGGAATCTGTTAAAATGGAATTGAAAGCCATTTCTGCACTACACTGTTATAGCGCTATTATTCCAGTTTCAACATCATGTGGAATTCTGGGGTTGTAGTTTCCTGAGGCCAAAGAGCTCCCTGGCTGAGAACTCTAAATATCCCTCCCTAAACTACAAACATCAGGATTCCATAGGATGTTGAAAGTGGAATAACAGCACTATAACAGTGTAGTGTGGAAATAACTATGGTGCTATAATTGTATAGTTTGAAAGGGCCCCAAGTTTACTTGCTGGTTATAAAAAGGCCTTTCCTGGGGCTAAGGCATCCCATGGATCTGTGATTCATGGCAAAAAATTCACCCCCAGTCTCCCTACGGGGTTACGGTATATATGTGTGTGTGTGTGTGTGTGTGTGTGTGTGAGAGAGAGAGAGAGAGAGAGAGAGAGATGTGAGTGATCTCCCCCCAAAACCTTGAAAATGGTGCAAAGAGAGGGAAGGGATATGGCCCTCCAAGCTTCCATGGAAGACTGGTTAGGTCTCCCAACATCCAGCTGTTTTCCACACCCTGCTCTAAAGCATGTGCGTAGATGTTATTTTTGTTATTGTTGTTATGGCTTACAATGTATTAGAGACAATACAGATTAAAAACTATACAAATGTTTCAGTAAAAGTGTAAATATAAAAGTCATTTAAATGACAACCAATTTATAAAGTTAAAAACATGGATTCATTAAAAGATTATGGCCATTTCTGCACTACACTCTTATAGCGTGATTATTCCATTTATATATATACACACACACACACACACACACACACACACACACATATATTTATTAAGATTAACAACAAACATTAACGTTAACATTAACCAGCTGGCCCCTCCCGAAACTGCAAACCCCAGGATTCCATAGGATGTTGAAAATGGAATAATCACGCTATAAGAGTGTAGTGCAGAAATGGCCTATATACAGCCATAAAACAACTCAACACATCTTTAAAAGCCCATCCCAGTGAGTTTCTAAAAGCCATAAGATGACTTAAATAAGTTTGACTTCCAGGTGGAAGGACAGTAAAGATGGCACCATTCTGGCTTCCCTAGAAAGGGAGTTCCAAAGTTTGGGAGCAGCCACCAAGGAGGCCTTCTCCTTTTGTTCCCACCAAATGAGCATTAGGCAATGGTTGTGGTGGAGCGGGGAGAGCTCTGAAGACATTAATGCCTTGACAGATTCAGAGATAGTCCTTTAAATAGCCTGCACTAAAGCCATATAGGGCTTCACAAGTCAGCAACAGGCTGTGAATTGTGCTTGGAAGCAGACCAGTAGCTGGTGGAGTTGCTGGAACCAGAAAGTTGTGTGCTCCCTGTATCCAACCCCAGTTGACAAGCTGGCTACAGCTCCTTGGGCCAATTGAAGGTGTTTGAGTGCTTTTCAAAGTCTACCCTCTGTAAAGCATTTTACAGTTATCCAAGAGGGACATAATCAAGGTATGTCTACTTTTTAAATGTTGGTATCCCGTCTCCCCACCTGCTGATACGTTCCCCGTGCTGGCTCTGGAAACAGAAGGAAACAAAGAGAATTCCACCACACATATTTGATCTGCCATAAGATGACATCCCATTTGTGCATGCATTTATGTGTGGGAGGGTGTGTCTCCTAGATTACTGCATTCCACATAAATGACACATTTAGAAGTTCAGTTTGCAGGGGGGTGGTTGAATCAGCGTCTTGCCATTTGGCTGGTGGCTCCCACAGGATTGCTCACACAACGTTCCATGTTTTATCAGACCATGTGTGGGTTGGCGGGGATTTGTTTTCAGCGTCTGATATGGAGAACGTGATTGCTTTGGCCCAAACCAGTCTTAGAATCAGAGAACTGGAAGGATCCCTAGAATCATCCAGCTCAGTCTTAAACTAGTACAGGAAATCCACACAGGTAAGCATCCTTGACAGGTGGCCATCCAACCTCTGTTCAAAACCCCCCAGAGAAGCAGAGTCTATCATCTTGTGAAGAAGTGTATACCACTGTTAGACAGCTCTTGCCA
Source organism: Ctenosaura bakeri (assembly GCA_948474755.1). NCBI lineage: Eukaryota > Metazoa > Chordata > Lepidosauria > Squamata > Iguanidae > Ctenosaura > Ctenosaura bakeri. Next base: position 4,946 of record CAOLHI010001347.1, on the reverse strand, counting down.
TCAATAAGTTCTTCCAAACCATTAGTCAGAATCTCCTTTCTTGTAATTTGAATCCGTTGGTTCAGGTCTTTTCCTGTGGTTGTCAAACAAGTTGTGGAAGTGTGAACAATCACAAACAGTTCATCTTTGAGTCCCAGTTGCTGAATCCCCTATATCAGTGTGAATTCCCTAATTCCCTCTGTGATCTTCTTTTGCCTTCAGTGGTTCTGTGCACTCAGCTGTGCTAGAGAAAGATTAAAAAAAATGCTCCTCCAATTGCACCAAACTGGCAGGTTGGATTTTGCCCTCTGGTATTCACACCAGCCTGCTCTCCATTTTGGATTTTGTTTTTCATAGAAATGTAGAGTTGGAAGAGACCCCAGGGGCCATCCAGTCCAACCCCCTGCCAGGCAGGAACACTCTCAAAGCCTCCCAACAGATGGTCGTCCAGCCTCCGCTTAAAAACCTCCAAGGAAGGAGCCTCCACTACACTCCGAGGCAGCAGATTCCACTGCTGGACAGCCCTGACCATCAGGAAGTTCTTCCTGAGGTTCAGGTGGAATCTCCTTTCCTGCAGCTTGAATCCATTGCTCCTTGTCCTGGTCTCTGGAGCAGCAGAAAACAAGCCCTCTCCCTCCTCTACATGGCATCCCTTCAAATATTTAGACATGGCTATCATGTCCCCTCTTAACCTTCTCTTCTGCAGACTAAACATACCCAGCTCTCTAAGTCTATCCTCATAGGGCTTCATGGCTTCCAGGCCTCTCACCATTTTGGTTGCCCTCCTCTGGACTTGCTCCAGTTTGACCATGTCCTTCTTGAATTGGGGTGCCCAGAACTGGACACAGTATTCAAGATGAGGTCTAACCAAAGCAGAGTAGAGTGGTACCAGTACCTCCCTCGATCTAGACAGCAGAGTCCTATTGATGCAGCCGAGAATTGCATTGGCTTTCTTGGCTGCCACATCACACTGCTGACTCATGTTCAGCTTGTGGTCTATGAAGACTCCTAGATCCCTTTCACACGTGTTGCTATCCTGCCACGTGTCCCCCATCCTATATTTCTGTATTCCATTTTTTTACCTAAGTGTAGGAGTTTACACTTCTCTCTGTTGAATTTCATTTTGTTAGCCTTGGCCCAGCTCTCCAATCTTTGGGGATCTCTGGGACCAGGCCTCCATGCAATGAGCAGTTGGCACCATTTGTAGCTGCTGTGATTCAGATCAGACCTTGGTCAGTTATAGGCATGGAGGGATAGAACACTCTAATTCCAGCCTGTACCCTTTTTTCATGTGTTGTTGTTGTTATCAGCCCAAAACCAGTTCTAGAATCAGACCTATGTGTTCAGCTCATAGGCCTGATCTCTCTTATTTTATTTTTTTGTTTGCATCAACCTGAGAGGACATTTTTCTTCTGTGTGTGTGTGTGTGTATGTGTGTGATCTTAGCCCTTTTTGCACGGAGTTTCTTTTGTGAGAGGGCCCCTTGAGTGTTGCGTAAATGGGAGCAGTGGTCGGTACGACACACTCCCATTTACGCGATGCTCGCGAGTCTAAAGCGGGCCGCGCACGGTTTTTTTTTATTTTTGGCTCTAAGCTGAAAATACTGCATGGTTGCGCAATGCTCCCAGGGCCCTCACACACTTACCTGCTCTGCGGTGCGTCAGGTGAGCCAGGCCGGTTGCGCTCCCTCCCCCAGCTCAGCCTACAGCTCCTAGGCTGCACTGCGGATGGAAGGGGCGGGGCGGGGTGTTCGCGCAACGGCCGCGCGACCGGCAACCCAGCTGCAGGAGGACGGAGGAGCGATGCGAGTGCCTCGCGCATGAGGCTGCTTGCGTGAACGGCACCTCCCACCTCCGTGAGCAAGTAACGTGCGGAAAGGGCCGTTCCCCCAAAACCTTATTTAATTTTTTTAAAAAACTTATTTATTATTTATTTGAATTTATGTTCCATATTTCTCCCAGGATGGGTTCAAAAGAGACGTTGAGACCTTTAAAAAAAGATTAAGTTGCAATTTTATTGTACAAAAGTTTTACTTTACTTTTAACTTTTTTAGAAAACTGAAAAACAAGGGTTAAATAATGGTATTTTAAAAAAGAAATGGTTAAAACAAGTAAAAACACATTTAAAACCTAATTACTGATAAAGGATTTAGATAAAATGAAATAAAATAAAGCAAACATACCAAGAAAAATCTTAAAGAAAGAATACAAACAGAAAAAGGAGTCATTACAGAGGGTTCTAAAATCACAGAAATATTATAAGATTAAAAAATCTAAGAAAGCACTGCTGGTGGGGAGTGGGGAGTCTTTGGCTAATACTAAAATTCAATATCACATGAAACAGATGAGGGCATTCTATAGGTGAAGTGCCACTGCCAATAAAGTCCTTCCTATCATAGCCATTTATCACACATTTTTTTCATGAAGGGACCTGGAGGAAAGGTCTCATAGGATTATGTTAAAATTGGGGTAAGTAAGGATGTGGAAATCTTTCAGTCTCAATTTTGTCACATTTTCCTCACTATGTGCTCAAGGTTTCATCTTGAGCTGTGAGACTTTTTTCTTCCCACACTTAAATGCATATGCATTTTTAACACATTTTCCCTAATGTGCAGATTTATTAATATGTTTTGCCTAATGCATGCATAGTCCTCAGTGAATGGATCCTATTTGTGAGTTTTGATTAAATTGATAGTCATGTTTAAAAACTTACACTTCGACATTATTTCTCTGGAGAACTCCATAAATCTTGCAAATTTTCACATTTTTAAGGTGAGGTATGTTTCTTTTCACAATTAGTCTTGGGAGGTGTGGAATTAATCTACCACAATTGGTCCAAATTAGGAGTGGTGACAAATATCCCATTGGATGGTTTCAAAATGGCCTTAACAGATTGGAGAACTGGACCAAAATTTACAAAAGGACTGTCAAGATGGATTTTTATAAGGGGCTACATTTAAGCAATGAAATGCACAATGTATGATAGGTGACACCAAGCTTGGTAACAGTACATGTGGAAGGGCTGTTACCCTGTTCTCTGGGGGTCCCAGGAGGGGCGTGCAAATAACCAAACACAAACACAAAAATGTGGGAAATCAGCTGGAGCACTCACTAATGCTAGTGAGAGGCAGGGTAACTTAGCAGGGATCTTGTAACCCAGTGTCTACGGGGTCAGGTCAGAAGAGCAGTCAGACAAGTTTAAAATAGTAAAAATGGTATCTTTATTAAAGGATAAACAACAGAAAAGACAACACAAGCACACAGCTGACTAGAAAGTGGAAATGAGAGTTTTCGGGGGAAATGGGTGATACGACACCTTATCTTGTAGTCCTGGAGAAAAGCGGAGGATTACAGGGAAGAAAGCTCAGCGCGGTTCGCTGAGGGGAGCTCGTCAGACCAAAACAGCAGCAAGACAGGATAGAAGTCCAGAGCGATCCGAACGGGATGGGAGATCTGGATGGGGCAAGCGAGCGATCCGAGGTAGTCTTGGAATCAGGGAGTTTTTATGGGGTGAATTGTGCCTACAGGTCATGCCATACTTGGTGAGAACAATGCGAGTTTGGAGCGGGACAAAGCGTTGGGAAAGGTCAAGTTTAACATGATCGGCTTAGCGCACGTTTGACAATAGCGTAGCCAGTATGCAAATAGCTTGGCATTGTAAGGGCGTTGGCTCGAGGCCGAACGTCTTTGTGTAGAGTCGTGCTTAAGCAATGGGTGTCTGCAAGAGAGGTCCCTGAAGCAACGGAGTGGCGTTAATCTGCCTGCCTAAGTGGGAGTTGGAATGCCCAGCACTACCGGCCGTGCCTGTGTACGTGCCTGTCCAGTGGCCTCGCAAACACGTGGAGTGAGGTCGCAGAGAAAGGTCAAAGGAAGGCCAAATGATTTTGATATCAAGAAGAGATATCTAGTGCTATCACCGGGTAGGCCTGAACCATAGTAACAGGGCTCTAGGACTCAAGCTAAACATGAGAAACAGTGTGATGCAGCAGCCAAAAGAGCCAATGCAATCCTCGGTTGCATCAATAGGAGCAGAGTGTCCAGATCGAGGGAATTAGTAGTGCTACTCTATTTTGCTTTGGTTAGACTTCACATGGAATACTGTGTCCAGTTTTGGGCACCACAGTTCAGGAAGGATATTGACAAGCTGGAATATGTATCCAGAGGAGGAAGACGAAGTGGAGATGAGAAGAGAGAGATGATATGTAGTTATGCTGCTCCAGAGATGAGAATGTGAACCAATAGATTCAAAGTATAAGATATCTCTCAGCATTAGGAAGTACGTCTTTACTGTAAGAACTGTTTGACAGTGGAATAGACTTGCCCAGAGAATGTTGGACTCACCTTCTTTGAAAATTGTTAAAGCTTCAAAGTCAAGGTGAACTTCCAGGTCACTCATTAAAAAAATGAATAAATCCAGGGCTGTTCTTTGCCTAATGTGGTCTGATGTTACAAAACGTGGCCTCACAAACTTCCAGGTGGACCATTTTGGAGCAACAAGAACAAAGACAAGAAAAAACAATTTGAAGGGAAAAAACAATAAAACAAAAAGCTTTTTTCACGGGTACAAAAATGACCCCGGGGATCCATGCCAACTATGGGCTATACCGTCCCCCCAACCCATGCCATCAGGGAATAGGTTGGCACAGTTTAGCAACAAGTACAGTTGCCAGAGGTTCGTTTGCACCAGAGAAAGATTGCCTCCAATTAACCTGCAAGACCTATTCCAGCTGGATGCCTGGTGACTGTGTCTCTTTCACCTTGGACTTGACTTCCCTATCTTCCAGCCTCCCACAAAATGGAATTCATAATAATGTCTCTCTTGGTGCTTGCTGTTTCTTATCCAACTGCAAATGCTGGAGGATGGGGGTGGCTTCGTTACAGCAAAGAAGCTACTTTTAGATGCAGCCAGAATCAGTCTGTCAAAACCCTCTGTTTATCTGGCATCGCTGCCCCTGGCAAGGGGCCATC